>MOOC01000097.1:0-227794 GCA_023376865.1 Colletotrichum filicis
TGTATATAAACACTAACATTTCTCTAACTTTAGCTTTGAGTTACTATAACTACTTTTATACTTAATATTACGTAGTATAGTATTTTTTTATATAAATAATACTTATTTTACTACCTATATAGTAAATATAATAAATAAATATATAAAAGTGGATTTATTAGACGTATAATAAGAAGTAGAACATTTGGTGTAAAAGGGGGTAAAAGGGTGGGCCAAAAGGGGGGGTGGGCCAGAAGGGGGTCTTTTGACTTAGTTGTTAAATAATAAATTTGTCTATCGTCATAATTAGTTTCTGTGCTGTAACACACGAAATTTCGAAATATTGGGAGAGACCCGTCAGGTACCAGTGGGTAATATATCCATCATACTGTATGCGTCTATACTGACGGCGGTTTTGGTGTGGTCACGTCAGGCATGTTGCTTCATCGTTGATAAGCGTCTTATGCGAACTAGAAAGTCTCTGATTTCATTGCTTTTTCATTTACCCTTAATAAAGTAGGTCTTCAAATTTAGTAAGACCAAACACCCAATGAGCCCCGTAGTGAGATATGTAAGACCTTCGCTAGAATACGCATACCGCCGCTGTCGGATCTGGGCATGCTAAAATAAGTACAACATTCGAACTCGTAGACTACTTTTCAGATATCTGCCCAGCAATCAAGAAAGAAGTTATTGAAAGATAATAGTGACAGATTTTCGTCTTTGTGCTGTTTCTACGCTTTAGACATCTTTTTGCGTTACCTCAGACAGGCTGTTCTGGCCAAAGGCTCGCTTCTGGTATGGAATTAGACAAAGGCTCTATTAGTATACTATTAGATTGGAAGTCCAATTCGACCGCGGCATACGGCCAACTGCGCAGGGGCTAATTAGGGGCCTTATTTACAATTATCGTAACTAGCCTAACCTATAGTTAGAACCTCCTTTTTATACTTATATAAAAATTTATATAGTTTAATTAATCTCTTTATTAACCTATAGTTTAAACTAACTACCCTATAATAAGAATACTAATACTAATTAATAATTAAATTCTATTATTATAAATCGGTAAGGTATCTCGCTACGTAAAAGAAATAACTTTTTAATACTATATAGGATAAGAGATTTATACTAATTAACTTTATAAAAATAGATAAAAAAAGAGGTAATTTTTAAATACTATATAAAATTAAGTAATCGTAGCTTTTTATTATCCCTAAGAAGTTAACGTTTATTATATTAAATTACGTTAATTAATAAAACTACTTAAATAACTAGTTTTTTATTATTATTTTAAGTAGCTTTTTTATTAAATAACTTTCCTATAACTAGCCCGCAATTAGAAATTAACTAACTAGATTAGTAAAAAAAAATACCTATATAGTAACTACTTATATAATTAATTAATATAACGAACGAGCTTAATAATATAATATAAAAAAGTACTACGCGATTTAAAAAAAGGATTTTTAAATATAAATATTTTTAATTAGTATAGTAAGAACCTATATAGGAATTATAAAACTAAGAGATTTATAGTATATAAAAAGGTTTATTATTATAAAGATTTTATAAATATAACTTTAAGCCCGTAATTTAAACGACCTCTTTATAGCTCCCTTAATTATCTCTTAGGTATTATTTTAAAATATTACCCTAAAAGAGGTAGGTTAAAAAAAGAAGTAATTTAGAAGTTATAAGAAGTACGAGGCTTAGGAGGTTAGAAAGGTACGAAATAATAAAAATTAATAACTAATAAAAATCCTAAAACTAATTATTATATCTTTTTATAATAATATAAACGTTTATTACTACTATTAAAAAAGGAATTACTAAAACCTACCTTTTTATATTAAATAAAAAAGAGGATCTTAGTAAGTATAATAGTTAATAATTTAAAAGGGTAGTAATAATTATTAAAAATAGTAAAAACGAGAGTAGTAACGAGGTAATAAAAAGAAGCGAGAATTACTTAGATTTTAATAAATTCGTTAAGTAGCGAAAGTATAAATTTATTATAGTTAGTACGTAAATTAAATATATCCCTATTAAAATTAAATATATTAGTAATTACTAATACGAATATAAACTAAAGTACGACTTTTAATAAGTTAGGGTAAGGAAAAAGAGGAAAAAACCCGATCCTAAATAAAATCTTAATCTTTTATAAATAAGTAAATATTAACTTAAACTATTAAAGAACGTAAATATATTAGATCGTGGATTAGCTTAATAATAAGTAAATTAACGTAGTATTAATCTATTTAACTAAGGTTTATAAAAAAAAGGGGCTATAGGGGTAACCCTTATTTTACAAAATTATAAATAACTTTAATTACTAACTAAATAAATAGTTCGTAAGTATAAGCTTAGGAATTATAAAAGTAGTTAATAGATTTTTTTATAAATAAGGGGTATTATTAATATAATTATAATTATAAGAACTATATAAAATTTTAGTAATAACGATTATAAAGGAGGAATTCGTATTATAGAACTAGGTATAGGTTAATAGAGCGTATAATCGTTTTAATAAGTTTAAAAAAAGGATAAACGACTTAGATTTCCTTTTTATAATTACTAATAGTAATTTATTATTATAAAAAGATATATAGAAATAAAATATAGTACTAAACGTATAATAATTAATAATTTTATTTATTTTAATTTATAGCTCGTTACTATTACTAATACGAAATTTAGTACTAATTAGTTAATAAAAAAGGAAATAGACGACCCGAGGTTATTAATAATACGTAATAACGTAAAGATTATATATAAATATTAAAAATATAGTAATAAATACGAAGTAATTTACGGATTTTAAAAAGATCTTTTTAAAAAAGAAATTATATTCTAAGGGGAAGTATAAGGTTTTATAAAAAACTTTAATAATATTTTATAACTATTATAAAAAAGTTAGGATTAGGGAATATTAGTATTATTTAATAATTAATATCGTACTTATAAGTAAAGCTTTTAATTATTATTATAAAGCGGTACATAATTTTAATTAGAACGACTTTTTTAGTATTATTAATATAATTCGAAGCCGCTTTAAGATTTACGAGAGGAATTTAGAGCTTTTATTTAAGTTATAAATAATTTCTTTTATATTTATAGCTAAGATAATAGAGGGTAAATCGTAAGTAAAAATCCTTAAAAAGCTTATTAATCGAATTAATAAGCTAATAAAAACCTAGCTAAATAAGGGGATTAATAAGCGGAAAGTTAAATATTTTTATATTATAGTTTAGTACGTACTAGAAGTAAAAATAACTTTATACTAGGCGCTCGAAAATTATAAAACGCTTTACTCAAGGCTAAGATTTAGCTTTAATATTAAAGTAAGAATATTATATTAAATATATTTATAAATATACGACGGCCCTTATTAATAATATTAAGTTAACTAAATATATAATAAAAAAAGAAAAGAGATTAGGTACGGTAATTATTAATAAAGAGGCTTAAATCTGTTAAATAAGTAGAGATTTAACTTATAAGTAGGGTAATAAAAAAAGTAATATTTTATTTATAAAAAGGATAGATATTAGTTAAGTAACTATTTTAAAAAAGAGCGTACTAAATTATATAAATAATATAGAAAGTTAAGGATAGTAAATAGTAAAACTAGCCCTTATTAGTTTAGTTAATTCCTTATTATATATAAGGGTAAATCCGGGGGTATAGAACTTAATAATAATAGCTATAATAATAGCTTAGAGTATCTACCCCTTATAAAAAATTTAGAAAATAAGGAAAATCTCGCCCCCTATATTAATAAATTAGATTATAATAAAATTAATAATATTAATTACTCTTTTTTTACCCCGTTAGTATTTAAAAAATATACGAAGCTAAACGAATAAAAAGTAATAGAGGCTTTAAATAAGTAGGTTTTTATTTACGGATAGTAAGGGAAAGTTTTTTAAATAATAGATATAAAAGTAGATAAAAGGACGAATTTAATAGTATAGAATTCTATTTTTTTAATACTTAAGGAGAAGATGCTACTTTTTTTAATATTTAAAGAGAAGAAATACGGTACTAAGTAATTCTAGGGGTAGCTAGAGGGGCCCTTTTTATACTTATTAGATTAGAAGTTTAATTTGACCGTAGTATATAGCTAACTGCGTAGGGGCTAATTAGGGGCCCTATTTACGATTATTATAGCTAGCCTAACTTATAGTTAGAACCTCTTTTTTATACTTATATAAAAATTTATATAGTTTAATTAATCTCTTTATTAACTTATAGTTTAAACTAACTACCTTATAATAGGGATATTAATACTAATTAGTAATTAAATTTTATTATTATAGATCGGTAAGGTATTTTATTATATAGAAGAGACGACTTCTTAATACTATATAGGATAGGAGATTTATATTAATTAACCTTATAGAAGTAAATAAAAAAGGAGGCGATTTTTAAATACTATATAGAATTAAGTAATTATAGCTTTTTATTATTTATAAAAAGTCGACGTTTATTATATTAAACTATATTAATTAATAGAACTGCTTAAGTAACTAGCTTTTTAGTATTACCTTAAGTAGCTTTTTTATTAAATAACTTTCTTATAGCTAGCTTATAATTAGAAATTAATTAGTTAGATCGGTAGAAGGAAATACTTACGCAATAACTACTTATATAATTAATTAGTATAACGAATAAGCTTAATAATATAGTATAAAAAAGTACTACGTAATTTAAAAAAAAGATCTCTAAATATAAATATTTTTAATTAGCGTAGTAAGAACTTATATAAGAATTATAAAGCTAAGAGATTTATAGTATATAAAAAAGTTTATTATTATGAGGATTTTATAAATACGATTTTAAGCTTACGGTTTAAATAGCTTTTTTATAGCTCTTTTAACTACCCCCCGGGTATTATTTTAAAATATTACCTTAAAAAAATAGGTTAAAAAAGGAAGTAATTTAGAAATTATAAAGAGTATAAGGCTTAGGAAGTTAAAAAAAGTACGAAATAGTAAAAATTAGTAACTAATAAAGATCCCGAGATTAATTATTATATTTTCTTATAGTAATATAAACGTTTATTATTACTATTAAAAAAGGAATTATTAAAACTTACCTTTTTATACTTAACGAAAAGGAGGATCTTAGTAAGTATAATAATTAGTAATTTAAAAGGGTAGTAGTAATTATTAAAAATAGTAAAAATAAGAGTAGTAGCGAGGTAGCGAGAAGAAGTAAAAATTACTTAGATTTTAATAAATTTATTAAGTAGTAAAAGTACGGATTTATTATAACTAGCGCGCGGATTAAATATATCCTTATTAAAATTAAATATATTAATAATTATTAATATAAGTATAAGTTAAAGTACGACCCTTAGCGAGTTAGGATAAGGGAGAAGAAGAAGAAACCCGATTTTAAATAAAATCCTAATCCCTTATAAGTAAGTAAATATTAACTTAGATTATTAAGAAATATAAATATATAAGATTATAAATTAGCTTAATAATAAGTAAATTAATATAATATTAATTTATTTAACTAAAGTCTATAAGAAAAAGGGGCTATAAGAGTAACCCCTATTTTATAAAATTATAAATAACCTTAGTTACTAACTAAACGAATAGTTTATAAGCATAAACTTAAGAATTATAAAAATAATTAATAAATTTTTTTATAAATAAGGGGTATTATTAGCGTAATTATAATTACGGGAACTATATAAAATCTTAGTAGCGACGATTATAGAAGAGGAATTCGTATTATAGAACTAAGTATAGGTTAATAAAATATATAATCGCTTTAATAAGTTTAAAAAAAGGGTAAACGACCTAGATTTCCTTTTTATAATTACTAATAATAATTTATTATTATAAAAGGATATATAGAGGTAAAATATAGTACTAAATATATAATAATCAATAATTTTGTTTATTTTAATTTATAGCTCGTTACTATTATTAATATAAAATTCGGTACTAATTAGTTAATAAAAAAGAAAATAAACAACCCGAGGTTACTAATAGTATATAATAATATAGGGATTATATATAAATATTAAAAATATAATAATAAATACGAAGTAATTTATAGATTTTAAAAAGATCTTTTTAAAAGAGAAATTATACTCTAAGGGGAAGTATAAGGTTTTATAAAAAACCCTAATAATATTTTATAACTATTATAAAAAAATCGGGATTAGGGAATACTAGTACTATTTAGTAATTAATATTGTATTTATAAATAAAATTTTTAATTATTATTATAAAGTAGTACGTAATTTTAATTAGAATAACTTTTTTAATATTATTAACGTAATCCGAAGCTACTTCGAGACTTATAAAAAGAATCTAAAGCTCCTATCTAAATTATAAGTAATTTTTTATATATTTATAGCTAAGATAATAAAAAGTAAATTATAAATAGAAATTTTTAAAAAGCTTATTAATCGAATTAATAAGTTAATAAAAACTTAGCTAAATAAGGGGACTAATAAGCGGAAAGTTAAATATTTTTATACTATAGTTTAGCGTATATTAAAAATAAAAATAACCCTATACTAAGTATTTAAAAATTATAAAACGCTTTACTCAAGGCTAAGATCTAGTTTTAATATTAAAATAAAAATACTATACTAAATATACTTATAAATATATAATAGCCTTTATTAATAGTATTAAGTTAACTAAATATATAATAAAAAAAGAAAAGAAACTAAGTATGGTAATTATTAATAAGGAGGCCTAGATTTATTAAATAAATAAAGATTTAACTTATAAGTAGGGTAATAAAAAAAGTAATATTTTATTTATAAAAAAGATAAATATTAGTTAAGTAACTATTCTAAAGAAGAGCGTATTAAATTATATAAATAATATAAAAAGTCGAGGGTAGTAAATAATAAAACTAGCCCTCGTTAGTTTAGTTAATTCTTTATTATATATAAGGGTAGATTTAGGGGTACGGAACTTAGTAATAATAGCTATAGTAATAGCTTAGAATATTTACCCCTTATAAGAAATTTAAAAAATAAGGAAGATCTTGCCCCTTATACTAACAAATTAAATTATAATAAAATTAGTAATATTAACTACTCTTTTTTTACCCTATTAATATCTAGAGGATATATAAGGCTAAATAAATAAAAAGTAGTAGAGGCTTTAAATAAGTAGGCTTTTATTTATAAATAATAAGAGAAAGTCCCTTAGATAACGAATATAAAAGTAAATAAAAAGACGAATTTAATAATATAAAATTCTATTTTCTTAATATTTAAAGAGAAGATATTACTTTTTTTAATATTTAAAAAGAAGAAACACGGTACTAAGTAATTCTAAGAGTAGCTAGAGGGGCCCTTTTTATATTACTTATATTACTTAAATACTAAGCTCGTATAAGTATTCTATATAAATAAAAGGTATAGCTTAGATAATTTCTATAGGATTATCTTAAATATTAGGGTATTATAATAGTTAATAAGAAGAAAGGGGTAATTCTAAGTATTATAAAAAATTATATTAATAATACTTAATATATTAATAGTAAGTATTATAAAAATTAGCTTTAACTTAAGTAAAAAAATCATTACCCTAGGTACGGTAGAAATAAAGACGTACTTCGGAATAATAACTTTTTATATTTTACTTATTAATACTTTATTTTTTTTATATTTAAGAAATATAGATTAACTAGGTATTATATTCGATAATATAAGGAATAGAATCTTTAGTAATAAGTATTTTGAGATAGTTAAACAACGATAGGGGTATATATTTATAAGGCTTATTAATAATACGAAGTTAATTAATTATTTAATAAAAAATAAGCTTAGATAATTATACTAGAGATTTGGGTACTTATTAATTACGAGGCTATATAGCTTCTTAAAGTAATTAGGTAATAATAATATTAAAATAGAGGTGCTAGAGTAGTTAATAAAAGTATATTATAAATATTAAATAAATATACAGAGCCTACGTAGATTTAAATTTAAATTACGTAATAAGCTTAATTTTAATTAAAAAATTGTTATTAATATTTTTTATTTAAATAGTTAACCGGTTTTATATATAATCGACGAGGCTATATTATTTTAAATAGGGTAATTTTTATAGGATTTATAAGTAAAAATAGTATAAGTAGCCCTATAAAAATACTAGATCGATATATACTAAGGACTATTAGATAGTATTAAAACCGACGTTAGTATAAGTTTTAAGTTAATAAAATTTAAGGAAAATACGACGGCCTATAGTATATAGCTAAAAATTATACCTATAGAAGTATATTATAGTATTAAAAAAGTAAAAAGAATATATTAATAGTTAAAAAGGGCGTTTAGAATTATTAAAGAGGAAAATCCTAATTTTATTAATAACGAATACTTTTAAATAGTACTTAAGTACTATAATAATATTATAGGGCTTAATAAGTTTATATTAATATTATTAATATTTAGAGTATATTTAAGAACGACCTTAGCCTTACTATTATTATTAAATATAAGTTAATAAGCCCGAGTAGTTAAAAAAATAATATAAGTACTACGCGAGGTAAGTATAAAAAAATAAGTTAATAAAATAATTATTATATATAATAAGCCCGATATAAGGGCTAATTTAAATATACTCCTAAATTCGGATATACGAGTATAGCATAAAATTACTTAGTAGTAGGCTAGGTTATATAAATTAATTTTTATTAACGAGCGGTCTTGTATAGTTATAAGAAATTATAACTAGTTACTCGAGGTATTAATTATAGTAATTAGATTATATTATATAGATCCTATTAAAGTGATTTTTAATTTATAAAAAAAAAAAGAGCTAGGGGAAATAGTATAACTTATAGTAAAAGTATAAGAAATTATCTTTAATAAAATTATTATAGTAATATTAATAAATAACGAAGAAGAGGAAATTATTAAAAGGGTACTAATATTATTAATAAGACGTTATAAAAGATTATAATAATAAGCCCTAATATAATAATTTATTATTAATAACGAGGTATTTAATACTTATTATATAGTAAAAAAGAAAGCCGATTTCGAGCTAGTAGTTAAACTACGTAAAGAAGGTATTATTATAACTACTAAAAAGCTATATAAGGGATTAGATTTTATTAAAATAGATACTCTATATAATTAAGGGGTTTATTAATTTATCCTTTATAACCCTGAGAAATATAAAGGTCTTTATATATTTAAATTACGAATAGTATATAAAATTAAAAAAAAAAGGAATACCCTAACTATATAAGAAATTTAAGTATATAATTTAGGGGTACGGTAATGTTAAAAAAGCGACGCTACTTACCTAATTATTTATAATATAGCGCTATAGCTAATAATTAATAATAGTATTAATAGTATTATTATAAAAGAAAGGATATAAGATTTAGAGCTATAATATTACTTAGGCCTATACTTAATTAGCTATAGGGCTTATAAAGAAAATCCTAGCCTACTTACTAAAGGAAATAGTTAATAAGTACTTAAAAAGTATAATTATCGAAGTACTTAAACTATTATATAGGCTCGTAAAATCGGGTACTTATTAATAAGCTATATATTACGATTTTTATATTAATTAATTATTAATAGTTATATTTATGTATAACTTATATTTACTAATCTCTAAATATAAAAGCGATTAATTTAGGATTATTAGAATATAAACTAATAATATATTAAGCTTATTTAATATTAACTTTATAAAAAAAGAGGATAAGGAGTTTTAAAAAGCGGGCTTTATAATTAAGCTAAAAAAGGTCCTTATAATAAATAACTTATTAATATTTAATAGTAGGATTTTTATAATTAAAGGGGAAACCGTCGTTTTTTAATAAAAGGGGTAGGGTAAAAAAATTACCTTCGTTAACTTAAATATAATTAATATTAAAAAGTAGTATAAGGCTAAGCTTATACGAGGGGTATATATTATAAATATATACTAGCCCGAGGTAATTTTTAACTATACTAAAGTAGCGTAAATTATAAAGCTAAACGAATAAAACGTTAAAATATTTAATAAGTAGCTTAAGTAGTAATAAATAAATCTTAATTAAGGCCTTATTTATTACTTAATTAACCTCGCTATTAGTAAACTCTATATCTTTATTAATAACTTATTTATAAATAATAACGACCTTATTTTATAATTAGGGTATATTATTATCCTAGCTAATGAGAGTATAAGTAAGAGTAAATTTATTATATATAGTAATATAATTTACTATTTATTAACTAAAAGTAAGTAAGTAACGAGAAGTATATTAGCGTTAAAAGTTTATAATATAATTAATAGTATTAACCTCGCTTATATAATTTTAATAACGCTAAGGAGGATTATTAATTAACTTAACTTTTTATTAATTTTAATAGTTATTTATACCGATTCTTATTTATTATACGAATGCTTTATTAAATTAGGAATAACGAAAGAAAAGAGGCTTATAATTAATATTATAGCCCTTAGGTAATTATATAAAAAGTATAAGATCTTCGAGATTTATTAGATTAATAATAATAATAACCTCGCTAATACTTTTATAAAAATAGTACTTAATAAGGGGTTAGAATAATTTATAAATAATAAAAAAGTTAATATATAAATAGAGGGATGGGTTATATAAAAAGAGTAAAGAAAAGGGGAAAAAAGAGATGACTTAGTAAAAGGGCCCGAGGTTAAATTATATTTTTAATTATAGTAAGTAAATTAATTAAAAAAAGAGAAAGTTAGTATTAAATTAGAAATTTAATTTAACTATAGTATATAGCTAACTACGTAGGGGCTAATTAGGGGCCCTATTTATAATTATTATAGCTAGCCTAACTTATAGTTAGAACTTCTTTTTTATACTTATATAAAAATTTATATAGTTTAATTAATCTCTTCGTTAACCTATAGTTCGAACTAACTACCCTATAATAGGGATACTAATATATATATATTAGTAATGATGCACTTATAAAGAATAAATGGGGAGAGAAAAGGAGATTGTTTGTTTAAATTCTTTGTATATACGCAGATTCCTTGTCAAGATACCTTGCAATCAGGCAGCGTGTGAGCTGGTGCAGTGAACATATAGTTGTAGTGAGTACATAGTTGCAGTGAACAACTGAGCAAGGGCCGAGAACATTGAACATTGAGATAAGCTGTATCAAAGAGCCTTCATAGCAACAAGGCTCCCTTGATTTATCACTTACGCAAGAGCATTTGAGACTTAAGAGGGCGAACTGAATGTCTTTCCTGTCAATTTCAGTCTTCATCTCCACACACACACACACACCACACACACGAAGAACACCAACAAATAGGAAAGCTATAGCCTCAACTAGCCATTACTTACTGCAGACCAAAAAATATGACGAACCACATTGAGATGAGCCCCACCCCGGAGAAGTCTACAACACAGGTTGAACTTGTCGACAAGAATAAATGCGGCAAGTGTGGTAAGAACTACGCCGGAAGCGCCGATGTCTGCACCTGCAACGACTCCTCCTGAACTATTGGCCGCGAAGTAAGTGGGAGAAAGATCTTGACATTGACGTTATAGCTTTTTCGAGCCTCACTTGAGCATAAGTTGCAATGATTTGGTCTGACGTTTACATATTAGCGTTGCGCTTTGGAATCCATCACATTGTGACACTGGAGATCGTGCTGTGGTTCACTGCTTGTGGCATGTAATGCTTGGCGCTCGGTACGAAATAGAATGTGGAGTAAACTTCTTTGAAATGGGGAATTGAGCATACATAGGGGCCAGAATATAATGTATGTCATGGGGTATTCTTGGAACACCTCTCTTGTTATTGACTGTCCATGAAGATAGCAACATTTCCATGATTCCCTCCCCCCTCCCACCCACATCTTTCCTTGTACAACCTGAGATCGCTAATGCCAACCAAACCTCGAAGGGCAAACAGCGTCTGATCCGCTCCTATTCCGGCTGCGCAGGCCGTTGGTTCTGTTTGTTCATTTTGACAGAGACACCCACCCCTTGTTGCACCTGCAGCATGGCAGTGATGGTGTGAGGCTGCGCCGCTACTTAACGACCAATGACCACCCTCGAATTCCGAAGAAGCTTGACACGGCCTTCAACTCTTCCTTCCTCACCATCCTGACACCACATGTTCATAGTGTCATACATCATGGACTCTCGAGATCTCGCTCCTGATGACGCCCTCCTCAACCAAATCTTTCCTGATCAACCTCACGTCTCCATAGATAGTATCTTCGTACAAACCTGGGACAAATGCGTCTTCAAAGCCAGCTTCCCACATGCCCGCCAGTCAGATACCAGCAGGCCAGATATCAGCAAGCCTGATGCCCGCAAGCCTCCTCCCTCGTATCTAATCCGTCTGGAGGTCGTAGCCAAGAACGAGGAATCTACACAATTTGCCACCGTCTCAGCCATGCAGCAGATCGCCTCGCTCGCCATCCCAAAACTCATTCCAAAGACATATCGGACCGGCATGACCAACAATGCCCAGAGAAAACTAGTACAGTTCAGTGTGACGAAGTATATCAAGGGGAAGACATTAGAAGACGTATGGGAGCAGATGAGTGACGAAAATCAACAGTCCGTTATGGCTGCTCTCGTCGAGGCACTACAGAAACTGCATTCTATTCGGATTCCCGACTCTCTAGACCGAATTCGGGACATTTTGGCTAAGTGCGAGCTACCTCTAGCACCGGGCGGCCTCAGGGAGCACATTCTGGGGGAAACAGAGTTCATGGGCGGGCCGAGCACGGGATTCTTCGCTCCCAAGGACGGGCCAGCTCTTCTCAGCGCCATCGACAAGAGGTGGGAGCTGAGTGGACGACCCTTCTACGCCATGGTCGCCACGGAGTCTGGTGGTGTAGTCGTACAGTCGGAATACTCAGACCTCGGCTTCGTGAAAGTTGAAAAGGGCTGCTGGGAGGAATGGTACCGAGAGGCCGTTCTCTGCCACAACGACCTCAACCCCCGCAACATCATCGTCAGCAGCCTGTCCGACTCTGAGTCTACCTCTGCCTATCAATCTGACTCTTCTAACGAAACTTCCGACTACGAGCTCTCCGCCATCATAGACTGGGAACTCTCCGGCTTCTACCCCCCATCCTACGAGCTCAGCCTCCAAGATACCTACCTCAGCGGGGCCAACCGCCTATTCTCCTTCTACTCGCTCCTAAAGAGCCAAATGAAGGATATCGTACCCCGTTGCCCATCTCAAATCTCCTTGCTACAGGTCATGGACCTTATCTTCGAATCCAGACAGAGGCGACTGAGGGAAGGCAACAACATCCCGGCCATTATCCGCGAGAGATTCATACAGAGATTGCAGTTGCGGCGGGATGAGGATCCGTATCTTGGCTGGGTACCTAAAGATCATGAAGCAGTCCGGCTTGTGCTTTCATTTGCCGATGTTCTGAATATAGAACGCGATGTTGTTGCTGAGAGGGAGGCGAAGGCAGCTAGCCGGCTGCAGGTTGGAACTGGGAGTGATTCGTAGGTCAAATGGTACATTTTATGTCTATACCATAAGAAAGACTTGAATCCGAGATTGTGGTGTCTAAAACCTTCCTTGAGATGCGTCAAGGTTTTGCTTGATGTTCTCGTGCCTGTGCTTGGTCGTTCGTGGATGCTATATCAATTAGCCCCGGGGTTTAGTACATATAATCCCTAGGTTAACTTTTAAGCACCATGACTTTGTCACAAGCAAGTCACAATCTCACACAATCTGCAACGAACAAAGCTGTCATAAACACATATAAATAGTAATGTTGTTGTCATGATGATGAAAAAGGAAAAACCCCCCCAATGCCCGCCTCACTAGTACAATCATGTCGACCCCCTCCATCCCTCTCCTTCAATCTTTCCAAGCCAGCCGACGCCGACCGACTATTGACTTTCCATCCTGGTATCAAAAAAAAGGATCTTTTCTCGTTGCTCCCCCCTCGCCTGCCTGATTCTACAATCCCGATCTGGACCAGTAATGGTATCTATGAATGAACACCTCGCCTCTCTTCCGACGTATGCATGACAGTAATGAAATGTTTGTGTGTATGTGTGTGTGTGTGTGTGTGTATCCCCAACGCTTCCTCCAATTTGTTTACTGAATCTTAATCGCCTCAAATAACGTGAGACTGAGAGCCGTGTCGTTCTCTCCAACGTTGGGAGTGGGCTCGCTGAGCATCTCCCATTTGCGGTAGATGAACGGCGTTAATTTATCGGTGCCTTGCATCGAGATCGGCATCTTGATTCTCTGCGGCCCGTTTGGTTGTGTAGTAGATTGCTGTCTATGAGCAAGCACGAATTGCTCCGTCGTTGGAGGCATGTGACTAAATAGGTATCGGAGACGGGCATCTGAGGATGCTGGGTTCTGCATGGTGCCGCCTGTAAGCAAGACTCGTACACACTGCAGGCGTATGTCGTCTGGCAAAGTATCGACTAGTAGTAGGGCCAGATCGAAAACCTGCTGGCCGAGCGGTCGGCCATTTTGAGCGTCCTGGAATGCTAGATTGTCCAATTCGAGAGTAAGACCAGACAGAACAATCAGGATTCTCGCCCGAATCTCGAAAACAGCAGCATTGGCGGGCGGCTTCATGTTGTTGGCGGCCTGGGGTTGAGTCGCTACCGGCGCAGGTTCGTTTGCAGTCGTGTGGAGCGTGATGAACCGCAACAAGGCGGGAAGCCAGTAGCGGATAATTGAGGCGCGCAGGTCTCTCTTGTTGATGTCGTCGGTTGCCAGGACTTCCCACAGCTCTGCAAGCTTCTCAACCATGCCCGAAGTAAGCTGTGATGTTCGGACAGGCGGACGACCTCTCAGGATCGCCTCGACTACTGAAAGCAGACTTCCTGCGAGCTGAGTGCTTTCCTGAGAAAGAGGATCCGCAGCAGGTGGGTTCTTGTTTGACGGGAAGAGACCAAGGAAACGCAGATGAGCCTGCTTCTTAAGATGCTCCGTTATGTCCTCGCTCAGGTAGGGTAGCATGCTAGTCCACATGACGTTGTTGGCTGACACAGCGCGGTCCATCGCCCTCGAAAACATGTCGAACTGCGTGAGAGCCTGTTCCCCTCCTCCCGGGCTTGTCGTGCTATCCGCCGCGAGGCCAACCGAAAGCTTGAGCTGGCAAAATGGGAGAGTAAACTCGTTTGCCAATTCCAGGACCGTCTCAAATGTCAGTGGTGAATCATCGCCAGCATCCGGTAGTAGGAGTTTGGTCGTAACCTGTGCAAACAGACTTGTCAATGCAGGCTCTGGGTTCTTGATACCCAGCGCTTGAACCACCGATGGAGGATCCCGCAGAACCAAGAACTTGAGCAGTTGCAGCGCTGTGTCCTTGATTTCGGGGTTTGCGAGTGGCAGCATCGAAGATTCGACGACTCCCTGCAGCCTCGAGAACTCGACGAGAGCATTCCTCACAAGATAGACCATATCCTTGTGGTTTTGACGTGGCGCCACTCGTTGCTGAATATAGAATCGGTAGGTCTCTTCGGGTGTTAATGCGGTCTTGGCGGGAAGGGGCATCGTTGTCAGATAGAGGACTTCCTGCATGTACGTCGTGGTGCTGTTAGGTGGCATCGAGGGGTTCAGCCCGATCCTCCCTGCCTCGACGGATGTCGTGGTAAGAATAATGGGCAAGGTCAGACAGCCCATGCTGATGAGAAGGGGGTAGATATTTTCCAGCGTAGGGCGAGTCTTCAACGCGCTGATGTGATGGACCCAGTCAGTCATGCGCACGTCAAAGTGCTGAGCGTCGAAAATGCGCAGCCTCCCGAGAAGTGCGCTATAAGCACGCTGTCTGTCCGCCGACTTTAACCAGCAAGATTCCAACCGTCCGACCACGGTCTGGAAAAGTCGGTCCATGGTAGGCCGATCGACGCTGGTCCCGCTCGTCAAAAGCTTCTCGATCTCTTCGTGTAGTTCGCCCTCGGCATCCTGTAGCTGTGCCGTCATGTTATCAGATACGGGCGAGCATGCGTCGATAGGGTTATTGCGATCGCATTGGTGGAGCTGCTGACGCAAGTAGACAGCAGTATTCGTGTAACCGGGTATCATGGTCGAAAGATTTGCCAGAGACGCCAAGAGAGGTCGAGCAGCAGGTCCTTGTTCGTCGCTAACCGCTTTCAACCTTTCCATCAGCGCATCGAACAGTTCCTTGGCCACGCCCAGTGCTGCGAAAATCGGTAGGTGGACGTTGAAAGTATCGGCGCAGGAGGCAAGAATCTCGGGATTCGAAGCTCTCGACACCACCTTGACAATTTCGACGAGAACCGAGTAGTCGGAGGCCGCTTCAAGAACAGCACGAGCGAAGTTGAACATAGCCGGGGAGACCTGGGGGCCGTTCTTCGTCATAATTATTTCCTTGGTGAATATTTGCAGAAGCCTAGCTCCGACCTCGGTTTGTAATGCTCGGTTGCTGTTGGTAATCAGCCTGCAGAGCTTTCCGACTGGTACGGGCTTCCGCTGGAGCATCGGATCTCCAGGCGGAAGAGGAAGTCCCATAACATGCTGAATGCATTTGAGAGCTGTGTTAATATCCTGGGCTTCGTCGTTGACGTCGTAGGATGCTCGTCGTAGGAGGCTTGCTCGTGTGGCTTGGGCAGAAGAGTTAAGGGCGTGGAGAGGGAGGTCGACAAGCAGCCTTGTAGCACAAGATCCATCTGCCTCAGTATCGGCCGGTTCTCTCAGTCCGCCTCGGGCAATGAGCCAGAATATGTATCCCTGAAGTTGGAAGTCCCCTGATCGTACGATTTCTGACACCAGCTGGTGGAAAACTCTCTTTGATCTTGTCTCGGTTGGTGGGTTTGCACTAAGAAACTCGAGAATCGCCGTCGTCACATCCACTCCAGCAGCCGCCCAAGCTCGAAGAAGACTGGCAGTGATGTACACCTTTGCGTTGCCTGGTCGGTGAGGCGAGGTGCACCACTCCAATAATGTGCGAACTATCATTCCCTTGTCTTCACTAACAGCCCAGCACTGCGTAGCCAAGTCGGGGCTGTACAAAGACATGAATGAGGTGTCGAGATGCTTGACCAGTATCTGTCGGTTTGCCGGCTGGGAGTTGCTGGCTGATGCAACTAGCTGCTCGTTTCTGACATTGATCCACTTGAATGCGTTTTGGGCAAAGTCGTTATCGATCGGAATAGAAGCGAGCAGAGCGTCTCTGTACTTGAACCAAGTCGCAGGAGACACGAAGTTGTCCGAGTAGGCGGACAACAGGGGTGTCAGTAGAGACGTCAACCTCGTAGAGAGTTGGGTGAGGATATCGCGGTCGGGATCGTTATAAATCTAAACAGTTAGTTGCGAACCCCCTGTGGGTTTGAGCTGGCGTACCGTGTTGAGATGGCTGAGCAACGAATTCACCAATCGTCGGCCATATCTTCTTAAACGAAGCAAATCTTTCCAGTAAATCTGTGTTGTGAGAATCCACATTGGCAACTTTGATTGTGTCGAGTTCTCCAACCCGGATACAAGCCAATCCATGTAGTGGTCTCGGTCGAGTAGCTGTTCCGCATAGAGGTGTGTCGCAAGTCGGATGCTATAAAGGTTAGCTCGCACACATGAAGCATCGCATGACGTAGACTTACGCATATTGAACTTTGGCTTTCCAGTCGTTGTCCCCAAAGGCCGCCGAGACTCCTTCCACAAATTGCTCCACGAAAACCGTCCAGTCTCTGAGCCACTTTGCCTCGCCACCGAGCACAAAGGGTCCAGGGCCGTTTCCCTTTCTCTTAAAGGCTCGGATCTCATTGGCGCCAACGCACTTGACCAGCCAGACTGCTCTTTCTGTCGGCACGTTCTTATTGAGGCAGTGGTCTAGAAGCACTTTGCCTCTGATACCGTGGGGAATCGTTCGGCTCAGTCGGCGCAACGATATCGATGGGTTTGCCAAGTCCCTCAGCCACATTTCTCGCTTCGTATCGGTCAGGGTAACGCGCGGCGGCGGCTTGAAGGTCGAGGGCGACGAGATCTGGCCATTGAGCTTTCTCTGGTTTAGCACTCCGATGAAGATGTTGGACAACAAGTTCAGCCCGCTCTTATGCTTGAGGGCGGGAAACAGTGCAGCCTTGGCAGATTGTGTCTCGACCGAGGCCTGCGGTTGTTTATCATAGTATCCATTCTTGATGATCGATTCGGTATATTGGTCTTCGGGGTGGTTTCCGGTCCACGGGAAGAAGTCGGCGTGCCCCATATCCGGGATATCTCGCGCGCCACTACTCGAACCTCCAAAGCCTGGTTTGGCTACGGCGTCGGGCCTCGGTTTGCTAAACGGCGCATATCGGGGGGCGATGCTTGGGGTCTCGATGTGGTACGGTTTCGGTCGGCCATCCTTCTTGATTGCCATGACAGGCGCCGGCGCATCTTTGACGGCGGCGGGTACGACGAATCGTGGACGACGTTTCGGCATGGGCATCGGGGGGTTATCTGCGTCGACGGGCTGGCCCTTGGCCGAGGCCGGCGAGCTCATATCGGTAAGGTTTGAGGTTTCGTTCTTGGGCATAAGGCGGGAAGGCGTGAGGGTCTTTGGGGACTCGCTGACACCGTGCTGGGCAAGCATGGCCTCGTTGGACAACTCCAGCTTGAGGCGAGAGCCTCCCCTCCGCGGTAACGTGCCATATCTGTTCTGTGCGACGGCGGCGTCGTTGGCATCGCCAGTCAGGTCGATGAGGTTATCCTTTCGAACAGGCGACTGGGGCAAATACTGGGCGGACAGGGAACGCTGTTGGGTTGGCCGTTGGACGGACAAGCCCGAGCTACTCAGTGTTCGCTGCTGGGGCGGTCGCGGCTGGACGCCCATTGGGGTCCTTGAGGTCATCGCAGGCGGAAATTCCGAGGCGACATTGCTGATTTCTCAAGATATGATCGGGTGTGTTGGATGTAGTGAGGAGGCGACTAGGTCGAAGCGCCGAGGCTGCGATGCCGAGTGCCAGCAGTTTGACGATGTTGAAGTGATGTTGGATGGAAGGGGGGGAGGAGGAATAATCGGTCGACGGATTGATGTCGGGGATCTGACGGCGTCAGCCGCGCTATCTGTGCAGCGGTCGGGGGTGCAAGAGCGGTTTGCGGATTGGGACTGGATTAGCAGGCCACTGGTAGGGTGGGTGCATGCAGCGGTGGAGTGTGCAGGGCCCTGGTGCGGTACCGTACGGTACAGCGGCGGCGGATTTGCAAAGTGCGCGTGGGATCTTTCGTACGGCTGGCTATTACCACGGATACAGAGACGGGGGCGCAGTATCTCCGAAGGTTCCCGCGTATGCCAGGTTCGCTGTTGTCGGATGACTCGCGACGGCCCGCTGGAAATCCTGCTGGTTGCTGACACTGTTGAAATTGAAAGAGCCTATGTTGTTGTTGTTGTGTTGAAGCCGTTGATTATGAGTGTCAAGACAAGGGGACAAGTCGTATGGTGAGCGATGAGTTGCAGAGAGCTAACGTCAAGATCAGACAACATGAACAAAGCTAGGAGGCGGGGAGCGGAGAAAATCGTAGCCCAGGTATGAGGAAGAGTCTTGTTCCCAAACGAGTCAACGACTGGGGGAGATTGAGCTTCAAAAGGCAGAGAGAGGGAAAGGAAAACAGAGAGAGGGCGCCTGAGAAGGTGTTTGAAAGTGACAGGCAGAGTTGCCGTGGGTTGGGGTTTACAATGCAGCCAGAGCGCAGCGCAGTGCACTCCGTAGGTACTAGGTGGTGCAGGAGACCATTAGACGGACGGCAAAGATGGCTCGGGGTTATAGTGTGCCTTGGCTCAGCTCAGCCTAGGACTGGGTATCTAGTCACGCAGCACATAAGGACCCGACGAATTCAATTCGACCGAATTCAGGCTAGGAACGGGGAATGGGAATGGTAACTGAAAATGGGAAAGGCAACCAGAGGCAACCTGACAAACACCCTGTGCGGGTGCTGGTGCTGGTGGACGGAACGGAAAGCGGAGGGTGTGGCGTGTGATACGGGATGAGATGGTACGGGAAGGGGGGTGTGAGCTGAGAAGGGGGATTTGAATGAGTAAGTGAGTGAAAGTGAGAGGTGAGAGTGAGAGGGACAGCGGAGTGAGTGAAAAGAAGGTGTGTGTGTGAGAGTGAGTGGGCGTCCAGGGAACAGCAGCTAAATTGCGTTTAGTCGTGGGGCGGGGAGCCGATGGGATCTGCGGTTCCAGGGAGCGGGAGTTTTTCTCTCAGTATGTTGCTTGGAGCCCTGGAACCAGCAAGGCGACTTTGGGGGGGGGGGGGGGGGGGGGGGGGGGGGGGTGTGTGGTGTGGGGGGGGGGGGGGGGGGGTGGGGGGGGGGGGGTGGGGGTGTGGGGGGGGTTGTTGGGTGGGGGGGGGGGGGGGGGGGGGGGGGGGGGGGGGGGGGGGGGGGGGGGGGGGGGGGGGGGGGTGAGCTGGTTGGATTAAGCGCCTCATTCACACGCTTTGCTCTGTAGGTAGTCCAATCCCATACGGCTTATAGTGTGTGTACGATTTGTTGAATTGGGACCTTCTCCGAGATGGATGAGTTCGAGTTCACGGACATGACCAGGTTGATGAGTTGCGCCGACTTGCGGGAAGCTCCCGATAAGCGCAGGGACTGTTTAATCTTTCTGCGCACTCTTTCTGTGTCAATACGGAAACTACACAGTACTGGGTAGTTAAAACATTGTCTCTGTGGTGTGCATGCTCCAATTCGGATGCCGACCCGAGTTCACCAAGCATTACCTATTAACCAGGAACATCTGTATCTAGGACAGAGTTTACACCCACTTCCCAGACCACACGATGCAGACATGGACCAAACAGCAACGTCCCGTTCTTGGCTAAGGAAAAAGAACAGTTTGGTGTTTCGGCATAAAGCAGGCGGATACGCGGCAGGCTTTAAGGCGGCGGCGGCAAAAGGGGGAAAAACTAGCGGTAAAAGATGAGGCTGGGAAACTCATTTGCTACAGCAACACAATACTCAAGTAATAGGCAGATTCAGCTTGTTCATTTGCCTATCTGCAGACCGTAGCCTGAGACTGGTCGTATGATGAACAATTGGTAACGATGCGATGTAATGAAGTAGGAATGGAAATCGGAAGCTTCCTGTCAACAAATTATCGACGACAACCAGGCCAAGCTGGCGCCTTGGCTTGAATAGGTTAGACCGATTCTTCGATCAGCTGGGGGAAAAGAACACACACCTCCCCCCCCCCCCCCCCCCCCCCCCCCCCCCTCCCTTCCCCTCTCTCCCCCCCCCCCCCCCCCTCCCCCCCCCCCCCCCCCCCCCCCCCCCCACACCCCCCCCACCCCCCCCCCCCCCCCCCCCCCCCCCCCCCTTTCTGTCTCTTTTCCTCTCTCTCCTCTCAGTCCCCTGATGCCAATGGAACCTCCAAAATCCGTCAGTCCAAGGACAACCCCCGTCCGCCGCCATGGGGCCCAGTCTGTCTCATTGGTTTGTTCAGCCAATGTCTTACAGCTGATTCGCCCACTCCCGCCTCCAAGTGACCTTCGCCCCGGTCTTGTTTCCTTTCTGGCTTGTCCAGTTCTGAAAGTCGTTCCTTGTCAGTCACTCAGTGTATCCATATGGGCTCTTTGGAGTGCTGAGATGTAAGACAATGATGGATTACAGATACTTATCGCCATTATCAATATCATCATCATCGTAAGCCCCCTTTTGCCTTTTTCCCAAGCTCCGTATCAGACTTGCATCCTCGCGTATAAGCTTTGGCAGTCATCGAAATAACCCGAAGCATGCTAAATTAGACAAGTGTCAGTTCGCAGTCGATGCTGACAAGGACCGGGCCACCGCTTAGTAAAGACACTTGCACTCTCTTAGACTCTTCCTACCTGTACGGATACTCTGGACTCTGGAGGTACCCGGAGTGGGCAGCACACTGGAAACTCCGACAGGCTAGGGAACCCAAACGCCCGGGTGTGCCCTTCGCCCAGGTCTAAATCTTGCTTCCTTCGGTGTTCCGTACCGCTGGAATGGCAGAGCCCATCTATGTACACATCACCAAGGGCGGAGAGAGGAAGCCGGAATAGGCTGTTGGGATGTTGTTAGCCGCAGTCGGTCCAAGATCCCAAGACGACTACAGCTGCTCCTATCGCCCGGCCTGGCCTTCTGCCGCTCTCTTAACCCGTCCAATCGCACCAAACGTCCCTTCCGTGGGTAGTTTGTCAGTTCTTAGTATCAATCGAATACACCCGGGCAGTTGTCGCTTTCGCAGAGCGGCAGGTTGGCAAGTGTTCGTCTCCGTAACTAGCTGCCACTCGCATCTTAGCTACCACTTTCGGGTGCTTTACTTCAACGCCACCATCCAACCCAAAATCGACAGGACGACGCATCATCGCCATTATCGACACATTCGCTTCGAGCGACGCCTGTCTTGCCCTTTTCTCTCTTGCATCTGATTTGTCTACGACCCCGTGTGTTTTGTCTCATCCCTTCCCCCTCCCTCTCTCCCACCGTCCCATCAGCCCGCTCTCCCGACTCCCGAACAGGTGGTGAGGGACAAGAAGAACAGGCCCAACTCTGCAAAATTGGTAGACGATCTGAGCGAGCGGCACTGCTTTCCGCAGAGAATGGCCACCAGATTCACAGCACCCACCAGCCCCGTTTGACACAAAAAACCGGCCCTAACTCTTCCCGCGTTTCGTCCATACTCTCCGGTCTCGTGGGACACCTGTCTCTGGCTCTCATTATCCCCGGGACCTTTTCAACCACTGGCTCGACCACTGAAGGAGGGGGGCTATAGTACCCTTCGGCTTCTATCGAACAGCATCCCGGTCGACTATCCCGACTCTCCTTAGGGCCCTGGGGTAGACTCCTTCTCCAGGCCCTGGGAAAGTTTGTCTTCGGCCGGCGAACCAAAATGTGCCAAACCACGCCCGCCGGTCTTACTACACCAGACCAGGCACCGGGCCGCCGTGGCACCGCGGCTCCTTGGTTTGCGTCGCCCACGCGCTGTCCATGTCTTTGATGGCCGAATCGCCGCCAGGTGTCACGCAATCTGCCATCATGCTGCATGCGATCCGCCGCTGCAAATCAGGTGGTACCTGGCGGGGGTGGCCACTGAGAAGCCGCCGAACACCTGCCATAAACACAAGAAAACACACGATGGCATCGGCCATCTTCTTTCAGCTGACACAACCTGCTCCCGTATGACCGCGGTCACCAACTTTCGAGACATTTTTCTGATGAGGTATACGCAATCATAGGTAGTCGGGTCGCCGTGCCTGACTTGCTTCGGGCTCTGCTGGTGCTGAGTGGGCTTTTGCGTGTCAAACAGACCCATCAACTATGCCAGCTGGAGGCCTTTCGTTGGCTTTTATTCCGTGTTCCACCACTCTACCAGACTCCTCTCCAGCGGCATCCACGTTTCGCAGAGCCCAACTGGAGTTATCCGGCTCTTATTCGCCAAACGACATCTATAATGTTAGGCTCCGTGTCGCTGCGACCAAAGCCCGCGTCTGGAGGGCTATTTGGACAAGCACAGGCCACGATGGTAGGTATAGCAGCAGTGTTAGCACACCGCATCTCCAGACTCCAAGACCGCTTCCCCGACAATGCCCAGCCCAGGGCCCCAGAAGATGTCGAAAACCTTCTTTCGAAAGTTCCAAGCGAACTCCAAAAAAAAAGGGCCACCAGGGCCCTCCTTTCCTTCTCCTGCAGGCCCCGTGTGGGGGATTATAGCTGTGCCTGCAAGGGCAGACGGCCGCAGCCTAGCTGTTATCTCGTGCTCGTCTTGCTGCAGAGGGGCCCGCATACGGGCGATACTTTCCGCGCCAGATAACGGAGAAGGGGATTTCGTAAGGGTGCCGTGCAGGCGCGCAAAACAAAATGCTCCGGCAAAGCTCCATGCTGCGAATGATTACCACGGCCACGGAGAAGACGCCGGAGTAATATGCAGCTGTTCTGCCCTTCTCCTTTCTTTTGGACCCTCCGTAGGCCGCATCTTCCGAGGCCCCGCAAACTTCGACACCCAGAGTATCCAGTGGTCCACGTCCCAGAGTCAGACATTTCGGGATCCTGTCATATCTCCCCCTACAGAGCGTTGGCACACGTAGACAATGTCCAGCGGAGGTTATCCGTTGCAGTCTGTAAACTTGGCTCTCCAATTCCCGGACACACTCATGGAGTCGAATTCGGCAGCGGAACGAACACCATCGCAAGGTTAAGCCCGTCGGCGGGAGCGTCCTCCCACCTTCGCACTGGGCAGACGGCGATCCCCATCTTTTAGTATCAGGTTTCTGGAAATCCCGGGCACGCAAAGTGTGAGCCTGTTCGTTATCGGAATCCGCGTCCCTCGGAATCTCTGCAACTTTTGCTTCCCACTGTCAGATCGGTTCGTGGGGCGGCGGCGTTCGGAGGGGCCGCTTGACGGCTCGCGCGACAAGATATACACCCCCAGGCACCTTCCGGGAGAGAAGAGTGGGGGGGGCGTAGATATAGCAGAAAACGTGTGGCTGAGTGTGTGCAAGCGGGGCGGGGCAATCGGCCAGCCTATCCCTTCCCTTTCCCTTCTGTCCTTCCCCAGCTCTTTGGGGTCGCGTATATTTCTGCCTGAAGACTTAGGCGCCACTTTTCTGTTGGAGTGCGGCCCTGTCACTTCGGGTGAGAGCTTCATTCGCGCATCCAGGACCGTGGTACCTTTCGAACCACCTCCGCCATAGCTCTCTGCCCTCCTCGTACAGCACATCCAATTCAACCAGAGCTCTCACAATGGCGTCCAAGCGGGATATGCGTCGGCCGGACCTGAGTATGTTTTGCACCACTCCTATCCTGTCGCGAATGTCTGCTAACCTTTTTCTCCCGCGCAGTCGTCCCCTATCAGGAGCCCAAGGCCAAGGGCGACTCCACCGAGCTCTCCTCGACGCTGTCTTCTACCCTGCCAATGGCTGCGATGCTTACGCGCAACAAGTTTATCGGATGGTATGGCGCATTTTCTGTTCACCCTCAGCGAGACGAATAGCATTGCTGGCACTGTACCGAGCTGTGGCGGCCAAGCAACTATAGCACAGGGGTCTACATGAGCTTTGGTCGAAGATCAGACTTACTGACAGGCTATGAAATAGGGCTTCCGTCGTCTTCAGCATTCAGACTTGGCTTGGTGAGAGCGAGGAGACGAAGAAGAGCTCCGCGACGCCGGGATACTTCTCCGTGGGCATGTCAGGTATGTATTAACCCGACCCCTTGGTCGCATTTTCACGAGCCTGTTTGTTGACTGACGATATATGACAGTTATGGCTCTTGCCGTCAGCTACCTTCCCCTCTTCCTCCCTCCTCCCGCCCAACGAGGCGCCGCGACTGGCACCGGTCCCGCTGCCCCCGTTCCTCCTGCGTAGATACGATTGCCCATATAACGAGGGACGGGGTCGACAGTGGTGTAGAATGGGGGTGTATCTGGCATCATAAGCCGTTCCCAGTATGAGACGAGGTACAGGCAGTGTCTACCTAAGGGGGGCATATTGACGAGTCGATGATGGCGTCAGGGGGGGATCAAGCGTGGTGGAGAATTGTAGTATAATACCTCTTTTGGAGACAAAACGTAAAAGCGGGCGCGAGAGGAACGTCACGCGGTTGATACTCTAAAATCTTAATAGCATCAAGTTCAACTATGACTTTTCGCAAACATCATGCAGGAAACTATTCGGGAGTTCAGAAACTAAGATTGAACATTGTCGCGTTGTGCAATTATCGATGCAAGGGGGCACTTTCTGATGTCGTCATATGCAGCTGGCCAATAACCGGCTTTCATTCCGACTGCCACTCCTGCGACGTTCAACATGTCGATTCGTCTACGGAGTACAACAACTTCTCTCATATTAACATCCTGTTAATACTTCGCTCCAATTTATAATTCGGCATTCATCTCCTGGTTGCCGCTTTTGAATCATCTCCAAGCGTGGGGCCTCATCAGAGCAGGGAGAAGCGCAATGGCTTCTCCGATAACCGAGGCCTCGGTCCTCGCTGCCTTTGATGAAAAGGTTCGGGACGGGATTGTGATGTACGCGGAGGACATGGAGAAGATTTATCACGAGGATGGAGGTTTCAAGGTAAGTTCTTTTCTCTTTCTCTTCTTCACCGGATTTCATTCTTGTAGTTGTGGTACGAATAACGGGCGTATCCGTACGTTCCCATCTTGCTTTTTACTTGACGAGAAAATTGAGACAGATGGTGATAAAGGGCAGAGAGAGGGATAGTAAAGGGCTTTAAAACCAAGGGAATCGTAGGAAACCACAGAAGCTGACAATTCTGTCTAGTTTGAGTTCCGCTTAACGGCTGCGTTGAAAAGCAAGCCCGCCGCGGTAGAAGACAACGCGGGGCTAGACGAAGCCGATGACAATGGCCCTCCGTCTCAGACAAACGCAAGCGCAACCTCGCACGCCGACACTCATACCCAAGACGACGTCAAACACAGGAACAACAAGATCACCCTCGATGAAGAAGGAAACCTTCCCGGAGGCGACATCAGCATCGCGGGCTTCGAGCTCACGACCGTCGGCGGCGACGGGGATGAAGAGGCTACGCATGTGCTGGCGTTCAACAAGTTCTGCGCGTACAGGCCGCATCTTCTCCTCTTGACTGCCGATGGGAGGAGAAGGCAGTTTGAGGGGTTGGATGGGCGGGATCTAGGGGCTGCTGTTCAGGTTTTGGGAGGGTTGAATTTGGGGTGGGGAGGTGATGCTGATGCTGGTGCCGATGGTGAGGAAGAGAAGAGACGAGAGTACTTGGTCATCTTCAACTGTGGTAAGGAGGGCGGGTGTAGTCGGTTGCACAAGCATATGCAGGTTATCCCTGCGCCAGGAGCGATTCCCATGTGGCCTGACCTCGTCGACGCCGGGTCCGGGACAGGGGCGGAAGCGGTCGGTGACGGGAAGCAAGAGCCGCCGTTCCGGTACTTCATCCACCGCTTCAGCGGCACATCACCGCCCTCGACAAAGGACCTCACGGCGAAATACAGAGACATGCTCCGCCAGGCGACGGAGCTGATTCCCGGTCGGGAGAAGGTTGTCGAGGAGGACGGGGACGGGAGGGCCGTGGCGGTGCCGCATAATGTTATTCCCGGACGGCGGTGGATTGTTGTGGTTCCGAGGGTGAAGGCGGGTGTGGACGGGGCGGATGTGAATGCTGTTGGTATGCTTGGTGTCGTGTGGGCTTCGAGGCCGGAGACGGTGGGGAAGTGGAGGGAGCTGGGGGCGAGGAGGGTGCTTGGGGAGGTTGGAGTGAGGAAGTGAGGCTAATTCAATTCGGATGGGACGTGGGGTCTGAAGAGAGTTTGGGGTTTTTCGGTGAGCTGGGGATATGAGCGATGGGATCTGTGGGCTGTGATGCTAGATATGTGGTGCAGACGGATTGGTATAGATGTAGATGTGGAACAGAATGAAGCAGGCGATGAAAGCCAGCAGCATATAGACGATTAGAGGCTTCATTTCATCAAGATCCCCCATCCATCTCGTATTAATGCTAACCCCTTTTCTGCAGACCTTGGTTCTTGCTGGGTTGTGGAGGACATCATGTTGGCCTATACCGGCCCAAAGCCATCACTATCAGCTTTTGTCTACATCACAAGCTATGCTAAGTACCAAACTTGCCATTGCATGAGGCCAAACAATAAAGAAGTTTTGAGTTCGCGGGTAATTCCACTTCGGCAACTTCCAAGTGGCTAGTAAAGCCATTCAGGCCTACCATCTAGCGGGAACCCTTAACCACCAAGGGCGAACTTTTTTCGACACCACCCTGGCTCCTAAGCAACTTGAACCGGATTGCTTCCATATTCCCTCCCCAATAAGCTGATTTAGACATCGCCTTCATTACCTTTCTATGCAAGTCTCAAGCAGCAGCGCTTTCGTTGCCACTCAGGTGTCCTTCTCCCAAACCCTCCCAGGAAGTAGCCACCTCAATAATCATTCGCAGTAGACCCATACAAATGCTCCCCCGTCTCAAGAACTTCAACTTCATCGCCAACATGGACATACAGCCCCTTCCCTTGCCTCCTAGCCTCGTCCAGATCATCGTCCTCGGGCACGCAATGCATCCCGAGGTATCCCAGCGCCTTGGGATTCCCCGTTTCCGGAGTACGGTGCTCAATCAGCGTCGTGCTAGGCTGCGGCTTCCCCTTCTTCTTTTCAGCGGACGCAGGGTTCTCCGTGTCAAAGGTTGCCGTAGCGAGGTTGACGTTTGGCATTGTACAGCGGGAAGTTCTACAGACGACGGAGAGCTTCGGTGAGACGTCCGCCCGCGGCTTTCTGTTATCTGAGAGGTTTCCCTTGGGGATGATGCGGTATCGCTTCCACGTCTCTTCCACGTACGCCGGCGCTCCCGTGACCCATAGATTCGCGCGGAAGCGGAGGGCGTCAAGCGGTCTGTTCTCCGGCGGCAGCAGCGCTGATACGGCGTGCACGGAGGATAAGCTGTTGAGGTTGACGGGCTGCTGGTCCGTGTATCCGTGGACGGCGGGCGAGCCGATGTAGCTCACGGGCGCGAGGTTGAGGGTCGTCCGCGTCAAGGTCTCGGGGGTGCAGCGCGTGAGCGTCAGGCCGCGGTTCGGCGGGATGGCGAGGAATTTCTTCAGTTTCGGGAGGAGGTTTGTGGCGACGGAGGGGATGCGGGACATGTCTAGCCCGGAGGCGTCGCGGGCGTGGATGCCAAAGGTTTTAAGGCCAATGTTGTACTCGTCTACGAGGGTTGAAGGGGGGTTCAGGGGCACGATGAAGGAGATTTGGGGTGTTGCGGAGGGGTTGAAGGGGTTTGAGAGGAAGGTCTGGATGCGTTGGGTCCAGGTTGGGGGGTCTGGGTCTGAGAAGGTTACGAGGACGCAGCCGCCGGCTTGGACTAGGGGGTCTCGCTGGTCGCTGTTCTTCCGAGGGAGGTAGACTTCTGTCTGGATGTGGCACATATTTGGTTTCGTGCGCTGGCTGATGAGTTTCCAGGAGACGGCGCCCGTTTCCGGGTCCGGCGTCTCGGCTGCGAGGGCGAAGCATCTGTCGTAGGCGAAGCCTGTCTTTGTGAGGAGGGCTCTGTCTACTTCGACGAAGCCGCAGGATTTGATCGGGTGGATGTAGATTGACTTGATGCGGATCGGCCCCTGGTTGCTCGATGGTGTGTCTTCCGGTAATGCATATTTGGAGTCGAATTGGTCTGCCATGTGGCTCTTATTGGCCGGGACACCTATGGACTCCAGGTTCCGGAGCTTCCTGCGCGTGGATGCGGCATCGCCATTGTGGAGGATGAAGGCTAGGGTGAGGGTGACGGGGAGGAGGAGGGCGATGAGAGCGTAGACGATGGTCGAGGCCTGGAGGTGTTGGAGAGAGCCCACGATCTGGAGGAGCATCGTCTCGAGTTTCCTTCCCTGGTGTGACCCTGGCGGGAGATTCGTGTGGGTTGACGGCTTGTCTTCTAAAGGTAAGATCTAGCGTTCATTCCGAGTCTCGGAGTCATTTGGAGGTGGGAGATGTGACGTTTAAACTGCCTTTCGGGCCGCCCCACTTGTGGGGTGTTTTCCCGCGATTGCGACACCGGTCGTTGAGCCGGAGCCGATGCCGACGCCGGTCCCACATAGGCGTAAGTTACCTTTCTAAGAAAACGTGGAAGAGGAAGACGACAGGTCATTGGCTGGTGCCCATATTCTTTTGTCAAGGAAACAAAGAAGTGGCCGGGTTGAAGACGCTGTTCTTGAAATTTTAAATTTTTTATCTTTCCCGTAGAGGTCTAGCCCGCTTTCTTCTCGGATGTCAGTTGCAGGGCGCGCTTTGCGTGGAGTGCATATGTAGAAATATGTAGGATGACCCATGCATTTTTCCCTATGGAGTCTAAACGTCTTTAGTTGCGTTGGTTTTCGAAAGTCAAGACCTCGATTACAATTACCTTTAGGGGAATGAAAGAGATTATTGCCACTGTTGCTTGAGTCACTAATCACTCTGCTGCGAAGACTATTTATCTCGCTGGAGCTCCCCAAGTCTCTAGATGATGTTTGCTCATTTCTCTCCAAACCATCTGTTTACTCAAGCGACTTGCCAAGTTGAAGATGTCTCAACCACTGAGATCCTCTCAGCAGAACCAGGCCGCGCCTGAGGGAATCCACGACATGACTCGGAACCACACTACCGACAGGGCCGAAAACCGAGACTCGAAGCCGGAACCGCAGTACAACCCGAGCATCGACGAGACCATCCCGAACCCAGAAGATGAATACCCCGAAGGAGGCCTGCGAGCTTGGTCTGTCGTGCTAGGCTCCTGGTTCGCATCCTTCTCGGCCTTGGGCATCTCAAATAGCGTGGCGACCATCCACGCCTACATCAGCTCCCACCAGCTACAAGGTTACAGCGAAGGCACCATCGGCTGGATTTTCTCCATGTACATGTTCCTCTGCTTCTTCTGTGGGATCTACATTGGCCCCGTCTTTGACAAGTATGGCCCGAAGTGGTTGATCCTGTCCGGCACCGTCTGTGTCGTGGCGGCTCAGATGTTGTTGAGCATCTCTACGCGTTCGTATACTCTTCCTTATGACCTTTGGAACCTTATAAATTTAGTTAGCTGACAATGATCTTTGATCAGAGTTCTGGCACTTCATGCTCGTCTTCGGAGTTCTCAACGGCATCGGCGCCTCCCTCTTGTTCACGCCGTCCTTCGCAGCCGTCGGTCACTGGTTCTACCACCGCAGAGGACTCGCCACCGGCATTGCTTCTACTGGAGGTTGTTTCGGAGGTATCGTATACCCCATGATGCTCCGCGCCCTCTTTGAACGAGCTGGCTGGGCATGGGCGATCCGGACCGTTGGGTTCATCGTCCTCGTTTTCTGCGGGGCTGCGACCCTTCTCATCGACAGACGACTACCACCCAACCCCAACGCCTCGGTTCATCCCAACATCCGTATACTCCGAGATCCGGCATTTGCGTTGACTACGCTCGGCATCTTCCTCCTTGAGTGGTCGCTCTTCATTCCTCTCACGTACATATCGAGCTATGCCATTCATAAGGGCTTCGATATCGACTTTGCGTATCAAATCCCTACGATTCTGAATGCTGGAAGTGTAGCTGGACGTATCTTGGCAGGATGGTTCGGTGACTTTGCCGGGCCTTTCAACTCCAATATCCTGGCTCTTGTGCTGAGCATCGTCGCTTGCTTGGCCGTGTGGCTGCCGGCGGGCTCCTCTATGGCGGGCATCGTCGTCTTCGTGGTCCTGTTTGGCTTCGCTAGCGGGAATAACATCAGCATCAGCCCGGTTTGTATCGGCAAACTCTGCAAGACGGAGAGTTATGGGCGGTACTATGCGACGGCTTATACGGCGGCCTCCTTTGCTTGCCTTTTCGATGTGCCGGTAGCTGGAGAGATCATTTCTGCGCAAAACGGGGAATATTGGGGGTTGATTTTGTTCACTGGTCTTATCTATGTCCTTTCTCTTGTTGCTTTGATGGGGGCTAAGGTGGCTCGTGTTGGATGGAGTTCATTCGCAGTCCTGTAAATAACTAAAGCCACTAGACGGTCCCATCTTCGGTGGGTTGTTAGCCACGGTTTGTGCCACCCTGGTCTCCTTTCTTTGTCTCAATACATCAGGGGTCAAACCTAGATTCAAACATCGAAGCAGACTCACAATTCCTCTCAGAGGCGAGTAAAAAGAGTTGCATTACAGACATAGTCATTTAAAGAGTAAGTACAGTCTATTGTCGTTGTCCGACTTTGAATATCTATAGAAGAAAGTCAAGCCAGTGAGGTATTGCAAGTACCTTGATTGAGGAGCGTATCCATAACCATGCACTTTCGTAGGCTTGGTTATGGGGGAATGAAAGAGATCAATAGACCCAAAGCTCCATGTAAGGTGATGTGTGGTACGGCCCCCACATCATATACCGGTATCCCACAGCATGAAGCATTAGCCGTGCCGCCTTTTCGACCTCACGAGCATGTTGCAATCTACTTAGATGTAGATTGCACAGCTGATAGGACCGCGAATATCCATCAGATCCGCGATCGTAACATTGGGCAATAGTCCCGCAGTCCAAAGGTTGTGAGCCATGGTGGTCACGTTGCCGCCGTTCTCCCCGTTGTAGTCCAGGAGGTCAGCACCGGGGTAATCGAGGTTGGACATCGTGAGGAAGGCATCCGAAGCAACCACAGGCCCTCCAATCTCGTTGAGACGAGCGGTGAGGTTGACGGATTGCCACTCCCACCACAATCGGTCGAGGTTGGTGTGGTGAAGGAAGAACAAAGGGTCACCAGGACTGGAGACAACATCCAGCATCTAGTTGTCGCAAGAGTCAGTCAAGATACGCCAGTGTATTCGAAGATGAGGTTTTGACTCACAGTACCGCCGACACCCATATGACCGGCAAGATGAGGTGCCGTGCCCCAACAGTTCCACGAGTCGACGTAGGTATCGATGGCCATGCATTCATTGACGTAGGTGCTGTTGGCCTGGTAGAAGCTGTCCTGGTCGAGATCGCGGGTCAGGCAGAAGTTCGCATCACTGCTGGTCTGGTTCAAGTGCATCGTCAGGTTCACAAACGGCCCATCGGCAACGCAGCCATTGTCGCCGTTTTTGAAGCTTCCGAATCCGGTCTCGGCATCGAAGACGGTGGACTGGTTTAGGAAACCGGCCTCCGCATCCTCCAACTCGTTCCAGTAGGGTTGGCCTCCCTCGTAGCCGCACTCGGTCTGGAGGTAGACTTCATGGACACGCACTGCGATGTTGCTCGTTATTACTTGTCCTCAACGATGATGACGACAGGAGACTTACTGTACAGTCTGTGCCAGGGAAGGAAAGGGCCGTCGTTGTGGATGACGTTGGCCTGGTAGATGTGGGCGTACATCATGTCATCCCAAAGGTTCTGCGAGCCGGCGACGCCTAGCTTGGGGGCCTTGTTCATCAAGCAGAGCTCGGCGTCGATGTAGGCCTTCTTCTCGGTGTTCGTCATGGCAGTCCTGGATCAAGACCTTGATTAGAGAGGTAATTTGAGAAGCCCAAATCTGATTCAACATACCAAGATTTTCTTTGGTGCAACGAGGTGCACTCTGGGAATTCCTTCACAGCTGCCCTCGTGGCGCTCGAGTTCGAAGAAGGCAGGGAGCTTGCCACGGCCGTGGCCGCCGCACAGCCATAAACCAGAAACTTCAAAGTGGAGGGCATTTTGGCTTCTCTTGCAAGAAAAGTGATGTGATCGAAGAGTGAAAAGATAATGAGCTGAAGGAGCATATTTACAGGAAGAAAATCAGCATTTTATATCTCGAAGTCTATCGTAGTCAAGACTGGCAGTCCAATGATCTACCTTGCCTCTCCCCCTCCCCCCCCTTTTCTGATCTCTCGGTGTTTTCTGACATGAATTGCATTCTAATTTTTCATCTTCCTGACTCAAGGGCCGGTTAAGACTTTAGGAGAGGCCATTCCGACCGATATCACCGAGTCTAATCTCGAACTTACTGGAGTTATGTGAGGGAGTTGTGGCCTAGAGGTCACAGAGTATCTCAACTCCATCCCGCTGCACGCCACATAACGAAAAACCGAGCTAGAGATGCTCATCCGACGGCTGGCACTTTTGTTATCCAATGCAAATGCATGAAGAAAGGCCTCGGTCAGTGCGGAATGGAGAAAGGAACGTTGACCAAATCGAGCTTGCAGTTCCGGTATGCATACCGATCTCTACCGTTGTTTTGGCCCACTAATTGTGGCAACCGAGGAGTTTGGCTTGTTGAATCAAGCTTTTCCTGGTAATTCTTTACTAAATGCGGCCCGCGATGGGGTTCCTTATCAATCTCCGGGTTGTGTCCCATCGGATCCGAGCGGCTCTTCGTCGATGATCAAAATGCAGCCGTTTTGAAGATTCTCGTCTTCCAGCTTCACAGGGCCGGAAGATTCGGAGGCTGACAATTGAGCCATTCTCACAAGCATTGGTTCCTTCCGTGCAGGCTTTTCCAAGTATATATAAAAAGAGCAGAGAATAGGCGCTTCAAGTTTGACCCAAGGGACCGAGGATCTACACTGATCTAGAAACTGCATCTACTGTTCTTCAAACCGCGGCAAAATCATATCGCCGAGAGGGAATTAATTTTGGATTAGTGAACATGAACGGACTCTCCGCAGTCGAAATTCATTTTTGTCCTCTTTTCAACTCTGCCAGGTTTATGGGGAGCCTCCGGGACTAAATGAATCGCCACATAGGTACAACGCCCCGCTCAACGGCACTCCACTCCGCGCAAGTCACGGTGACGGCGGGAACGACAGGCATACCAACCTAGTGAGCAGACAATACTCGGCATGATGTTTCCTTCATGGGTACTACATTTATACCCAATCCCTGGTCTGTTAAGAGCAGATGCTTGAAAAGCGGACCGAGAAATGGTAGCTTATCAGATACCCATAGGTTCGTCTCACAATAAGAATTTCCTGAAAGGGCAAAGTTCGAAGCGTCTCAAGCCAGAGAACGCGTCAATTTAAAGGGAGCTACTGCATGTACTTAGTCTTCGTAAGATATCAGGTATTGAATAAAGCTGTGTACTATGAGACTGGTGTCCCAATAGCGAGGTGCTTTGATGATGAGCCCCTAGTCTCGGGATACTTGACTGCATGAGGAGTTTTGGCTTCCAAAGAAAGCTGCAGAACGTGATTTTTCTTTGCTTTTGCAACTTAATTTGCCAAAAGTGAGGTGACTTTTTGATTGGTTGAAAGATGTTGGTCACGCGTGATCAGGCTGTGCCTCAATGAATCGACAGGGGCCCTCGTCAGTCTATGCCCCTTTCATGCGGCTGAGACATCTCATCATTTACTTTTTCCTGTTTTCACGTCTATTTTCACCTCGTCTTGTATCCAAAGTGACCCGAATCTCATGAGATTTCAGGCTACTAGAGCCTCAAGGCATTATCATTGTACCAATGAAGCGCCTTTTTCAGACAGACTGGAGCAAGGACCGCGACAAACTCGACAAGCGGGCTAGGAATGACGCGCAGGAAGAAGCGTCCATCATCCCGACCGATGTGTTTCCTTCGAACCCGTCGACGAGTCTACATGGGTCGAACACCGTGGCCTCACGTGGGGCAGACGAACTGACTACAAGCTCGTCTAGCCCAATCGGCGTGAGCGTGTTGTATAATCCCTCTGACGGAAATGCTGCTGTGGAGTCAGTATTTCTCGGTGTGGAATGAACCATCGCGTGTGCTAATAGATGTCTCGATAGCATCGTCTTCATCCATGGCTTGAAAGGCCATCGCGAAAAGACATGGACATCGGACAAGGCATCTGAGCCTTGGCCCAAAGCTTTGCTCCCGTCTGAAATACCGAATGCTCGAGTCCTGGCATACGGCTACGACGCAGATGTGGCCAAGGCTACCGAGATGGTCTCAGTCAGTCGCATTCGAGACCATGCGGCGACTTTTTTGAAGAGACTTACGAACTTTCGAGATCGAACCGACAGCGTGGGTCGTTCTGTTTGCCATTGCTAAGAGCTTTTCTAACGTTCTTAGTCTGCGCGTCCCATCATATTTGTCTGTCACAGCCTGGGTGGACTGGTCTGTCAAGCTGTACGTGTCACCCAAGTGTTCACCGTCATGAAGGTTGAGGGGAAACCAAAACATAGTACTGCCATGTTAATCTCATCCCTCGACAGGCTCTTGCACGCGCCCACACAAGAGAACACCTTAAAGAAGTCCTCGAGGCGACTCGAGGCATACTCTTCCTCGGTACACCGCACCACGGCTCAGCTCTTGCTGTGTGGGCAGAACGACTTGGCAAATCCGTCGGAGTGCTAAAGCAAACAAACACCGAAATCCTCGGCGTTCTAAGACCTGAGTCGGAGGTTCTCGCCGAGATTCAGGACAATTTTCACAACATCACACAATCTCAGACAAAGGCGGGAGTCGGCACTATTCAAATTACGTGCTTCTACGAGGAGCTGCCTCTTCCTGGAATTGGGTTGGTGAGTTGACCTGGCCAACCGTGTTGATGCTAATGACTAATCTGCCTCGACGATATCAGGTCGTTCCTCAACACTCAGCCATCTTCCCAGGTAAAGATGCCGTTGGAATACATGGAACGCATCATACCATGGTGAAGTTCAGCAGTCTTGAAGACTCTGGGTTTATCGATATATGCGATGAACTTCGAACTTGGATCAAGAAGTTTGATCGGAAAGTGCCGGTACCACAACGTCAAAGCACGCCGCCTCCGGCAGTCGAGGAGCAAAATGAGAAGAGGTCTACAACTCCGCAAAAGAAGACGGCATCCAAATGTACGTAGCTAGAAGTGATTCAAAGATGAGGTCAATATTGATGAATGTGAATAGTTCTTGTACCATATGCGAAAAATAAAAGTTTCGTCGAACGATCCAATGTCTTTGAACGTCTCAAGAGCGAATTTTGCCATGGTCCCGAGGACGACGTCGAAGATGCTAGATCTCGAGTTTGTCTTTATGGCCTCGGAGGGATTGGGTAAGCCGTAGGAAGCCACTCAAAAGGTTCAATTCGCTAATACTGTGTAGAAAGACTCAAATCGCCATTGCGTATACCTACTGGCTACGCAAGGCCCATCCTGAAGTCTCTATTTTCTGGGTACACGCCAGTGATTCAGATCGGTTCCGTCAAGCCTATTCTGAGATTGCGGAAGAATGCAACATTGCCGGGCGTAGTGATCATAACGTCGACGTGCTAACGCTTGTAAAATCTTGGTTCCAGCGACAGGAGGCTGACTGTTGGTATCCCTATTACAGGGTAGTTAGTTCGAACCGTGGGTTAACGAAGAGATCAATTAAACTATATGAATTTCTGCGTAAGTATAAAAAAGAGGTTCTAACTATAAGTTAGGCTAGTTATAATAATTATAAATAGGGCCCCTAATTAGCCCCTATATAGTTAATTATATACTACGATCGAATTAAATTTCTAATTTAATACTAACTTTCTCTTTTTTTTATTAATTTATTTATTATAATTAGAAGTATAATTTAACCTCGGGCCCTTTTATTAAGTCGTCTCTTTTTTTTTCTTTTTTTTACTCTTTTTATATAACTTATCTCTCTATTTATACATTAACTTTTTTATTACTTATAAATTACTTTAACCCTTTATTAAGTACTATTTTTATAAAAATATTAGCGAGGTTATTATTATTATTAATTTAATAAATCTCGAGGATTTTATACTTTTTATATAATTACCTAAGGGCTATAATATTAATTATAAGCCTCTTTTTTTTTATCGTTCTTAATTTAACGAGGTATTTATATAGTAAATAAAAATTAGTATAAATAACTATTAGGATTAGTAAAAAGTTAAGTTAATTAGTAATCCTCTTTAGTATTATTAAAATTACGTAAGTAAGGTTAATACCGTTAACTATATTATAAACTTCTAATATTAATATACTTTTTATTATTTATTTATTTTTAATTAATAAGTAGTAAATTATATTACTATATATAGTAAATTCGCTCTCGCTTATACTCTTATTAATTAGGATAATAATATACCTTAATTATAAAATAAGGTCGTCGTTATTCGTAAATAACTTATTAATAAAAATATAGAGTTTATTAATAGCGAGGTTAATTAAGTAATAAACGAGGCCTCGATCGAGATTCGTTTATTATTACTTAAGCCGCTTATTAAGTACTTCGATATTTTATTTATTTAGCTCTATAACTTATGCTACTTTAGTATAGTTAAAAATTACTTTAAGTTAGTATATATTCGTAATATATACCCCTCGTATAAACTTAGCTTTATACTACTTCTTAACGTTAATTATGTTCGGGTTAATAAGGGTAATTTTCTTACCCTATCCCTTTTATTAAAAAATAATAGTTTTCTTTTTAATTATAAAAATCCCGTTATTAAATACTAATAAGTTATTTATTATAAGGACCTTTTTTAGCTTAGTTACGAAGCTTACTTTTTAAAGCTCCTTATTTTCTTTTTTTATAAAGTTAATATCGAATAGGCCTAATATATCGTTAGTTTATATTTTAATAATCCTAAATTAGTTACCTTTATATTTAAAAATTAATAAGTATAGGTTATACGTAAATATAACTATTAATAATTAATTAATATAAAAATCATAGTATATAGCTTACTAATAAGTACCCGATTTTATAAGCCTATATAGTAGTTTAAGTACTTCGATAATCGTACTTTTTAAGTACTTACTAGCTATTTCTTTTAGTAAGTAAGCTAGGATTTTCTTTATAAGCCCTATAGCTAATTAAGTATAGGCCTAAGTAATACTACGGTTCTAAATTTTATATCCCTTCTTCTATAATAATACTATTAGTACTATTATTAATCATTAGCTATAGCGCTATATTATAAGTAATTAAGTAAGTAGTATTGCCTTTTTAACGTTACCGTATCCCTAAATTATATACCTAGATTTCTCATACAGTTAGGGTATTCCTTTTTTCTTAATTTTATATATTATTCATAATTTAAATATATAAAGACTTTTATATTTTTTAGGGTTATAGAGGATAAATTAATAAACCCCTCGATTATATAAAGTATTTACTTTAATAAGATCTAATCCTTTATATAGCTTTTTAATAATTATAATAATACCTTTTTTACGTAATTTAACTATTAACTTAAAATCGGCTTTCTTTTTTACTATATAATAAGTATTAAATACCTTATTACTAATAATAAATTATTACGTTAGGGCTTATCGTCGTAGTCTTTTATAACGTCTTATTGATAGTATTAGTACCCTTTTAGTAATTTCCTCTTCCTTATTATTTATTAATATTACTACGACGATTTTATTAAGGATAATTTCTTATACTTCTATTACGGGTTATACTATTTCCCTTAGCTCTTCTTTTTTTTATAAATTAAAAATTATTTTAATAAGATCTATATAATATAATTTAATTATTATAATTAATACCTTAAGTAACTAGTTACGATTTCTTATAACTACGTAAAACCGCTCGTTAATAAAAATTAATTTATATAGCTTAGCTTATTACTAAGTAATTTTATATTATATTTATATATCCGAATTTAAGAGTATATTTAAATTAGCCCCTATATTAGGCTTATTACGTATAGTAATTATTTCGTTAACTTACTTTTTTATACTTACTTTGCGCAGCGCCCGTATTACTTTTTTAATTACTTAGGCTCGTTAGCTTATATTTAGTAATAATAATAAGGCTAAGGTCGTTTTTAAATATATTCTAAATACTAATAGTATTAGTATAAGCTTATTAAGCCCTATAGTATTATTATAGTACTTAAGTACTATTTAAAAGTATTTATTATTAGTAGAATTAGGATTTTCCTTTTTAATAATTTTAAACGCCTTTTTTAATTACTAGTATATTCTTTTTACTTTTTTAATACTATAATACGCTTCTATAAGTACGACTTTTAGTTATATACTATAAGCTATCGTATTTTTTTTAAATTTTATTAACTTAAAACTCGTACTAGCGTCGGTTCTAATACTATTTAGTAGTTCTTAATATATATTAATTTAGTATTTTTATAGGGCTACCTATACTATTTTTACTTATAGATCCTATAAAAATTACCCTACTTAAAATAATATAGCCTCGTCGATTATATATAAAACCGGTTAACTATTTAGATAAAAAATATTAATAACGATTTCTTAATTAAAATTAAGCTTATTACGCAATTTAAATTTAAATTTACGTAGGCTCTACGTATTTATTTAATATTAGTAATATACTTTTATTAACTACTCTAGCGCCCCTATTTCGATATTATTATTACTTAATTACTTTAGGAGGCTATATAGCCTCGCGACTAATAAGTGCCTAAATCTCTAATATAGTTATTTAAGCTTATTTTCTATTAAATAATTAATTAACTTCGTATTATTAATAAGCTTTATAAATATATACCCCTATTATGTTCGACTATTTTAAAATACTTATTACTAAAGATTTTATTCTTTGTATTATTAAATATAATACCTAGTTAATTTATATTTTTTAAATATAAGAGAAATAGGGTATTAATAAGTAAAATATAAAAAGTTATCGTTCTAAAGTACGTCTCTACTTTTACTATACCTAGGGTAACGATTTCTTTACTTAGGCTAAAGCTAATTTTTATAATACTTATTATTAACGTATTAAGCGTTATTAATACGATTTTCTATAGTACTTAGAATTACCCCTTTCCTCTTATTAACTATTATAATACCCTAGTATTTAGAATAATTTTATAAAAATTATCTAAGCCGTACTTTTCGCTCGTATAAAATATTTATATAAGCTTAGTATTTAAGTAATCTAGGTAGTATAAAAAGGGCCCCTCTAGCTACCCTTAAAATTACTTAGTACTATATTTTTTTTTTAAAATATTAAAAGAGGTAGTATCTTCTCTTTAAATATTAAAAAAATAAAATTCTATACTATTAAATTCGTCCTTTTATCTACCTCTATATTTATTATCTAAGGGACTTTCCCTTACTATTTATAAATAAAAGCCTACTTATTTAGAGCCTCTATTACTTTTTATTTATTTAACTTCGTATATCCTCTAGATACTAACGGGGTAAAAAAAGAGTAGTTAATATTATTAATTTTATTATAATCTAATTCGTTAATATAAGGGGCAAGATCTTCCTTATTTTCCGAATTTCTTATAGGGTATAAATACTCTAAGCCGCTACTATAACTATTATTACTAAGTTCTATACCCCCGGATCTATTTTTATATATAATAAGGAATTAGCTAAACTAATAAGGGCTAGTTTTATTATTTATTACCCTTAACTTTCTATACTATTTATATAATTTAATACGCTCTTTTTTAAAATAATTACTTAATTAATATCTATTCTTTTTATAAATAAAATATTACTTTTTTTATTACCCTACTTATAAGTTAAATCTCTACTTATTTAATAAATCTAAGCCTCCTTATTAATAATTATTATACTTAATCTCTTTTCCTTTTTTATTATACGTCTAGTTAACCTAATATTACTAATAAAGGCCGTTATATATTTATAAATATATTTAGTATAGCATTTTTATTTTAATATTAAAGCTAGATCTTAGCCTCGAGTAGAGCGTTTTATAATCTTTAAGTACCTAGTATAGGGTTATTTTTACCTTTAGTACGTACTAAACTATAATATAAAAATATCTAACTTTCTACTTATTAATCCCCTTATTTAACTAGGTTTTTACTAGCTTATTAATTTAATTAATAAGCTCTTTAAGGATTTTTATTTATAATTTACCTTCTATTATCCTAGTTATAAATATAAAAAAAATTACTTATAACTTAGATAGGAGCTTTAAATTCCTCTCGTAAGTCTCGAAGTAGCTTTAAATTATATTAATAATATTAAAAAAGTCGTTCTAATTAAGATTACGTACTACTTTATAATAATAATTAAAGGCTTTATTTATAAGTATAATATTAATTACTAAATAGTATTAGTATTCCCTAATCTCGACTTTTTTATAATAGTTATAAAATATTATTAAGGTTTTTTATAAAACCTCGTACTTCTTTTTAAAATATAATTTCTTTTTTAAAAAGATCTTTTTAAAATCCGTAAATTACTTCGTATTTACTATTATATTTTTAATATTTATATATAATCCCTACGTTACTATATATTATTAATAACCTTAAGTTATTTATCTCTTTTTTTATTAATTAATTAGTACCGAATTTCGTATTAGTAGCGGCGACGAGCTATAAATCGAAATAAGTAGAATTATTAATTATTATACGTCTAATATTATATTTTATTTTTATATATCTTTTTATAATAATAAATTACCGTTAGTAATTATAAAAAAGAAATCTAAGTCGTTTATTCTTTTTTTAAACTTATTAAAGTAATTATATACTTTATTAACCTATACTTAGTTCTATAGTACGAATTCCTCCTCTATAATCGTTATTACTAAGATTTTATATAGTTCTTATAATTATAATTATATTAATAATATCCCTCGCCTATAGAGGAATTTATTAACTATTTTTATAATTCCTAGGCTTGCGCTTATAAACTATTTATCTAGCTAATAACTAAAGTTATTTACGATTTTATAAAATAGGGGTTACCCCTATAGCCCCTTTTTTTTATAAACTTTAGTTAAATAGATTAATACTATATTAATTTACTTATTATTAAGCTAATTCGTAATCCTATATATTTATATCCCTTAATAATCTAAGTTAATATTTACTTATTTATAAAGGATTAAGATTTTATTTAAAATCGGGGTTTTTTTTTTTCTTTTACTTTAACTTATTAAAGGTCGTACTCTAGTTTATACCTATATTAGTAATTATTAGCGTATTTAATTTTAATAAAAATATATTTAATCCGCGCGTTAGTTATAATAAATCTATACTTTTATTACTTAATAAATTTATTAAGGTCTAAGTAATTCCCACTTTCTCTTACTACTTCGCTATTACTCTCGTTTTTACTATTTTTAATAATTACTATTACCCTTTTAAATTGCTAGTTATTATACTTATTAAGATCCTCTTTTTTATTTAATATAAAAGGGTAGGTTTTAGTAGTTCCTTTTTTAATAATAGCAGTAGACGTTTATATTACTATAAAAAATATAATAATTAGTCTCGGGATCTTTATTAATTACTAATTTCTATTATTTCGTACCTTTTTAACTTCTTAAGCCTCGTACTCTTTATAACTTTTAAATTACTTCTTTTTTTAACCTATTTTTTCTAGGGTAGTATTCCGGAGTAATATTTAGGGGGTAGTTAAAAGAGCTATGAGGAGGTTATTTAAACTACGGGCTTAAAGTTATATTTATAAAATCTTTATAATAATAAACCTTTTTATATACTATAAATCTCTTAGTTTTATAATTCTTATATAGGTTCTTATTATACTAACTAAGAATATTTATATTTAAAAATCCTTTTTTTAAATTATATAATACTTTTTTATATTATATTATTAAGCTCGTTCGTTATACTAATTAATTATATAATTAGTCGCTACGTAAGTATTTTTTTTTATTAATTTAGTTAGTTAATTTCTAATTATAAGCCGGCTATAAGAAAGTTATTTAGTAAAAAAGCTACTTAAAGTAATAATAAAAAACTAGTTACTTAAGTAGTTTTATTAATTAACGTAGTTTAACGTAATAAACGTCGACCTCTCGGGGGTAATAAAGGGCTACGATTACTTAATTCCGTATAATATTTAAGAATTACCTCTTTTTTTATCTATTTCTATAAGGTTAATTAATATAAATCTCCTATCCCATATAGTATTAAGAGGTCGTTTCTTTTACGTAGCGAGATACCTTACTAATTTATAATAATAGAATTTAATTATTAATTAGTATTAATATCCCTATTATAGGGTAATTAATTCGAACTATAGGTTAACGAAGAGATTAATTAAATTATATAAATTTCTATATAAGTATAAAAAGGAGGTTCTAACTATAGGTTAGGCTAGTTATAATAATCGTAAATAGGGCCCCCAATTGGCCCCTGCGCAGTTGGCCGTATGCCGCGGTTAAATTAGACTTCTAATCCGACACTAACCCCTGGTTTCTGGTTCTCGATAATGCCGACAATACCGAGTTGTTCTTCGATTACCATACTCAAACCAGCAGTACCAGTTCATCTGACGTCGGATTGAACAGCCGTCACAGCAACATGGCCCGCTTCATTCCCAAATGAGTTTTGCTATCCGGGCAGTACTATTTAGCTAACCGGGCAGTACCCCACTTTAATGTGGCCCGTGCAGCTAACCAGAGGCTAGGAAATTTTTAGCACACCTTCTTCGTTCTACTTCCCGTACTTACCGCGGGCCTAAGCTCAAAATCTCTACTTTCTAAGTACGTACTTTTACTACTACTTAGTACATATACTTCTAATTATACTTCTACCTACTTACTTCTACTTCTACTTACCTACTTCTACTTCTACTTAACTATTTCTATTTCTAACCTCTATTACTATATTATTACTATTACGTAGTTAATTAATAATAAATTTATTATAACTTTTAATACTAGAGGTCGATTTAATAAGCCCTTATAATAATACTACTCTTTTTTTATATATTAAAAACCCTCTTATAGACGGTATGCTTATTAATTTAATTAATACCCTTATAGCTACCCTCTAGGCCTTTGCCCATAACTACGGCTTTATAATCGTTTATTATAATAGTTTTAATTACGTTAATAACTAGGCTACGTACTATACTTTATAATATAACTAAGACTTAGTCCGTTAGACTAAAAGCGTTAGTTTTTACTAATTAAAGACGTAAAAAGTTAGCTACCCTTAGTAAGGTATAGCTACTACTCGTACCTAAGATAGAAGGAAGTAGACGTTTAGAATTAAAATAAGAGATTATAACTACGGCCCGTCTCTATACCTATCGGTTTACCCTACTTACTACTAGCTTTCCTCTAATTAAACCGCCCTTATTAATAGCTTATTAAAGCATAATATTATTAAGCCTCGCGAGATCTCTATAATAATCCGCGACTATATAAACGTACTATTATATTTTAAATAAAAAGACGTTTATAATAAGCGGTAGAAGTAGTACCTCGACTACCTTACTAATAGGACCCCTACCTAAGTAGTCTTTTATAATATTTAGACCCGCGGCCTCCGCTACTACGTCTTATAAAATAAAAAAAACCCCAACCTACCCAAGGCTATACTATAAACCTACTTATAATATAAGTAAATATAGAAGCGCTTTTTATAAGTAATTAGCTTTAATAATATATATAAGATTAATAAGTTTAAGATACCTCTTTTTTAAGTTACTAATATTATAAATACTAGCTCGCTATTTAACTACGCTTTTATTATTATTTTATTAAAATGCTGCGAATTATATAACTTCTTTATATAGTTATTTAATATAATTCGACGGGAGGTAAGAGCCTAGGTACTATATATAATTATTACTAACTATAAAAATACCCTATGCTCGGCCCTACTCGAGGTCCTACTTACTATTTAACTCTAACTTTATATTTTTTATATTAATACGAATATAGACCTTAACGTTAAATATAAATAGCTAGGTAACGGTACTATAAAAGTTTAAGATAAGTTCGATGTTAATAAGGATAAGGAATTTGTTAAAATATTTATACTAGCCCATAAGGAGTAGAAGGCTACTACTACTACCGCCCTCTTATATAACTTATAAACTATAGTACTTAATAAGATCTTACGTATTAATAAATTATTTACTACTTAATAGCTCGAGGCTACTGAGTTTAAGTATATACTTACGGGCTTTTATTAACTATAAGTATATATACTCTATATAAATTTAGAAGTTAATTTTAATATAGCCTAGGGAAAGTTCTAAGCGGATTTTACTAATTAGACTCTAGCTCTATTATACTTAGCTAATACGTACATCCCCCTCTATTACTAATAGGCCTAGTACTTTATTAATAAGTATAAAAACTTCGGTATACGTATAAACTTACTTACTAAGACTACTTATAAAGACCTAAAGTTTTATATTATTACTAGCTACGTAAACCTCTATACCGTTTTCTAAATAATCGACGAGATATTAGCTAATAAAGAAAGGGAGTATATCGAGGTTATTACTATTATAGAGTCTTATACCCGCTATAAGTATCTCTATTAGCCATAGCTTAGTAATATAACTAAATAAGTAGGATATAAGGCTCTAGATCTTATAGCTTATTAGTACCGAATTACCCTTATTATAATACTATTACTTAGTAATAAGAACCCGCCCGGTCTCTAGCCTTATTATAAACGCTTTACGAACTAATATAAACTACCCTATAACTATAAGATCCTTAAGATCTTAAAAATGCTTAGAAGTTAGTTAATAAAGTACGATATTTACTTACATTAATAGCTTAAGTAGCCCCTAGTACGTTAATTTATCTTATTTATAAAATATATACTAACCTCCCTAAGATTTTAATAATACCTTAATATAAATTAAAGATCCTTATATTATAACTAGTTTATATAAGTAGCTACGTAATTAAAAGATTTTAAATTTAATATCTATACCCGCGAGTAGTATTTTATTATTAAGTAGCTTCTTATCAAGTAGCTTACTGTTGTTAAGTAAATAGCCTAAACTGCCTCGTAAAGCCACAAACCTAGCCCCGCAGCTAGTAAGGGTAGGTATTTATTATAACTATTTAGTATTTAAATATAATATAAAGAACGAATTAGTAACCGAGCTACTGTAAGAGATTATTTAGGACTATATTATAATTAAAAAAGATATCTTAATATTAATAAAATATAATAAATGTCGTACTAAGTAGTTGCTAGTATTTATAGTACTAGGGAATCTCTAATTTACTTAATTAACTAATAAAAGGCCGTAGTTAAGGGTAGTTTTAATAATTTTAAAAAAAATCGAGATTTAATAAGATCTCTCGATTATTATAATAAAAGCTAAAATAATTTATAAATTATATTATTTTATATAAGTAGTTAGAAGTAATTTAAGCGCCCGGGTAGAGTATGGGGAGATTATACTAGTTATAGCTAATACGGGACGCGTAGGCTAAAAAAAAAACTCTAGTAATCTAAACGCTACGATTAGTTAGAAAAGTAGAGTACTGCCCGGTTAGCCAAATAGTACTGCCCGGTTAGCCAAATAGTACTGCCCGGATAGCAAAACTCTCCTAAATATGGCAATGGCTCGGTTCTCGTTATAACACGGAACAAAGAAGCCGGATCGAGACTTGTTCCGGGCCAACCACTGTTGGAGGTTGGACCCATGAGCGATGAAGAGTCGGTGCAAATGATTCGCGAGATAGCTGGAGACTCTTCGCTGTCAGTGGATACCGCTACCGTCCTTTCAAACCGTCTTGAAAACCTACCACTCGCTATCGCCCAAGCTGCAGCTTTTATGCAGGAGAATTGCATGGGCCTAGATCAATATATTGGTATTCTGAACAAGGGCGATGGTGTCGAAGTTCAGCTACTGCGTGGGAACTTCGAAGCTGTTGGTCGAGACACAGACGTTCCACACGCCGTAATGGCGACATGGGTGGTGTCTTTCGAGCACATCAAGAAAAAGAACCCACTTGCGGCGGATATCTTGTCAGTGATAGCCTTCTTTGATCGGCAAGCGATACAGAGGCAGCTCATGACAATCCACATGTACTTGCTTCAATACCGCACGAAAAGTCGATCCGGCAATGAGAGCGATGACAGCAGATTTTCGTCAGAACAAGACAAAGCCAAACATTGCCAGGAGTACTCCAATTCCACCGCGGAATTCCAAAGCTCAAACGCCTTCGAGGACGACTCCACGAGCGAAATTTACAACTTAAGTGAGGACCATACCATCAAATACCCCGGAGATCCCTACCAGAGCCTAGAAGTTTTCGAGCGAGATGGGGCATATTCGATTATTCTAGAGCAAGCTCTCGGTACCCTCAAAGCCTTCTCATTCATCAAGGAGAACAAGAACGGGACCCTGAGTATGCATCGCCTCGTCCAGTTGGCGACCGCAGATTGGCTTAATCGGAAAGGCTCCGCAAGGGATTTCATCAAGATAGCGCTGGTAACGCTAAACAAATTCTCCTCAGCTTTTGACAATGCTATCAGTTTGTCTTACAAAACCGTTTCTCATTATCAAGCCATATTAGCGGCTGATGCAGAAAATAGGCTTTTGAACAGCTATTTGACCTCAGTGGTTGCGTCCAAAATGGTGCGATTCTATATGAATGCGCTTCAGCCTAGGCTTGCACTTCACTATATTGAAGCAACCTTGGAAAACCTAGATCACAATCAGCAGAAATTGCCCTTTCAACGAGCAAGACGGCTCAAGGCAGTGGTTCTCCGAGTTCTCGACCGCGAACAAGAAGCGAAGCAAACCCTAATTGAACTAGCTACCACCCAGCCTCAGGATAGTCAGGTTTTCCCTTACGCGACAGAAAGCCTTGCTGAGTTGTTCCTAGAGTCAGGAGACTACATCGAAGCAAGAGACCTGCTGATTGGTGCCATCATGCAACTTGAGAAAAACGATGCTCTGTCTCTCAGGCAAAATGCATGCTTGATGGTGTACTTAGGCACGGCATTTTACAAGTTAGGAGAATCTGAAAAAGCAGAAGAAACATTCTTGCAGGTGTTAAGCACTGTGAAAGAGGCGTTAGCGTCCGGCAAAGCCACCAATTTTGATTTTGTCTACGAAGTGGCTCTCGCCTTTGCCTCGCAAGGAAAATTACAAGAAGCAGAGACAATGTTTCGTCAGCTACTATCTAATGAGTTGGATAGTGCTGAGTCGCCTGCAATCAATATTCGGATATTGGGCGCGCTCGCAGATGTCTTACGTGAACAAGGTCGCGATCAAGAAGCTATCGATATCCATCGCCAAGTTGTGCATCTGAGTAAGCACATTAAAGATTTTCAATCCAGATATAGAGCGAAAGTCAATGCACTTCAGAAATTGGCCAAGCTACAAACCAAACAAAAGTCGTTCGGGGACGCAGAAGAGAGTATTGCTCACGCGCTTCTGTTGCATCAAGGCATACATGGTGACACTGGATGGCCTGTACTTCAGTGCACGTTTTTTCTGGGAGTCATTAAGTGCAAACTTGGCAAGTGGGAGGAAGCAAAGAATATGATGGAGAAAGCTTACCAGCACAGTGTCGACGCAATGGGCTCGAACCATGAGTTAACACATGACTTCAAAAGTGTTTTGGACGATCTGTCAGAACTCATCAGATCTGTTGGATTATGAAGGCAGAAGGCAGAAAAGGGCCTAGGTACTAAGGTAGGTAGGTAGGTAGGCGGTTTGGGCCCATGCAGACGGACCCTTCCACCTACCTACACCTACAGAGGAATCGCGGGCTCTGCCCACGAACTTCTTCCTTCGACTACGCGCAATAGACCAACCCGATTATTTACCTCGTGGGGACCGAAAGGTCTGACCTGCTTAAGTGTATACCAACAAGATCTAGAGATGGTGGAATGCACGGAAAAGAGTGAGGATGAAAGCCAGGATGTTGGAACGAGCAGGATGTTATGAAAGCTCAGAATTGGCTGCTTGAGTAGTGGGGTGTGTCACGAGTCTAGCTATTGAAGCGGTAGAAGAAGAAACACACATGCACGATGAAATGTTCATGAATCCACAGTAACTGCTGTATGGCAAGTTGGGAGTCAAGACTATCAACTTCCATTCTGTGCCGATGAGGCACGAAAATACTGGGGCAGCACTTACCAAATATCTCGTGGCACATTCTCTTGAATCAGAGTAGTCAAAGAGGAGTTCACTTACCCATTCGTCTTCAGAAGTAACACAGGCCAAGGCTGATGACGTCGCTTCAACTCAACAGAGAGCACGGCCGAGGAATGATGTATGACGAATTCTCATACTCGCGGCCGCAGAGCGCGTACGTGGCCAATGACTCGACCACATTCCTCACACAAGCCACCAAACATCATCGACAACGGTTCCGTTGTGTCCTCTTGGTGAAAATTCACCCCTTAGACCCATCCAGTCGTTCCACCCGCCGTCAACCCGCCCTAGCGAGACATTCTGTAACAAGGAATCGGGACCCTTCTCCATCACGACCGCACCGAGACAGAGGGGTCTCGGGCAAAACGGCACAGAAAAGTCGACAGGTCAGCGAAAGGGATGGGCAACTGGGCAGATATTCAACGTGTTAGACTGTGTACGTGTGCCTGTATCGTCTTGACGAAAACCCTTCATCCGGAAGACGTCCGGAAGGGTGGTCGTTCTGTTCCCGCGAGCTCACGGACGATCTGGTGGTATCCAGGCCCCCTCAGGTGAGAACACGTTTGTACACAGCATGAAGAGAAAAGCGCGGAAGATACATCAGTTTCCTCCCGGCGCGTATCAAAAGATCAGCGTAGAACAGGCGGACCCACGGAACGGAGCGGCAGAGCCGCATCGCAGGAGACACACGGGCGACGGTGGGCAAGGGAGAGTCAGCCAGGCGTAGTCATCTATCCACTCACCCATTCAGAGAGGGAGACTAGAGAATCGTCCAGTATCTGGCTTGTGCGTGGGCGCAAGTCCTGCGAGAAAGGGGAGAGATGGTGAGGGGTCATGGTCGAAGAGGGAAGCACGACGGTTTGTTACTTGCATATGCCGCTTCAGCTGAACTCGACGACGACGAGAAGGTTTCTCCCCCCTTTCAGCATTGCGCTTTGAGGACAGGGTTTGTCCCGGCAGATGTTGCCCGGCAATTGGATCCCGTTGGAGGCCGATGAGGACGAGCGCGACTTACATCAGCGGGATGCTGCATTTTCTGCGTTTATCGTGGGCCATTGCAGTCCTGAATGCAGACAAGGTACCGCGGTATCTTTACCGAAGCAAATGCGGCTTGTCTGACAGGATTAAGAAGAGGGCTAGTGATTTAAGACCAAGCCCACTTATCAGAGGCCCATCAGCCATGTTTCGAGGGTTCGTCACGATGCATCAAATGCCGGTACGACGTGTCCTGTCACTTGTGCCTGTATCCATGGCTGAGATTCACCCAAGCCTCCTAAGATCAGGTAGATCCTCCTCGTCCAGACATGTCCGCCACGCGTCCAGCTTCCTTAGGAGGCCGCGCCCAGCGCCGAGCCCCCCCGTCAAGTCTGGAAAGTCGAGCTGGCTGGTCTGGGCATCCAGTAAGGGACGGGATAAGGTACCGGTAGTCTGAAGTTGGCGCCGCGCTCAGAGATGGCCAGTGATCCACGAACGACAGTGGCCCCCAAGAGAAAAAGTCGCCAGATCACCACCAAGGATCACGTCGATGAATCGCTGACGGGCACAACGGGGTGGGATTGTGGACTGATGATGACCATGAGGGGGGCTGATGAGAGTCAATGCAAATGGGATCTCCCAAACCAAAATCCCGGAATCCATGTCAAGGGGGAAGGAAGTTTTCAGTGGCTTTCTCATCAGGACTGACATGCTGGAAAGCCAAACCACCACAGTGACAGCGAAGCCCCTGGTCCAGCCAGGCACGCCGTCAAGTGCGCCATGTGCGTTGGAGTTGCGACAGCCAGGTTTTACCTTGTCGTTGCTGTCTCGGGTTGTCGTTGGAGGGATCACTACCTTCCATTAAGTAAGCAAGTAGAAACCCGTCAGCCAGGCACACTAACAATCACCTCTTGCTTGTGGCGCAAGCCTCCTTGTCGTGCTTGCCTTCTCATGGTGCCTCCTTCCTCAAAGACTGATTGATAACGTGACCTGTTAAGCTCCCTCCTTCCCACTTCCTCCCATCTCTAGCCAATCAATCACCCCATCCCTCTTTGCCCCTTACATCCCTCGGTCCCGTCCGTGACATGCAGCCCCACCCATCATCTTTTCCCACCACAGAACGGCGAACCCGCCCATCTGAGTGGCCCCTGGTCACCTGCTGTGGCGCGGCTTACACCTATCCCGGGGTCCCATACGTTAGCGCAGTGAATTGACAGGGAGGGTGGCCAATAAGTACAGGTTCTATCCTTTCTACCTAAATTCTATAGCTAATCCGGAGATAGTACTTTAAACTCCTCACTATCGAACCTTCTACCTATTTCTACCATTTCTCCCTACTTTTTACTACCAACTTTTACCTTAACTATATACATAAAATATTTTTTAAAAAATCTCAAGGCAATATTTTAAAGTACTTATCCTAAAATCTCTTTTTATTTTATATATAAAAATTAGAAAAGTGACTTTGCAGGGCTGCTACTAGATTTGGTAAAGTCGGCTACCATTTCACGAGCTAACGTATGGGACCCCGGGATAGGTGTAGAATCCGGGCGTGTCGCATGTCCCCTCCAAGTCCATCCTCTCCAGCCAATCACACCCAATAGTCTGCAGGGAAAGAGTCAGGGGTTCAGGCACCGAATTGCCGTTCCTTCTCACATCCAATCGATCTCCGCTGCCATTCCAGAAGGTCTGGAGCCTGGGCACTGCCAACGGCTCTGCTTTTTTCCACGTCCATCGTATCCGTCAACGAATCGTCGCCTCAACTGTCCAATCGAATCGGTTCTTCCCCCCTTGCTTCAATCGCACAACCTTATTCCTTGGCCCTGCTCGGGTTTGGCGGCTGGACTCTGGAGACCTTCCAGGCAAATCCAGCCTCTGACGATCCGCCCTTCCCCTGCTGGAGTCCTGACGCTGGCCTGGTTGTCCTAGTCTCGGTCTGCTAGCGGCGGCTTCGGCGGTTGTGTTTGTGCAGTCCGCGCTGTGCATTAGGTTATTATTCTCCGAGCGCTGGTCCGCAGCCACACGGCACAGAGTCAGTGACCGTGGGAAAGAAGCACTGTGAGATATGTCGACTCACCAACGTTCGACCACGAGCGTCAACAACACCATCACGAACCATCTCGACCACCTTCCAAGACCTCCCGTGAAATGAACCGACCACCACTACCCCAAGAAGCAAATCAAAACCGACGCACCAGAGTGACCACACTCATTAAGCCAACTCTCACCGCAACGGCGCACCGCCGCAATGGGTTTCAACCCTGAAACTCCACCCGCTCATCTCGGTCCTCCATCCCCAAAGAGGTCACCATCCCCCCCTGTCTTCAAGCTCTCGAGGTCGAGCATGCCCTGTCCCTCGAATGCTTAGCATCAATAGTCAAAAGATGTTCCCACTCAAAGAAGGCTTGGGTATGGGTCCAGAGACGCAGCTGGGTCTCGTCTCCGACACCATATTTTGCCCCTCTCTGTCCCAGTCTCCCTCCCTGCCTTTGGTGTGTACGAGGTCGAAAACCGAGGTACTCGCGCCTACCCGGTACCACCGCCCCTGTCGAGACGAGTTTCGTCACAGCCCATCATCGTCCGATATCACAAAACCCGTGTCCCTCTTTTTTCTTCCTCGTCTTCTCTCACCATCTCAACTCCTCGTCTCACGATCACCAACCAAGTACACCTCCCATACCTATACCACCAAACAGCCACCAATACTCCGTACCATACAACGAACACACGGCCTCAAGCAAGACGCATACAACGCACGAACCCGCACACGCACGCCAAGAGATCTGCACGCTCACACACACCTTTTCGGGCTTTCACTCTTAACACACCAACATCCCACACATTCTTCCTACCCAAAGTCTAATCCTTTCCACACACCATCACCTACATCACACCTCAACCGTGTGTTGCTCGTATCCCAGACAGCAGAAGCTGCACCTCGCCTCTCTCTTTTTACCTATCGAGCGCCCGCCCGCACTCGTGTCTGCTAGTCCAGCTGGTCTGATCCAAAAACCTTGCCTTCGCTATACATATTTTTCTGCCGACCTGCCGGTACACACTTCCTCAACGCCACTCTTTCACCAACCAAGACGACTCGTCGCTAGCTCGACGTCCGTAACAACAACAACTCCACGATCATTCGGAGAGAAGGAGGATTCTGGAAATCAAAGGGAACAAGAAAAAACAAGAAAGCGGGATATCAGAAAGAGACTGGAATTGGGGAACCCCGTCAACGAAACCGGTCCGATTCGCGCGAACGCAAAGGCAGCTATCTTGAGCCGCCTTCCTTTTTGTTTAATACACCCTCTCCTCGAACACCAACCAACGACGACAAGATGAAGGTCTCACTCGCGATCCTGACGACGCTGTGCGCGTCACTCGCCACCGCAGGCGTGGTTATCACTCCCGTCCGTCAAAATCAGGTCGTGCCCGCAGCACAAAAGGTCTCGGGCGACTGCTTCTTTGGTGTTGTGACGCCTCAAGGTTGCGCGTAAGTCTTCATTCTCGACTGGTCTTCACTGGAGCCATGACTAACATGATACTAAAGTCCTCTGAGAACGTGAGCCTGGCTTTACTATGCAAAGCGTCAAACGTATCATCATGAGCGATGAGAGGAAACGGCGGGAAAGAGACAGGCCGGAGCTCGTCGGGAGCAAGTCAACCACCACGCAACTTGATGCCTCACTGCAGAAGCCAACCCGGGCGGACGTGTGAGCATCCATTGCTCCGACGATTCTGATGAACCGCCTCATTCCCGGCCTCGCCTCTCCTTTCTCTACGGCCAATTTTCACGACGGAGAGGACCACGACGCCATCGGGCCCGTCGTCTGTACCATTTACGACTTATTACATATGTGACCGGTTCACAACAAAGCATCCATCAGCATCAGCGGTTGTTATTTCAGGCGGAATATTATTTGGGCATTTTCATCAAAACGACGATGACTGACGACATGAGCGAGTGAGAGCGAGACGGAAGTGGCAGAAACATGGGAGGACGTCGTCAGTGGACCTTACAGAGGAGGATTATGGTCACCCCCAAAACTAATGTTGGCATCCAAGACGTCGCGTCTGCTTGTTTTTGCTTGTCTCGCCGCTGCGCTTCCCCTACGGACCTCCGCGGGGTGGAAGCGCCGGCAGCACAGCATCACCAGCGCAGTCTTGGCATCTTCTTCACCAAATTTCTCTTCTTATTCCCCCTCCAATTTTTTACCATATACTAGATCACCCTTTTCCCAACTTACAAAAGAATTTCAAAAATATTGGATATCACCCCCCGTTCCCCCCCTTCGTTGATGATGCGACTAACTGCCTGAGACTGTCACTAACCGAAAGCTCCAACCCCCACCAATGAATCTAAGCGAACGCGGATGATACTCACGCCAGACAAGCCATGGCGCCCATCAAACACCAATACCATACCAAGTGGCGCAACGCCTCGCGCAGCGGCTGCTACAACCATCTTTCCCCCCCTCTCACCGCGACGAACGCACGTCGTCCATCCACCCCCGCCAGGTCCCAACGGCATAGACGTCTTAGACTTCCGCGTGCCTGAAATGCTAAAACTCCCAAGCCGCAAATTCTGATACGCGAAACCACCTCAGACTTCAGACGCCTACCTTGTCCAGTAAAACCCGAGACCAATTCCCCCAATCCCCCGCCCGTGCCTCGGTTTCGTCCCGACTTGGCCGTGTTCCAGATCCCCCAATCCGGTCACTCTTTGTCTCTCGTCCTGCCCCCAAACTCCACCCCAGCCAGCGGCAACCGTTGTAACCTTCCACACCTCAAAGCCCACGAAATACCTTACCCTACTCTTAAGGTATTGCGGCACTGGGCGGTACCATGCCCTATACGTGAGCCGCAAAAACCTTAATGTCGCAACTCAAAATCCCCCCCCCCCCCCCCCCCCCCCCACCCCCCCCCCCCCCCCCCCCCCCCAACCCCCCAAAAACCCCCCCCCCCTCTTAAGGGTTTCGGGCCCGGGGGGGACCCCCCCCCCTACCGGGGCCCCAAAAAACCTAAATTTCCCACCCAAAAACCCCCCCCCCCCCCCCCCCCAAAACTTAACCATTCACCTGTGGGACCTATGACCTATGACATCGTACCCTCGAGCACCCACACAGACGGGCACGGAGAATAAGTTACCTTGACCTCGTTCTTTGCCCACCGAGAGCTTGGCTTACGTGCCTACGTAGTTGCGTACTACCGCTCTGCGCGCGCGCGTACCTGGCCGTCGACCTGGATACCTGGGCCTGGCGCTGTTCCCTCCCCCTCGGTCCCGAGACAAGTCGAGTCTTCGACACCCACACCAACCACTTTGCCCACGCGTCAGATGCGCAGAAAATAGAAACAGGCCCTACCGATCGAGGACTTTCATTCGCTTGTCGCACTTCTTTGGGATTCATTTCATCGGCTACCAGATGAGGAAGCAAAGTGTAAATATTGAATTCCGTTTCTTAGGGTATCATGGTTTCCTGTCAGTCTCTCGTCAACGAAACAAACGCCGCCCATGCCATCTGAAATGCCCCCCTCTGTCCGATACTAAACATTCCTCCCAATCGTGTGTGATCAATTTGAATTGGTAGCCGCCGTCGTTCAACATCTGAGGGGGTACTTGGGGGCACGATCGGCCTTCATTCCGCCCCAGTGAGTCTCAGGTGCCTCACTGCCATCTTCACCAATGGCATGTGGCTTCCAGGGCTCGTCAAAGGCCTCGAAGAAGAACACGTTGAAGCCCCAGTTGACCATACCGCAGACACCAGAGTCGTAGAAAGCCTGAGCGTTGTCTTGTCCCGGGATCGCCTGCTGATACTTTGCACCTTCACTGGGCCAACCTAATTTCAGTCGATCTTGTCAGCAACTCGTTCACGATGACCGTGTAGAACCATTCGGTATGGCGATCACTGCTCAGAATGTATGACATAGGTGATGAATATCACCGAAGAGGCAACCACCAAGATCAGAGTGATGAGTGAAGCAGTTCGACTTACCCGTCTCCCCAACCCACAGCTCAGGCTTGGTGAGCGATCCACTGACGCTCTGGATGCGTCCAAACGCCTGCATGATGGAGTCGAAGAAGCAAGCAGTGGCGTTGTCGCGCGTCTGACCCTGCCAGTAGGAAAAGGCGTTGGTCAGAAGAATGTCGGCCTCCTTGATGACGGCATCGGCCGTGCCGTCTTGGTACTTGTTCCAGCTGTCCGCGGTACCGATCTTGAAGAGCGGGGCCGCCTTCTTCATGTCCTTGATCTTGTCCGCCAGCTCGGTGCCGGTGAAGTTGCCGCGGTACATGGACTCGGATCCGACAGTGATGGCGTAGACTTGGTCCTCGTAGCCGGGTGTGTGCTTCAGAATTGCGGCCTTGTCGGCGGCGTACGACTCTTCGGTATCGGGCCTGTCCGAGTCAGCGGGAGCACTTTCCCAATAAGCTTCACTCGATTTGGGGTAAAGTGAAGTATATCGCCGGACGAGGTTGGTCTACCAAATGCCCAGAATCACCTGGAATTCTTCCTTCTTGGCTGCGGGAAGAATGTACTGGGCAGTGTTGCACTGGTCAGCAGCATAGATGCGGACGATGCTGCTTCCCGAAGCATCTCGGATGGCCCTGAAGTCCGCTTCGTAGTCTGCCTGGTACTTGCACTGCCCGCCCGGCTGCTTCGAACCGAGAGCGAAGCCCAGATGTCCGGATGCGAGGACCAGGCCAGGGGCAGAGGCCAGCAAGGCGGCGAGGACTGAGGTGGAGCGCATTTCGACGGTCGATCTGTTGGTGCTTGCCCGTGCCTAGGTAAGATATCTGAGGCGGCAAAAGGTGTAGCTGCGACAAAAGTCTCGCAAGAGTAAAGGAACAGGAACAGGGTAGAGATGTGAGTAGGTAGGTGACAAAGGGCGATGCAGGAAAAGAATGGTTTGATCAGTCGGCGAAGAGGATGAAGGTCCAAGAAAAAGAGGGAGTCAGAGATCCACACGCGTCTACATTCAACTCTCATCAATGGTGATTCTCCAAAGGCAGGAAGGGAGGGTATTCATCACCAGTTTGGGAAGGAGGCATCCTGCCATGTGCTGCATGTCCAGATTGGGCAAGAACGAGATGCAGACAGGGTCCAACCTTGACATCCCGCACCTCCCTCACAACTCGGGACGAACCAGCAGCTCCCAAGAATGCACTGATCATTTATGCTTTCTCAAACTGTCATATTTCTATCAGATCTTGGCAGCTTTGCGATCATTATTGTTAATCCTAACCATGTTGGGGTTTGCGCACCCCGATCGATAGCTCGATCTCGGATATAATTGCTTGGATCAAGAGTTGCTTCAATCGCGTTCTCAACGGACAGTGCTGTTGCCTTCTTTCTTCCCCTGTCAAGACAATTATCGCGAATGCGATTTAAGCTGAACCAGAAAGGGATTTTCGCCCATATTTTATCATTATTTGCTGTCATCCACAGTACCTCTCACACAGAAATAAGTCCGACCGTCCAGTTACTAAAAGAAGTCGCAGCTATTCGTCACGTCACATCACGATTCAACTGAAAAACACAAGTGTCGTGAGATAATCTAGAAACCCCTGTGGGTTTCAGTTGTTCATTAATCAATAACAGAAACTATGTAGTCCCATGGCCAGGGAAAGAGGGTATAAAGCGATCCGCCATGTACAGGAGGCTCGATTCGTCGTCATCTATTCGCCAACGTGGCGACCATCTTGATCCTGCCCCAACTCCCGATTCATGCAGTGATATTCAGCCGTTCAATTATGTATGCGGATTTAAAGGAAGGACATGAAAGTTTGTACGCCGACCAAAGCACCAGCTGCAAGCCAGAGGTTGGTGGATGTTGAGCGGCCAGCAGCGTTGCCGGTACCAGTCGGGTTGCTACCACTGGGGGCAGTGGAGGTAGAGCACTCGCCAGTGAACTTTGCCGCCGCATTCGCGCCCAGGGGAATCTTCTGAAGGTTCGAACCGCAGTTGTTGTAGGGGGCAAAGTGGAGGGCGGGTGTCTCCTGGTCGAAAACGACGTAAGTCGAACGGAGGAACGAGTCACCAAGCAGATACGAGCCGTCGGTTGCCTTATCAGCTCCGAGGACACACTGGTTGTTGCCCACGTTCCAGATGAACTCCTGAATGGGTACCTTCATGGTGTAGTCGCCAAACTTGAAGTCGATAGTGCCTGTGGTGCTGCAAGGTACCACATACATGTTGACGGATGAGTCAAGCTGGCCTCCCAGATCAGATCCGAGTGAGTCGACGATGGCTGAAGGAAGATAGCTCAGGGTGGCGCCAGTGTCGAAGAAGACGGGGAATTGGGAGTTGGCGTAAGTCTTGGAGCTGCTTCCCGACTTGCTCAGGCCCACAGAATCCAGCTGAACCCAGTACCTAAGATATTCAATTAGCCATTGTCGTAAAGAACAGAAGAGTAATTACTCACCTCCACAGGTTCTCGTTGTTCTGAGGCCCAAGGATGGGCGCCGAGTGCAGGGTGCCACTGAATTTCTTCGTGTCGACACCGCCGAAGGAAATGAGACCGCTACCCGTCTTCTCGTCCTTGGTTCCGAGCGCGATACCAATGGTGAGAGACTCAACGATGTTCTGGGCCTTCATCTCGTCAAGCACGGTCGGGTACCCAGTGTTGTTGGTCGCCTCGCCGAAGCTCAGGCCGAGGATACCTCTGTTAAGGTCAACACTATCAGTGGCATAGCCAAAAATTGTGTCTCGCAGTGCAATGTCTGTAAATTGTGATTAGTGGGTTGATCGGGCGCCAGAGCGAGGTAGCACATACCGCTGCCGGGAAGCGTGATGTTATCGCTGACATACTGCAGAACGACCTCCCCCTTTCCATACTTAATGCGACCTGTCTGGCGATAAACAGACGAAGTCGAAGAGTCTTGAGGGTCGTACTGGCCATTGGCTCTGCAGGATTGTGTCTGTGCGCTGCTGCCAGCGTTGGCGCAGTTGGGGTTGACCCAGAGTTCGGAGGAACCAGTGTCAATGGCAACCTTTGTGTCTTGGCCGGGCGTACCAATGTTCACTGAGAACAATGATTAGTAAATGTGATTGGATTTCAAGCGCCTAGGAGAATACTCACGCTCAATCAAATAGGTAGTCGTCGTCACGTTGAGAACTGGGGCGTCTGTATCTGAGACCTGTCTTCTGCGCAGCTTGTCCAGAGGGTGCAGTCTGACGTCTTGGTAGACAGGCAAAGAAATGGCACCGACACCACCAGAGGACTGTGTATCGTCGCGACGAGCCGATAGAGCGGATGCGCTTGCCGCGAGGGCGGCAAGAGTCAGGCTACGAGCAACCATTGCGATATTCGGGTCCTACTCGGTTTTGGGGGTTCCGGATCGATGTCGTCGGGGTGGTGTACGTCTAGCGATTTGACGTTGTGAACGTTCGTTGTCTAAGAAATGCCGGCGAGAGTTTGTAGATGCAGATTCGCAAATGCAGGATTCCAAGCCACGAGAACCGAATTCGATAGAGATGCCAAAAACACGAAATGCTGGTGACTGGGGAGACGACGACGGCGACTGGGGGGAGGCCAAAGAAAAAGAAGTGGGATGGCAATGCTTTTAAGGACTGAGGGTGCTGCCTTGGCAGATTGGTTGCCCAGACTCGTAGCGTGGATTGGGAAAGGAGAGGCCAAGGAAGGCGTGGAGGAGTACCGGTATGGATACGCGAGCTGTGTTTGTCTAGGCGCCTGCATCACCGAGAGACCGCCCCCAGGGAAGAAGGCACAGCTGGAAGGCAATCGACCGGGGGCAGTAGTGACTGCAGGTGCGTTGGTGACCTCACTGAATTTGGCAAGGAAGGCGCGGGAGAGTGGCACTGCACTGCACTGTGTGGGCGTAGTGCCGTCATTGCTGACCAAGTAATGTACTTTTTGGTGGTGGGGCCTGCAAAAGAGTACCTTTAACTCCGTCCAAAGCTGGTGCGGGAAGGAGCTCTCTTGAGGCTGAGCTCAGCCGAACTCTGCTGAGACCGCCAACAGACTCAGCAGGCATTGCCATGCTTACACACCAGGCAACTGCCAGCCACACAAAGATTTCATTCGTTGGTTCCTGGAGAACTGCGGGGACCTGCTTTCAATACAATTTCCAATTGGCCCAAACATCCAGATGATGGGTTGAAGCAGCAAGCCCAGTCCCTGAATATCGCTCCTTCTCACCTTCCCAGGATTGGAAATCCCAAGGGTTTGGCAACAATTAACTGTTGACCACACAATGGGAAGGGGAAGGAAGCGACAGCCTTTTTTGGGCAGCGCATGCATCATCCCCCGCGAAAGCAATGACCGACGACCGGGATATCGCCAGCATTGTGTGCACTCTATTGAGGCAGGTTCGTCCTCTCTGTTCTACCTGCACCGGCACTCACATAATTAAGGTATGACCAAGGTACTCGTCTTCACTTCACCACTTGCTCTCGAAATACTGACCATGACAGGTACCTAATTCTTACCGCAAGACACCAGCAAAGGATCCAGGCGCCACTTCCCACCAGAAACTGGCGCCAGCAAGCAGCCCAGACGTGGCAACGGAAGCAACGGCCGTGCACAGCCCCCTCCAGGAAGGCGCCGGCTTTCGGCACGACCACATCGAAGCTCCCGGTGGATGGATGACTGACATCCAATGCACAGCACAAACCTTGGCCCCATCCCCGTCGCTGTCTTGTCTCTCTGCCTGGGCTGTCGGCATGCTCAGCGTGTCAGAGCAATACTGGCCCTCGTCAAAGAGTTCCTCTTGCGAACCCTCGATTGGTGTTTGGCATCTCTCGGCTGTCACCACTGCATCGCTTTCTTCGAGACACGTGTGGCTGGTCCACCATCAGCACGCCCAGCCTCTTCCTGACTGGACGTCGTGGCGGGAGGATTACGACGACATCCGTACACCCTCTCTTTACCAACGATCGCCCTCGACCCTCTTTGTTCAGAAACTTGAGTAAACCATCTTTCAACGATATTTCAAGCCAAAGCCAAGAATGGTCGCTGTCGCGCGCATCAGGCTAACACCAAGGTTCTTCTTATTAGGTACCCTAATGCACACAGGCCCTCCAGGGGCCCGTCCGCGCCGTCACCTCATCTCTCTTCCCGCGATCCCTCGCCAACATATCCGGACGAATATCTATGTATTCGTAAACTCGAAAGGTTCCCTTGGCATCTCTTTTCTCGAAACTGCACAAAGGCCATGGCAGCTATGCGGCCACGCCGCTATCCGTCTCGGCCGGTTTTCCAGTCGCTAGTCTGCCATAGGCACATGCACAATTGTCTTTGACACCAACAGTATTCGATGCTCGGCTGCTGTTCATCAGTCTTGGCTGTCGTGGCATCGAAGCAAACGGCCTCTGTTGGCTTGCAGTGGCACACCTCCTGACCTCAAGGAGCTGCAGCCTCGGTCGGGATTTAACCGGACAATAAAGGAATGAGGCGATCGACGTCGATACAAGGACTTGAAGCCAGCCTGCTGTCGTGACTCGGGCAAGCCTCCATCCGCCCCTCAAGCCACCGCGCTGTTTCTCGCTAGCGTAGGCGGTTTCCGCCGGTAAGCCAGTCGATGACGCTCAAAACCCAGAGGAAAACCGGACGAGGCCACAGGCTCTGCCCACGCTATTGTTACCACAACGCCGTGCACAGGTCTTGGCACCCGATTTTGATTGAATTTCCAATAGTCCTGCCCTTCCTTCTCCGTGGCACCTCGTGACTCTCAGTCTCAGTGTACCCAGAGCCTGATCTTTGAAGCTGCAGGGGCGCAGATCTCCCTTGGAATGGAATCCGCAGTGGAGAAACCAAAAATTCCGATTTTCCTAGCCCCAGCATGGCTCGCCTAGCTCGCGAAATTGATTCGGCACCGCAAAGCCAAAGCGGACATCGCTCGGCCCAGGGGGTTTTCGGGCCTTCGGCTTCCCCATCTTCACGAAATCATGCTTCTTTCACTCGCGCGGACCCGTTCCGACCCTACGACAGAACCTGGCACTGTACGCCTAAACGGGAGTCTCGGGCACCATGCCCCAGTCAGTTTCTTCGCACTAGCTCTCAGCCCTGAGGCAGAGCTGCCAAATACGAACGAGTTGGCGGATAGCTTTCCAGATCCTTCGAGGTTGTGGTTACGTTCTTTTTGCTAGCTGAAATCTAGTGAGACCGCCAGGCAGACTACAACAGCCTCATCCGCTCTCCTCCCGCACCTTAATGCACCTTCCAGGCTTCTTTGCGGTAACTCCGCGCCGTTCTGTCGCTCGTGTCCATCTTTGAGCAAATTTGCTGGCTGATTACACGATTGAGGCCAGTCTGTTATCACCTGGCTACCTTGTCACTGCCTTTCCTACGGCTGGCATGGCCCCTTGAAATGATTCACTCAAGTACGGGTAGACCTCAAAGTCTATCCAAGATCTACAACCAGACCGATCCCTGCACTCCTGGCTGACGGATATGTTGTTTAACCTTAATATGACAATGTCATACCGCGCGCAACCCGTCACAAGCCTTCTACTGTCATCCAATTTGGTTTCGGGTCCTTTTTGTGTAACCAAATTCGCCTTCTCGGACACCTCGACTTGGCATTTTTTTTTTCTCCCGCTCTCAGCCGCAGCAGTCTTAGGGCAGGATACCCGTCTCGCAATTGTAAATCTCTGCCCCAAAGCCTCCGCAGCTTCATATCCTCCAACCCTACGCAGAGAATTGTGCCAGGGAATCCGTCTACTACGACGTTGTGGTGAAAGTTCGATGACGAGAAATGCAACGGCTGAAGCATTTCTAGAAGATGGTTGGACCTGACGTCAAAGCCCATTGTAACCCCATACGCCACTCGGCTCATCTCAACGGCTGGAGCCAGGTTGTCTCGCAAGAGCACCAACCTGGCTAGCTTCTCGCGGTGGAATGTTCAGCTGCTACTGGTTAGCCTGCCACAGAATTGCTGCGCCGAAGCCACCAATGTGGAAATATTTATGCCGCGGCCCTGTGAGACCTTATGGCTGACAGGATACGCCCTATCATTTATGGCTTCCAAGTTGTGTCGCAACAGCCTTGGTGGACGATGTTCAAGGGGAGCGGGGTTTCTTCTCTCTTCCATTTCCTCTCTTCCTCATCAGCCCCTCCTTCTCTCTTCCACCTAGATGTTTCCCATCAAGCAAAATGGCCATCGTGAGTCAGGGGAGCTTTTACGGACGGGCGTCCTACTGATGCATGTTGAAACAAGGATCCTCAAGTACCGTGCTCATCGCTAGATCGCAGCACAACACAAGTTGGCAACTTTTTGTCCAGTAGGCTAAGGTCTGTTGCGCTACCCTTCGTAAATGGCAATGTTCACTCAACCAGTAGCGATGTTTCCATATCGACGCACTATCATAGAACCTGAACCGACATTTTGCGAGTTGATGTAACGCCGTCTACTCGGCCAACTTCATTTTATGATAGACGCCTAGACGCTTCTACTCGTTGCCAAAGGACGTGAACCCAACGGTGTCGATGTCCACGACAGCTTCATGCTGCACTAGGAACGCCAGACCCAAGAAGTGGAACTGGTGCTTCAACTGCGCAGGTACTTTGCCTTTCTCGATAGCCAGCTTTCATGTTTCATCATAAAAACATAAGGTCGGCGTTTTATTCGAACCGAGTTAAAGACGCGACATCCTAATCAGGCTTATATCCGCTCACACCTTGACAACGCAGTTATTAACCTACGTCGCCGCTTGAACCTCCTCGTTCGCCCCGAAGAATAGGTGGTCAAGCCTATGTTGCACCAGGATACATCCTCTTCGCTTCATCATGTGGCAGTAGCATGCTTTCACGTGTGAAGTCAAGATGGCCCTTCTTCAGGTTGTTGTAGGAATCATCAGATGTCACAACCAATTGCCTGAGACTCTGTGTCGAATTCACTTGTAATGCTGTAGACGTCTATCTTCATTTTGTTCTACTGAGAGCGGCCTTTTTAGGAGTACGTCTCGGCAGCTCTGCGGTCGGGGTTGCGGAATTTGGACAAGGCGGATGGGAAAACCATTTGACTAGCAGCTAAGAGGAAATAGTTACGATGCTATCTGTTGTCTTCAAGGCATTGATGATACCTTGCGGGCTTTTCGTTTATTGTCTATTTACTCTCAAGATGGGTTGCTCGCTTTTGCCGCGCTGCTTCCTAGCAATATTTTTCTCTGTCAAGATCTTCCTTTTTGAACCTGGGTCTCTTCATAACATAACCTTTCTCCACACAGATTTAGAATTCCAAGACTGTTCTCTGTCATTACCTTGAGATCAAAGGGCTCTTCATGACCATTTTGAGCTACTTCTGCACCACGTTTAGAACAAGTAATCCCTATTATACTTGTATTTGGGAATATTTGTCACTGGATAAAGTGGGGTATGCCACGCGACAGCTTATTTCGAGTCCCCAGAACTATGCTCAGTAGCTACCAAGGTGACACGGCAGAGAATCAGGTGCATCTTGTCTGCTGCTCAAGCTCTAGTCTCAAAGGCAATCAATCGAGCAGACTGTTCAACAAACGGGTCAGGATCAACGCGTGGCAGCGGTACAAGAGCGGTCAGCGCAAGATGATTCATCTGCATGCACTATTTCGCATGGTGGGTACAATATTAACTCCATGTACTGAATCGACATCATTGATCTACTACCAAAGTGCGCTTCCAATCAAGCGTTTTGAGACAGTCTTGAAACTAGGTAAGTCAAAGCACCCACTTATGGGCCCCCCCCCCTTTTGGGCCCCCTAACAAACATAGCATCAAAACATCGCCACTAACTACACTCAATTAATTAACTATCTTCTACTACTATAATAATATAGTTATTATTCTCCTTAGGTAATTTAACCCCTATAAGTCGATTAAAATTAACTAAATAGTCACTAGAGTCCTCCTAAGCCTTTTATATATCCTAAATACTTATAAACTTAGTATTTAAGTTTATTAGTATACTTTTCTTTTTTTTAGGCCTTATACGCTTAACCCTTACCTCTAGAAATCGAATTTAGTACCGAGATATAACTAAATAGTAGGCCTACTTATTAAATACCTTTTTTATTTTTTTAAATAGTAGTCGTTAAATAGTATTATTTAGACTAAGCTCTATAAATAGCTTTAAATAGTTACTAAGCTCGCTAGCCTTCTTAGGAGTTAACTAGTTAATAATAGAGGTTATTAATACTTAGTTAAGTAGTTTATTAGTAGTACTAGTCGTCTACTTAGCTTCTATACCCCTTTTAGATAATATGACTTATATAAGTAGGATTATTAAGTTAAGAAGTAGCTTAGCTATATTAAGTAGCTATAGTCTAGTTACTTTTTACTTATTTCGTATATTTAACGACGTTAAACTAGCTAAACGAGCGAGCTAGTAATAGCTTAAGAAGTATTACTTTTTAATAATAGTAAAATTATTTACTATATTCTCTTTACTAAGCTCCTTTTTATAGTAGGATTTAATAAGACTAAAAATAGCTATATTTAATAACTAGAGGATATAGGAAGTATATAGTAATAAAAATAATAAGTAGACGTTATTTCTATAATACTCCTATATAAATTCTATTGTTATATAACTCCTATACCTATTTAGTATTAATAGTCGAGGCTAGTTTAGCTTACTAAGCCCACTAATAGGGGGGGTCTTAGTTTATAATAAGAACACTTTTTTTAACTAGTATAAGGCAGTCTCGTCGGTCGTCTAGCTATTATTTATTACTATAAACTTCTAATTATTATAAGGGTTAAGTTAAAATAGAAACTACTACTACTATACCGACTTTCCCTTATAAATAACTAGTAGGTTAATAAATCTACTATTAATAGAGATATACTTAATAATCGTTACCTAAGTACGCGAACTAGGCTCTTTTTTTTATACTACTATAGCCTCTACTATACCCAAGACCAGCCTATTAGCTCCCTTACCCTCTATTATACTAGTCTTATTTATATTATACCTATTAGCCTATTTAATACTACTAATCTTTAGTATATTAAGTAATCTAAATTATAATTTAATTATATTAGTAATAGCTCTATTAATACGGCGCGAATTTATTAAATAACTTCTCTAGACTTTTATTAATAAATTCCTCTTAATAAAAGCGTTAATTTTTTTTTTTTTAAGTAGTTTAGTATTCCCCTAAGATATTAGAACTTACTTAGCAAATTCTCTAACTTATTAATAGGTATTGGATTAGAAGTCTAATTCGACCGCGGCATACGGCTAACTGCGCAGGGGCTAATTAGCGGCCCTATTTATAATTATCGTAGCTAGCCTAACCTATAATTAGAACCTCCTTTTTATACTTATATAGAAATTTATATAGTTTAATTAATCTCTTTATTAACCTACGGTTCGAACTAACTACCTTATAATAAAAATATTAATACTAATTAATAATTAAATTCTATTATTATAAATTAATAAAGTATCTCACTATATAAAAGAAACGACTTCTTAATACTATATAGGATAAGAAATTCGTACTAATTAACTTTATAAAAATAAATAAAAAAGGAAGCGATTCTTAAATACCGTACGGAATTAAGTAATCGTAGCCCTTTATTACTTATAAAAAGTTAACGTTTATTATATTAAATTACGTTAATTAATAAAACTACTTAAGTAACTAGTCTTTTACTATTACTTTAAGTAGCTTTTTTACTAAATAACTTTCCTATAGCCGGCCTATAATTAAAAATTAACTAGTTAAATTAGTAAAAACAAATACTTACGTAGCGATTACTTATATAATTAATTAATATAACGAACGAGCTTAATAATATAATATAAAAAAGTACTGTATAATTTAAAAAAAAGATCTTTAAATATAAATATTTTTAGTTAGTATAATAAGAACTTATATAAAAATTATAAAGCTAAGAGATTTATAATATATAAAAAAGTCTATTATTATAAGGATTTTATAAATACGACCTTAAGCCTATAGTCTAAACGACCTCTTTATAGTTCTCTTAACTACCCCCCGGGTATTATTTTAAAATACTACCCTAGAGGAGGTAAGTTAAAAAAAGAAGTAATTTAGAAATTATAAAGAGTACGAGGCTTAGGAGGTTAAAAAGGTACAAAATAGTAAAAATCGGTAACTAATAAAAATCCCAAGACTAATTATTATATTTTCTTATAATAATATAAACGTTTATTATTATTATTAAAAAAAGAATTATTAAAACCTACCCTTTTTATATTAAATAAAAAAGAGGATCTTAGTAAGTATAATAATTAGTAATTTAAAAAGGTAATAATAATTACTAAAAATAATAAAAATAAAAGTAATAATAAAGTAGTGAGAAGAAATAGGAATTACTTAGACTTTAATAAATTCGTTAAGTAATAAAAGTACGGATTTATTATAACTAGCGCATAGATTAAATATATCCTTATTAAAATTAAATACGCTAGTAACTATTAATATAAATATAAGCTAAAGTACGACCCTTAGTAAGTTAGGGTAAAAGAGAAGAAAAAGAAACCCGATTTTAAATAGAATCCTAATCCTTTATAAGTAAATAAATATTAACTTAAATTATTAGGGAATATAAATATATAAGATTATAAATTAGCTTAATAATAAGTAAATTAACGTAATATTAATCTATTTAACTAAGGTTTATAAAAAAAAAGGGCTATAGGGGTAACCCCTATTTTATAAAATCGTAAACGACCTTAATTATTAACTAAATAAATAGTTTATAAGTATAAGCTTAGGAATTATAAAAGTAGTTAATAAATTTTTCTATAAGTAAGGAGTATTATTAGCGTAATTATAATTATAAAAACTATATAAAATCTTAGTAATAATAATTATAAAGGAGGAATTTATATTATAGAACTAGGTATAGGTTAATAAAGCGTATAATCGCTTTAATAAGTTTAGAAAAAGGGTAAACAACTTAGATTTCTTTTTTATAATTACTAATAGTAATTTATTATTATAAAAGGATATATAGAAATAAAATATAGTACTAGACGTACGATAATTAATAATTCTACTTATTTTAATCTATAACTCGTTATTATTACTAATATAAAATTCGGCACTAATTAGTTAATAAAAAAGGAAATAGATAACTCAAAGTCATTAATAATACGTAATAACGTAGGGATCGTATATAAATATTAAAAATATAGTAGTAAATACGAGGTAATTTACGGATTTTAAAAAGATCTTTTTAAAAGAGAAATTATATTTTAAGGGGAAGTACGAGGTTTTATAAAAAACCTTAATAATATTTTATAACTATTATAAAAAAGTCGGGATTAGGGAATACTAGTACTATTTAATAATTAATATTATATTTATAAATAAAGCTTTTAATTATTATTACGAAGTAGTACGTAATCTCGATTAGAACGACTTTTTTAATATTATTAACGTAATTTAAAGCCGCTTCGAGACTTATAAAAGGAATTTAAAGCTCTTATTTAAGCTATAAGTAATTCTTTTTATATTTATAGCTAGGATAATAGAGGGTAAATCGTAAGTAAAAATCTTTAAAGAGCTTATTAATTAAATTAATAAATTAGTAAAAACCTAGCTAAATAAGGGGACTAATAAGTAGAAAGTTAGATATTTTTATATTGTAGTTTAGTACGTATTAAAAGTAAAAATAACCCTATACTAAGCGCCTAAAAACTACAAAACACTCTACTCGAGGCTAAGATTTAGTTTTAATATTAAAATAAAAATACTATACTAAATATATTTATAAGCGTATAACGGCCCTTATTAATAATATTAAGTTAATCGGATATATAATAAAAAAAGAAAAGAGATTAAGTATAGTAATTATTAATAAGGAGGCTTAAATCCGTTAAATAAGTAAAAATTTAACTTATAAGTAGGGTAATAAAAGAAGTAATATTTTATTTATAAAAAGGATAAATATTAGTTAAGTAATTACTCTAAGGAAGAGCGTACTAAATTATATAAATAATATAAAAAATCGAGGGTAATAAATAGTAAAACTAGCCCTCGTTAGTTTAGCTAATTCCTTATTATATATAAGGGTAGATCTAGGGGTACGGAACTTAGTAATAATAGCTATAGTAATAGCCTAAAGTATTCGCCCCCTATAAGAAATTTAGAAAATAAAAAAAATCTTACCCCTTATACTAATAAATTAGATTATAACGAAATTAATAATATTAACTACTCTTTTTTTACCCTATTAGTATTTAGAGGATATACGAGGCTAAATAAATAAAAAGTAATAGAAGCTCTAAATAAGTAAGCTTTTATTTATAAATAATAAGGGAAAGTCCCTTAAATAATAAATATAGAAATAAATAAAAGGACGAATTTAATAGCGTAAAATTCTATTTTCTTAATGCTTAAGGAGAAAATACTACCTCTTTTAATATTTAAAAAAAAGAAATACGGTACTAAGTAATTCTAAGGGTAACTAGAGGGGCCCTTTTTATACTACTTAAATTACTTAAATACTAAGCTTATATAAGTATTTTATATAAGTAAAAAGTACGGCCTAAATAATTTCTATAGGATTATCCTAAATACTAGGGTATTATAATAATTAATAAGAAGAAAAGGGTAATTTTAAGTAGTATAAAAAATTATACTAATAACGCTTAATATATTAATAGCGGGTATTATAAAAATTAGCTTTAGCCTAGGTAAAAAAATCGTTACCTTAGGTATAGTAAAAGTAAAAACGCATTTCGGAACAATAACTTTTTATATTTTACTTATTAATACCCTATTTCTCTTATATTTAAAAAATATAGATTAATTAAGTATTATATTTAATAATATAAAGAATAGAATCTCTAGTAATAAGCATTTTAAGATAGTTAAATAATAATAGGGGTATATATTTATAAGGCTTATTAATAATACGAAGTTAATTAATTACTTAATAAAAAATAAGCTTAAATAACTATATTAGAGATTTAGGTATTTATTAGTTATAAGGCTATATAGCCTCTTAAAGTAATTAAGTAATAATAATATCGAAATAGGGGCGCTAGAGTAATTAATAAAAGTGTATTACTAATATTAAATAAATACGCAAAGCCTACGCAAATTTAAATTTAAATTACGTAATAAGCTTAACTTTAATTAGGAAATCGTCGTTAATATTTTCTATTTAAATAGTTAACTAGTCTTATATATAATTAACGAGGCTATATTATTTTAAATAGGGTAATTCTTATGGGATTTATAAATAAAGATAGTATAAGTAGTTTTATAAAAATACTAAATTAATATATACTAAGGATTACTAGATAGTATTAGAACCGACGCTAGTACGCGTTTTAAATTAATAAAATTTAGGAAAAATGCGACGGCCTATAATATATAGCTAAAAGTCGTACTTATAGAAGCGTATTATAATATTAAAAAAGTAAAAAGGGTATATTAGTAGTTAAAAAGGGCGTTTAGAATTATTAAAAAAGAAAATCCTAATTTTATTAATAATAAATACCTCTAGACGGTACTTAAGTATTATAATAATACTATAGGGCTTAATAAGCTTATATTGACGCTATTAGTATTTAGAGTATATTTAAAAACGACCTTAGCCTTATTATTATTATTAAATATAAGTTAACGAGCCTAAGTAATTAAAAAAATAATACGGGTACTACGCGAGGTAAATATAAAAAAGTAGGTTAATAAGGTAATTACTATACGCAATAGGCCTAATATAGGGGCTAATTTAAATATACTTCTAAATTTAGATATACGAGTATAATACGAAATTACTTAGTAATAGGCTAGGCTATATAAATTAATTTTTATTAATAAGTGGTTTTATATAGTTATAAAAGATCGTAACTAGCTATTCGAAGTATTAATTATAGTAATTAAACTATATTATATAGATCCTATTAAAGTAATTTCTAATTTATAAAAAAAAGAAGAGCTAGGGGAAATAGTATAACCCGTAGTAGAGGTATAAGAAATTATCTTTAATAAAATTGTTATAGTAGTATTAAATAATAACGAGGAAGAGGAAATTACTAAAAGGGTATTAATATTATTAATAAGACGTTATAAAAGACTATAATAGTAAGCCCTAATATAATAATTTATTATTAATAATAAAGTATTTAATACTTATTATATAGTAGAAAAGAAAGCCGATTTTAAGCTAATAGTTAAACTACGTAAAAAAAGTATTATTATAACTATTAGAAAGCTATATAAGGGATTAGATCTTATTAAAATAAATACTCTACGTAATCGAGGGGTTTATTAATTTATTTTTTATAACCCTAAGAAATATAAAGGTCTCTATATATTTAAATTATAAATAGTGCGTAAAATTAAAAAAAAAAGGAATACCCTAATTATATAAAAAATCTAGGTATATAATTTAGAGGTATAGCGACGTTAAAAAGGCAACGCTACTTACTTAATCGCTTATAGTATAGTGCTATAGTTAATAATTAATAATAGTACTAATAGTATTATTATAGAAAAAGGGATACGAGATTTAGAGCTATAATATTACTTAGGCCTATACTTAATCGGCTATAGGGCTCATAAGGAAAATACTAGCCTATTTATTAAAAGAAATAGTTAGTAAGTATTTAAAAAGTACGATTATTAAAGTACTTAAACTATTATATAAGCTCGTAGAATTAGGTACTTATTAATAAGCTATATATTACGATTTTTATATTAATTAATTATTAATAGTTATATTTACGTATAACTTATACTTATTAATCTCTAAGTACGAAGGTGACTAATTTAGGATCGTCGGAATATAGACTAATAATATATTAGGCTTATTCGATATTAATTTTATAAAAAAGGAGGATAAGGAGTTTTAAAAAACGGGCTTTATAGCTAAGCTAAAAGAGGTCCTTATAATAAATAACTTATTAGTATTTAATAATAAGATTTTTATAATTAAAGGGGAAACCGTTATTTTTTAATAAAAGGAGTAAAGTAAGAAAATTACTTTTATTAACCTAAATATAATTAATATTAAAAAGTAATATAAGGCTAAGCTCGTGCGAGGGGTATATATTATAAGTATATATTAATTTAAAATAACTTTTAATTATACTAAAATAGCGCAGGCTATAAAGCTAAATAAACGAGATATTAAGGTACTTAATAAGCGGCTTAAGTAATAATAAATAAATCTTAATTAAAGCCTCGTTTATTACCTAATTAACCTCGCTATTAGTAAACTCTACGTTTTTATTAATAAGTTATTTATAAATAATAACGACCTTATTTTATAATTAAAATATATTATTATCTTAGTTAATAAGAGTATAAGTAAGAGCGAATTTATTATATATAGTAATATAATCTACTACTCGTTAACTAAAAATAAGTAAGTAATAAGAAATATATTAGTATTAGAAGTTTATAATATAGTTAATAGTATTAACCTTGCTTACGCAATTTTAATAATACTAAGGAGGATTATTAATTAACTTAACTTTTTATTAATTTTAATAATTATTTATATTAATTCTTATTTACTATACGAATATTTTATTAAATTAGGAATAATAAAGGAAAAGAGGCTTATAATTAATATTATAGCCCTTAAGTAATTATATAAAAAGCACGAGATCCTCGAGATTTATTAAATTAATAATAATAATAACCTTACTAATACTTTTATAAAAATAGTACTTAATAAGGGGTTAAAGTAATTTATAAATAGTAAAAAAGTTAATATATAAATAGAGGGATAGGTTATATAAAAAGAATAAAAAAAAAGAAGAAAAGGAGACGACTTAGTAAAAAGGCCCGAGGTTAAATTATATTTCTAATTATAATAAGTAAATTAATAAAAAAAAGAGAAAGTTAATATTAGATTAGAAATCTAATTTAACTACGGTATATAGCTAACTATATAGGGGCTAATTAGGGGCCTTATTTATAATTATCGTAGCTAGCTTAACTTATAGTTAGAACCTCTTTTTTATACTTATATAGAAATTTATATTGTTTAATTAATCTCTTTGTTAACCCACGGTTCGAACTAACTACCCTATAATAGGGATACTAACAATAGGTTAGTATAATACTTAGGGTATATTAAATTCGAACCTACTAAGCTAGCTAGTCTTCCTACTATAGAAGAAGCCTCTAAAGGTCTACGAATACCCTCGCCCTCGTTTAGTAGCCTTTCTTACGATTCTAAAGTATTACCCTAGGAATTCCGAACTTAACCGAGGCCCTCTTAATAGAGAGACCGTTCTTAATAGTATTAAGAGCCCGTTAGAGCTTATTTTTAGTATATAGGACTATTATATACTAATTAATAATTATGCTAAAAAGAAATGCATTTGGACGATTTTTGTAATTGTTGTGGTGGTTTGTATATTGAGGGTAGGGTTTTAATCGGGGGGCTAGGAGGGATTTTGGGGGGGCCCAAAAGGGGGGGGGGCCCATAAGTAGGTGCTTTGACTTAGTATTAGCAAAGACTTTCCATCCATACACAGTTGAGAATACATATAGATTTAGTATTTCTGAAATGAACTCTGCAAGGTTGTTCAGAGTAACTTGATGTCTTTCAACTTCATCTTTCCAAACGTCGCAAAGGAAGGACCATAACAAGACGTACTGTATGATGGAAAAGGTGTGGATCGGCAGGCTGTCGACTTTTCTCTTTGGGCCAGTGAGCACGTGCATACTTTCCTCTTTGTCTCAGTATCATGCTCCATGTCTAGGTCTCAGTATAACGAAGGAAGACACAGCATTGATGTAAGCATGTCAGATGCCAAGTAATATTAGCCCTATTCGGAAATCCAAGGTAATAGTACACACAGTCTTCGACGATCCAGAAGGCTTGGAGATCTCGTGACATGTCCAGTCCCACGCATCCCGGGCAAAAAAGTGTCGCAGATTTGGAAATCGTGTACGATGGCCGTTACTATACCAGATAGTAACTCGATGTAGTAGTAAACCCCGCTGGCGTTGATCCTCTTAGGACTATGTTGTGAGTTCACATTCTTGTGTATAAAGACAGAGGTATGATCCCGCTTGGGGGGCTATCACAATATCAAACAACTCTTCTCTCATATTCTCACGAAATCCTTCTCTTAAACATCAAGTTAGTAAGTTAGCGATTCAATACGACATAAGCCCAGTGCATTAAATGTTTGTTCTTTTCGTTGTTCTAGACCAACTATAGCCACCTCAACAACGACGACGATAATATCAACGAGAATGCAGCTCTCATCTATGCTCATCGTCGGCCTCGGATTCGCCTCCACCACGTCCGGCTATGTTCTCACCCTGTATAAAGGCGAGAACTGCGGAGGCGCCTCGCAGAGACGCAACATCTACGACAACACCTGCGCTACCACCGATTTTGCCCCCAAGTCCGTTCGGGTCGAGGTCTATGGGGGTTATAACCAGAAGGCGTACTTTTACTCCACCAAGGGGTGTATCGCGGGCCAGGAGCTCCGTGGTCCTTGGTATGCTGATCACGAAAATAATTCGTGGAAGAGAGGGGCGTGTATTAGTATGGGTGGCAGGACTGTTAATGCCTTTGGGTCTCGGGTGTGAGAGGGCAGTGAACTGGCATGGGCATAGACCCCCATTCAGGCGATTGTTATGCCTTAGATTCGAGAGTCAATACGACAACCTCTCGAGATGCTGAACCAGATAACTAGACTAAGCTTCGCAACTTACTCTGGGTGTTGGCTCTTGAGCGAATGAACAATAGAAATGCCGGTCGCCTTAATTTTCTGGTCATCAAACTTTTCCAAGCAATATGTGATGTTGGAACATTCCATCGGGCGAAGTGCCCGTTGTTAGTAAGCATATTTCCGAATGTACTTTTGGCCTACTTGAGAATCCCAAAGATTGATGCCTCGCCGTCAACGGGGTACTCCAAGCTTCATTACCGAATACTCAGAGGAATATCATGTGACCTAATAGGGAGATATCTAGACATACCTTCCACCTGAATATACAGAAAACACATATAGCCCCTCCGAATTCCGTTCCTGTCACCAGCCAGCAGGCGTCTGTCTAGTTCGATAGGTCAGGTCAAACTGGCTGAGTGTTGGAGTAGTTCAAGGTTAACAATCAAATACGGCCACGTCCTACTCGACGACAGGCTACGAGTTCGATTCCTGGCATGAGCACCACGACATGTAGCCTACTGAGGTGAACTTTTTTCCATTCTTTTACTTACTTCGGAAAAGGAGCTTACCCTCTGTGACTTTCGGACTACCGGCTTGCTCCCTCCCACTTCGGCCGCCCGCGACTCGGCATGCCGGATGTGGGGGGTTTCCGAACTTGACCCACAACGAGCACTTGCTTCATGACTCTGTAAGGATAGACTTGGGTCTGTGAGTTCTTCATGGAAAATAGGCCAAAGGGACTCTGTGACGAGTCTACCTGTGCAATCGTTGCTACATTTGGGCCTCTTTGTGCAGCACACGCGGGACAAGACGACATAAGTTATCGTATTGCAAGAGTCCCCGATTGGACACGGGGAGATAGGGAAAGAGGTAGGTAGGTGATCCACTGTGCCTTCCATTGAGGAAACTTCCTGTGCCTCAATGAACACATCATTGACCATTGCTGGAGACTAGGAGCGGGGGGATATTCTGTTTCTTTTCGGTCCTCCAGGAACGTGTGTTTAATTAAATTATGCCCACGCCTCGTCTTCTATACGGGAATGCGGCAATAAGGGAAGTCTCCCACCGGGAAGATGGGTCGATAGCGAGTCAAGGCTATACAAGCACTCCTGATTCCGATCGTATGGCGGATTTGTCGTACTAAATACGATGGTAATCAAGCAAGCAACTGTTCATGTCAAAACAGCGATTATTGAACGCTCGAGTTTCTGGGTCTTATCCAAACCTCTATCCGACAATCCGAAATCGTTGGGAACTTCCGACTACGTCGCATTTCACGGCCGTTGTTTCGGCTCGTACAGTAATCCCCTTAAAAAAAAGATTATCTGATTTTTGATCATTGTGGAGAGGTCATATTCCCAGCCGCTTCCATGGTGATACATACCCAGCAGAATGCTTGGCGATGAGGTGGATCCCACGGTACGCGTACCTCCCTGCGGCTGATGTCCGTCAAAGAACCAGCGAGTCAGCACTTAACAGACGTAAACCCGCTTGATGGCCCTCACTTCTTAAAACCTCTCGCTTACAACGTAAATGATGATCTACCTGGACGAGTCAGGCTCCTGATATTCCCAGCAATGGTTCACTCCGTTACGCTGTCTCGAAGGCCGCTTAGCAATTGAGATTCATGTTGAGTAAAATGGGCGAAGAAAGAAAAAAAGGAGAACAATAGGAGATTTATAAGTTGCAAGGAAGCCTTTAACCTGTCAAATACTTACACCATCATTCCCAATCTCAGCACTTCGTTTCAATTTCTCGAAAAGTTCCGGCCCTTTACTTTTGCACCAGCACAAAAGATGCAGTTCTTCACCATCATCGCTCTCCTGGTGCCTTTGGCCCTCGCAGAGACCTGGAACCTTTCCGGCACCTGCTCCAACGACCTCACGTGCGAGATCGACGACCAGTACACCAGCCCTACACTGGTCTGCGGTAACCAGAACGGACATTTCTCTGGCGACGGCAACGCAGGAAAGACGGGCTGCGTCCCTGCTGGCACCAAGTGCACTTACGTCTGGACTTGTTAAGCTTTTACATCTACTCGCGTCCAGGTATGTAGGCAGTGTGTTGAGAATAGGAATGAGTGTGGCTGATGGATTTGTTTTGGTAGAGAAAGGAGTGATGGAGCGAAAAAGGTCGCATACTGGGTAGTTTCCATAATTAAAAGTCAACTGTATGAAGTTAATTGAGTTTAAACGTAATGATCTACCGATGAACCGGCGCCGCTCATGGTCCGTGATGTGATCCACTATTCCCGTTTTCTTGACTGCCGTGTGTGTTCCCGGCGCGGGGTACACCCCACTATTCCCGAGGTAACAAACTCCGTGGAATCTAACCCCCCAGTGACCACCCCAATGTCCACTTGACACATTCTAGAGTCACTTTCCAAACATCTCACTGCGACGTTACCTTTCAAGCAAGATGAGCTCCGATATTCCTACCCTGCAACGAGCAGTTCTTTTTGAGAACCCCGGCCCTGATGCGCAGGTCGTTGTCCGGGAAGATGTCCCAGTCGGAACCCCCGGGCCGTTTGAAGTTCTCGTCCAACTTGACTTCACTGGATTATGGTAAGTTGACAGATGGCTACCTTCATCACTGGTCCCAACATCGCTAACACCATGGCCATCTTTGCAGCGGGTCAGAAGTCCGAGCGTTCCGTGGTTGGGGTGCTTACGATCCCATCGTGGGCCATGAAGGTATCGGCAGAGTCGTGAAATTGGGAGACAGCGTCTCAGAGTCACTCCTGAAGAAGAAGGTTGGAGTCAAGTGGCTCTATAGCGCCTGCGGAGAATGTTCCGTATGCGCGCGCGGATTCCCCAATAACTGCTCTAAGCAGCTGAATACCGGCAAGCACCGTCCTGGGACCCTTCAGCGATACATCGTCGCGGACTCGAGATACTTGACCTTGATACCGGAGGGCTTGAACGACGAGGAGGCAGGACCATTGCTTTGTGCGGGCCTCACGATGATGGGCGCGCTTTCGATGCTGGACAATGACTTATCTCGAGGCGACTGGGTGGTAATCCAAGGCGCCGGAGGAGGGCTCGGTCATCTTGGAGTGCAAATCGCATCTAAGCTAAAGGGCTTCCGTGTCATCGCGGTAGACACGGGAGATGAGAAACGGAAGTACCTGGAGAGTAGAGCGGATGCATTCATTGACTACGCAACTGAGGACGTGGAAAAGTCGATCATGAATTTGACCGGGGAGGGTGCCCATGCTGTCATCGTTGTTCCCGGTTCAGAGGACGCCTATCGTATTGCGCCAAAGCTTTTGAGGTCGATGGGGACGATCGTTTGCGTTGGACTACCCCGAAATGATTTTGAGTTGCCCATCTCAGTTGCTCAGTGTGCCCTGAAAGGTATGTTCTCTAGCTCCTGGCCGCAAGCTCCAAGTGAAGATGAAGGCTGACACGTTCGCACTAGCTCTGACAATCAAGGGGGCCATGGTCGGGACGGAAGAGCAAATGACGGAACTGCTTCAGGCGGCTGAGAAGGGCACGATCAGGGCTTCTATAGATCTCTTCTCCTTCTCGCATGTTCTCGAGATCATGACCCAGCTAGAGAAAGGAGAGGTTTCTGGACGGGCCGTAGTCAGTTGTCTTTGAAGACCATAGGACACCCTTAGTTCCCCCAGATTATACGGAATGACCTCAGAATGTTTGAGGAGAATAGTCTTGCAGAACATGGTCTTGGAATATGTCTTCTAAATTCTTTACGTAGGAGTTACGACGTCCAAAATGAGGATAGTACTAACGAGCTCCGATTTTGAGAAAAAACAGAATGGTATCGGCGCATCACTCAATCGTGCACTCCGGGAAACGATGCTCACGGCCATTGGTCGTTTCGTCTGCTGTTGGTTGTACAACGCTCGCCTTCCACATGAGGAAATGGTCCCGCAGAAACCGCTCCAACCGAGCTTGCGTGCTGCTGAGCTGCATGGTTATCACGCGCCAAGAGAGGGGTAAAGAATGGCTGGCAATCCTTGGGGAAACCACATATAATAAGAGGGTGAAAGAGAGAACCTTGGCTGTATTTACTGTATCCACATCGTCATGTCTCAAGCTCAAGAGGTTGCGAGGGCGGCACCGTCTCCGCCCAAATCTTCTCCAAAATCTTCCCCTAACTCGCCTCCAAACAATGCCGATGATGCTACCGGCACTATTCTTCCCGATGAGGTCGGAACATTTGGAAAGCGCCTTTCCTGATCATATCGCTAACATCCATAGATCGACGATGACGGCGAGTCGTTGGTCGGACCCGTCAGTGTAGTCTCAACTGGTACATCTCTTGTGAGCCGAAGGACTAATGTTGAGCAATTAGAGCGTGGCTTCCTCAAGTACGAGTGTGAACAGTTCAATTTTGGACTATCGGATTGAGAATGGTCGGACATATCACAAGTACAAAGACGGCAGTGAGTATCGAGCCATGTGGAACCGTCTGACTTTGATACAAGACTCACTCCTTCACGTAGAATATGCTATGCCCAATGATGAGCGGGAGCTCGATCGACTCGGTATGAGCTGATGACCAATTCGACTCACCGAATCTCGAGAACTTCCGTTAGACTAACTGCAGCCTGCGCATACAGACTTGACGCACAACATGTTTCTCCTCACCTTTGAGAATAAGCTTGGGACTGCGCCACCTAACACCGATGCTCAAGCCTCGGCTGTGCACCGGGTTCTTGACATTGGTACGGGAACTGGTATCTGGGCAATTGACTTTGGCGATGAACACCCCGAAGCTGAGGTAAATCGAACGTTCTTTCTTTACATCAGTCAAATATGCTGAAGTACCTAAGGTCCTTGGCGTCGACTTATCTGCAGCATGGCCAAGTTAGTAAGTTACTCTACCTTACCACCTTATCATGGGTCTCGAACTGCTGTGATATGGCGACTAATAACCTGCAGCACCCCTCCCAACGTTCGCTTCGAGATTGACGACATTGAAGATACTTGGACCTACTCCCGGCCCTTCGACTACATACACAGTAGAGTCATGACATCTTCGATCAAGAATTGGGAGGACTATACACGAACCTGCTTCGAGTAAGTTGGTTGATTCTTTATCTTCTGAAGCTTTGATTGACGTTGGTAGTAACCTCAACCCTGGGGGATACCTCGAACTCAACGAGATTGATGCTTGCCCGCAGTCCGACGATGGTACCTTGAAGGAAGACTCCGCCATTCTCAAGTCCGTCCGCATGCTCGAGGAGGCCGCCAACCTCTTCGGTCGCCCGTACCACAACGCGCAGGCGCTCAAGGAGATCCTGACAAACATTGGCTTCGAAGACGTGACTATTCAGAAATACAAGTGGCCGACGAATCCCTGGGCTAAAGACGCCAGACACAAGGAGCTCGGCGCATGGTGCCACGAGAACCTGGTTGCTGGCTGGGAGGGCTTCTGCATGGCACCCTTTACTAGAGCCCTGAATTGGTCCAGAGAGGAGGTCTTGATACTCATGATGCAGGTGCGCAAGGAGTTTAGTGATAGAAGCATTCATGCGTACTTCCCGGTGTAAGTTCCAGTCCACTTCTATAGGTACCCCCAGACCTTCGACTAATGACAGCAGCCATTCCATCTACGCTAGGAAGCCTGCGGGGCCAGCCTCAGCATGAGACATGAGTATAATTGAACGGAAGAGCTGGACAACAAGACTTCTATTCTAGCAACGTGCGTTCCTTATCTACGAGGATCAGGTCACTGATCCGGCATTATCCATTGAGGCGAGCTTTCTATAGCATCCAATGACGGCCATCTCATGCCCCCCCCCCCCCCCCCCCAACATGATGTCTCCAAACAAATAGTGTCTTTCGAATCCCTTCGTCCCTTCTGGAGGTATATTCGGAGCTTATGCTGAGAGGGCGGGCAGTGATCGGAAGAGAGATCCGGTGCGCCCATTATTCTCAACAAGAGAAGTTCCTTACGCAAACGCAAGTTTAGCACGCAAATCAAGAGTCTAGAAGGAGATACGTCAAGACCAGCAGATTGCTCGACCGTAACACCCTCTATCGAGACCGACGACTACGGAGAGGAAGACTAGGATGAGGATCAAGATGAGGACGATGTCAACGAGGACGATGATGACGAGGATAATGACGACGCCGCGGATGATGATGACCAGAAACTCACTCAAGCACCACCTCGCAGTGGAACGACCAGTGCGAGCCGTTCAGCCGGCTGTCGTGGTACAATATTAACTTTGGCGCTGTTGAACTCGTAGAACAGAGCACGCCCTTTATCTATAGTCATATCGATGCATCGCGCACCAAGTAAGCAAGTTGACCAAGCGGCCGAGGAAAACCTTCAAAACAAGATAAAGGTCGGTATCTGGCCGTTAGTAGATAAGCTCACAATGTATTTGATCTCAACGCCCCAAATTCCCTACATACTCAAGTGCGTTTCTCGCGGAAGCTAAAGTGTTAAAACTCCTCAAAGGACTTCCATGTAATGTCAAAGATCCGTCATCAGATCTTCATCTCCAACAAGGATTTCAATGGAGATGGCGGTCATGTCACAAGGTCTCAACAGCATATTAAGGCCTCCTGCTATCTATGCAGTATCTCACTACACCATTGTCGACATCACAAACTCAGTGTTGAATACTTTTCTTGACTACGATCACGCGCGGAATCAATCACAAGTCCACAATTACGCTACATTAACCCCTTCAAGCTCAGCCACAGACACCATCCCCAACATCTGTCAAACTTACCTCCATTCTAGCCTGAGTCCAACCTCCCGACCCGGACCTCGCTTCACGCCGTGCAGTGTACTGTATAACCGGAAACCCTCCGTCTCCGAGCACCGTCCACCATCGTCGGCGACTCCGGCACTCCAGGGATGACCGTCGTAGGCAGTGAAGTCGCATACCTCCCATCAAAGCAGAGCCTCAATCCATTCATTGATACCTTCACCTCCCCCACCCCTCTATTCTCCTTACGTAACCCATTTATCCCAGGTGCGACTTATATTTTTACGTACGAATTTCGTCACCGGGGAAAAAGGCATCCTTACACGGGATGGAAGTCACGTTCACTCTTTTCCAACACCGGCATCAAAAGCCACTCTATTCCGTGGTCCTGGAGCGAGGTACTGAAGTCGGGTATCGTCGGCTCCAGGTATCCTACCTCTTACATGACGCTAGCGCATCAACCACCACGGGATATCAACATAACAACAAAGATGTAAAATTTCTTGGAATATTCAAAACCACAGGGAGAAAAGGCAAAAAAACAGCTATCATTATATGTGCCATCATGATGGGTCAACAAATGGGTTGGAAACAGAAACCCCCGTAACCATGCAATTAAACCCCAATGTAACCCGCAAACCTCTGTAAACGCCATGTCGAACACAAGATGCTCCCCGAGAGCAAAACGAAAAAGAACCGTAATGATACAGTCCACACTTCCTCACAATGCAACCTCACACCACCACCACAAATGCGTCTAGTCCACCCCCGTGAACATGCAAATCCCCAACGCGCATCCCCTTCACAACAGAGCGAAAAGCACCACCCCATCATCATGCATTCAACACAACCAAGCAACCCAAAATCACTTACTTACGCCTCATCATCCCTCTTCCCCTCCCTCTTAGTCGCATACATGTGAAACTGCCCAAAAATCACAAAATCCTCCACCATCGTGCCCAGCGACCCCAACAACCACGGCAGCGCGTTGAGCAAATACGCCCGATCCTGCTTAAATGCAACAAGACTCGCGCCGTACGTCAGGTTCCCCGTAAGCGACAACAAGAAAAACAGCAGCGCGAGCCCCTCGCAAGACTTTTCCCTGTAATTCTTGATAATCTGCGGGATGCGCGCGCAGAGGTAGCACACGGCGCTAAAGTAGCCCAGCGCCAGGCCAATCTTCTCCCAGGTGCCGTCCGCCGCGGCGGGGGAACCCGCGCCCGCACCGGTGTCGCTGTCGGGGGCGTCCCACGCGCCGGCCTTGTAGGAAAGGAACCAGCCCGCGGCGCCGACGAGGTATACCGCGAGGATGCTCAGGGTGTTGTGGAGCCAGGGGTTGCTGTCGGGTGTCTCGTCCTCGCCGGTGACCATCTTGCGCAGGGGGTCGAGCGAGCTCTCCTCGTGGTGGGCGTGACGGCGCTGCGAGCCGGGGAGACCGGCCGCCGCGGACGAGCTACGGCGGCGCTGTGCTGAGTTTGAGAGGAGGGGTTCATCTTCCCGTGCTTCGGTCGGGTTCGCGCCGGTGGCGGTGACGGGCGCGGAGGAGCGGCGGCGGGAGGATGCGCGGCGGGCGTTCTTGGTGTTGTAGTAGACGCATTGGGAGATTAGGACGAGGTCGGCGAAGCAGAAGTAGCTTGCGAGGGCGACGGCCGTCGGAGCGAGGTGGGTGAAGAGAGCGCCTGGAGGGGTGGTTGTTAGTGGGAGCACGCGCCAAAAGTTTAAATTTTTTTCATGGCGTTAGGAGTGTCGGCGTTGGTGGTTGGAGAAATTTTCGGTATGACAAGAGACGCATATTTTTTCTTGGAGAAGGGTAGCGGTGTGGGAGAAACTCGCGAGGCGCAGATACCATGGAATATTGGCAAAAAAGCACCAGGAAAAAAGAGTGAGGAGCTGGGAAGGTAATGTTTTCTGCGTACCCATGAGATTCGTCACGTCGCCGATCAACCAGATGATCAAGAAGCCCATGGACAAGCCATCAGCGCTTTGCGACTTGTAGTTTGTGAGAAGCTGGGGAAGCTATTTTGTGTAGATAAGGATGGTCAGTCTACTTGGACAGAAAAAGCAGGCAAAAAAAGTCGTGATCCGAGGTCGCGTGACCTTCGCGAACAGAGAGAGGGACGTACGAGAAGACATATCCACGCGGTCAAGCTAATGCTGCCAAAGATTCCCGACAGGGCCTCTTCGACTTTCGGCGTGGACGATAAGGCGGCAAAGGCCGTAACCGCGACGGAAGCCATTGTGTGTAAATTTTCGATATGCGACCTTGGTGAAGCTCACGATAACAAACGTGAAAGAAAGGTGAAAAGAACGGGTAAGAAGAGCCGCAGCGACAGATAGGTTTTGGGGGAAGCTCTTCTCTCTTGTGCCGTTCCTCGGTCAGGTGGGCTTAGGAATGGGGTCAAGTGGGATGGTTTTCTTCGATGGAGAGTCACGCAGACAAGACATTGTTGGTGCGGCACGGGTAGAGGGGACTGATAGCGCCCACGTTTCGTCCAATCCGATTTCAGCATTCTGCTTTTCCCCCGTTATCGCATTCCTTATCGCTTACCGCAACCGATAAGAGACCCCTGCCGCCGCATGACATAACCAAAAGACCAAGAACGGCCTTGGTGTCGTGGAGTGCGGGTTGACGAAGACGGCAATTAGTGGGGGCAGGTTGAGCATCCAGCAAGGGTCCCTCCAGGAAAACTTGGAAAGAATTTGGCGGGCAGAGCGGGTTGACCGCCGCAAAGGTCCTATTTTCGGAGGGGCCCAATGACGGAGAAAATGGTCGAGCTGAGTGAGTTGCGCCAATAAAGAGGCCTGATTTGGTCATCTCGCACCAATTTACCTTGGGTACGTAGTATGACTAACGTGAGCTGAGTGCTGAAGCTGTCACTGTCGCTGACAACCTGAGCTTATGTAATTCTTCCAAGACGCTTCTGCGCGTTTGCATCTGCACCAATATCGAGATGAACCGTTCGCATGGCCCAGATAACATGCCCAAATGCATGCAGCGAAAGCCGTCACCCAAAGTCTAAAAATCTGTCTCCAATCACAGGAGCAGAGGCGCACCGCACAATCAGATAGGCTGAGATTCCGCATTCCAGCAGTCACCGGACATCCGCCGATCGTCAGCATTCCCCTCCCAAGTGGTGTTTCACGTGGTCCCCCCCGTGCACCGCCATGATTCGCTCTCCGTGGCTGAGGCGGCACCGGGTGTGGATGGTCACGGATGAGCACCCCGGCGCAGGCGTTCCTCGGCCAACTCACCTCTGCCGGGCGCCTACACCAGCGGCCCGCTCAGCGCCAGTCATCCGTGTTGACGTTAACCTGCAAGGTAACGTGAGCTGGCGTGCATCGCTCCCGTCCCCAAGACCGGTGACCCGACCACGCGTCAAGCTCCCATATAACCGCGCGTCCGTCCTGTTCCTGTCTTGCTTGTCGTCATTTAGTCAATTTGACGGACCCGAATCATAGTCCCAAAACAGTGAAGCCTAATCGCACCTCGGTGCATACCTACTCACCAGTAAGAATCGCAAGCCATCATGAGGCTTTCGGGCACTGTCGCACTGCTCGGTGCATCGCTGCACGGGGTTGCCGCATGGGGAAGTATGTCATATAATCCCTGCATCCACGATAGCTTCAAAATGGCCTTGAGCTGCAAAGTGCCTCGAGCTCTCTCGCTGATCAATTCGACTTACCAGGTCTGGGTCACATTGCGACTGCGTATCTAGCCAGCCACTTTGTCGCCAACACAACCGAAGTCTTCTTCCAGGACCTGCTGCGTAATGATTCCGAGCACTACCTTGCCGGCGTCGCCACTTGGGCCGACACGATCCGGTACACGCGCTGGGGACACTTCACCGGGCCCTTCCACTTTATCGACGCCAAAGATAGCCCGCCCGACTACTGCGGCGTCGACCTTGAGCGGGACTGCAAAGACCAAGGCTGCGTCGTGACGGCACTCGCAAACTACACCGCCCGGTCTCTGGATCCCAAGCTGAGCGGGTGGGAACGCAACCAGGCGGCAAGGTTCGTCGTGCACTTCATCGGCGACATGCACCAACCTCTCCACAACGAAGATGTGGCCCGGGGAGGCAACGGCATCCACGTCAAGTGGCAGGGCTCCGATTACAACCTGCACCACGTCTGGGACAGCTCCATTGCCGAAAAGCTGATAGGAGGCTCTCGTCGGAGGCCCTACGACAACGCGAAAAAATGGGCGGATGAGCTTGCTGACGAGGTCAAGACTGGAAAGTTTGCTGCGCAAAAGGCAGAGTGGCTGAAGAGTCTGGACTTCAACAACGTCAACGCTACCGGCCTAGAGTGGGCGAGAGAGGGAAACTCGTTCGTGTGCACCCACGGTATGTTGATTCCCGAGCCATCAGCGGACCCCCACAAACCGGAAGGACGACGTCAAAACTGACTCTTGTATTAGTACTCCCAGAGGGGCCGCGAGCTATCGTCGGCCAAGAACTTAGCGGCGAGTACTTCCAAAAGGCGGCACCTGTGATTGAGCTTCAGGTCGCCCGCGCGGGTGTGAGAATGGCTGCTTGGCTGGACCTCATCGCCGCGGCATACCAAGACCTGGCGAAGACGGCCGAACCTGTCATGGAAGACTTGTAAGATTATGAGATGAGACGCCAAGCATGTTGCGCTGTTTGCTCCGCGCGACTTTCTGTACAAGACCCTCGTTTATCACACAGCAAAACGTGTTTTGATGCAGTGAAAGCTTGGCCCTGCCGGGGTCTTCTGTGTGTATTTGATTTCGTGAATTAGAGCCTAGTCGCAAACATCTCTGGATGCCAGGCTGGTATAATGACATGTCCAATGACGAAACGAGGCTCACCTTGGGTTCATCTGCCGTAGTAGTGCTAAAGATCGTGACAGCTGCCACGCGGCAGCTCACAGACTTGTCATGTTGCCTTGGGCAGAAGACTCGGAATAATGTTGATCACACTGATTGCGACAATTCTTGGCCGGGCCTTCGTCAGCAAAGAGTGTGTCTGCAATGGCTGAGGCGGCCATGTTTGATTCACATGGAAGAGCTGTTTCCCAGAGGCGTAGTCGGCAAACATTGCCTGGCTACGAGAAAGTGGCGTGACTTGAACACATTTCCCTTCTTGCGGTGGAGAATTTGGAATCAGACTAAGAACGGGTTGGAGGTCTAGCCGTGACGGCAAAGAACAGCAATTGGGATGATAGGTGACGTCTGACAAGTGAAGTTCGGTGACAGCCCTTGCCGGGGGTCCGAGAGCAGCCGGGCGAGCAATACGTCTAAGGAGATTGGATGCCGGAAGAAGCGCATCCTGTGTGCATGGCAGTGGACGCAACGGGATTGGCACGGGTTCTGCATCTCAAGTTTGCGATGACGGTTCAACCGAGCTGGGGGACTGGGGCCGTGGGCGAACGTGGTTACCGTGGTGCAGACAATGAGCGACGATAGATTGTGCAAGGCGTTTGCCTCTGTGACAGTCGACGGGTTTCAACTCGTCGTCCCGAGCTGGGATGAAAGGCAGGTCTGCATGCCGGATCCGAGGAGGATGCCTGCGAGTTGAAGGTGAAGACGAGGTTGCGCCGGTTGGCTCAAGTGACAAATGGACGGAAGTTGAGGTGAACCTGTTTCACCATTGGATTTTTGGCACAGGCTTCAAACTCAGCCTCGTGTCGCAGGATGGTGCGCCTCCTTGGCGCAAGTGGAGGTTCGCGACAGGGGCGCTGCACACACTAACACTCTCACTCCACGAGTCCACCGCAAGCAACCCCGGTGGCTCGGATCCAGATGTGGGAAGCTTGATGACAAGCCCTTTAATTGATGTTGGAATTGGATGGCATCTCAGGGGGGGAAACAATCTGCTCGTTTACGGGATCTCGGAAGGGATGAGACGAATATGGGGGAGGCGTCGGCTGTGGTGCCGGTCATTTGGGTGCGTCTGTGGAAATTCGAGGTTTCGCCAGGTGATCTTTTGCGATGCTGCTTCAAGCATCGAGCCGTAGAGCCGTGCCGTTCGTTGCCAGGCGCAGGCGAGGCCGCGAAGGCATCGTCATGTAGTGCCGTGAGCCGTGGGTGCCGCATTCGAGTGTCAATCGGCGAGAAGACAGGCCGTACCCATCAAAAGATCCGGCACAGTCATCCACATGATGTGTTATCAGTGGGATCCGCAAGTAAAAGTAGAAGTCTGAATGGCGGGATCAAGACCGAGCATGTGTTTCCAACGGTGACAATGGCGGATCTGTCAGTGCAGTGAGCAAAACGTTGTAGGGCAATCTTAGGTATGGACGATCAATAGCATTAAACTCAGCGTCGTTTGCAAAATGTCCGACAATTGGCAGCCCAGAAAGGAAAGTTCTCGACTCGAGCACTTGGGTTGACAGCAGAAAATAGTAGACGAGATGAAAATCGAAACCGTCATCTCATGGATAAGCACCTCGCGCGCCAGGGTTGGCCATGAGGAAGATCAGATTAACCTTTTGCTCGGATGGCTGATGCAGGACTGGCCGGTTGCCCAACGAGCGAGGGGGCGAGGGGGGAAGGGGTGAACTCGGTGCAAGGTGGTGGTGGGAGGTTGGTTGGCGTCGTCGTTGACGGTTGGGGTGGCAGATATCCAAGGATTCGGTGGACAATGGCATGGGGGAGAAGAAGGGGGAGGGGGAAAAGACTTGAGGGTCGAGGTGAAGCAACACCGTTGACAAGGGACACCCCTTCCCCTTGCAATTCTTCCAGGGCTGCGGTGGTGGGGCGGGTTTCTGGCGGGCGGGATGCTAAGGACAACCTTAAACGTGGTAAGAGGGGATGAGATAATCAACCTTTCCCGTTTTGGCGACCCAAGTGGGGTCGTGGATCTCCACGGGTCTTGGGCCGCTGCAGGTACCGAGTGTAAACGGCGCTTGGCACTCCTACTGGGACGTGGAAGGTGCCCTCTTCTCACTTCACCACGCTTGCCTTCCAGTTGCAATTGGAAGTGTCAGGAACGATACATGTAGATAAGGTAAGGTAAGTAGGTAAGTTAGGTACTTTCCTCCGTTTTGATTTTGGAATGGAAGGTGAGGCACCAGTGGAAAGAAGATGGCGCACCTTCGAATCCCACAGTTCCGTAGGTAGGTACCTTAAGGTAGGCACGGAGTGGTGCCTTTCTCGATTCCTTTGCGCACATTCCAATTTCTTGCATTACCCTATCCATCAAGGACGAATACTCCTCAACTTCTTCCTCGGAAACTTCATGGGTTTCCTTGGCACTCAACGTTTGACGGGAAGAAGATCATCCCCGACGCTCCAACCACAGTAAGGTACGGTGGATCACACCGACGAGTTCAAGTTTTTCTCTTTTTCCCCTTTCCCTCACCCACTCACCCTGGAAACCCCTTTGCTGCTTGCCCTCTTTTCTCAAACCGACAATCGATGGTACCGTGACTAGTCATTCCAGGGGCCCTTGCCGTCATCCGAACTTACCGAATAACAGATTAAGTTTATTGGATGTTTGATGCCATCATTACTGCGCGCCCGCTGCTGACCTTGGTTTTCCACTCGCTTCGCCAACTCCACATTCCGACCAGCAACGCCAACGTACATACCCTAGGTACTCCGTATGCGAGGTGCTTCTCGTTTGCTTCCACATTCTGCAAAACGGCAGAAAGTCAACTAGGTTTTTGGATGGACTCCGCCGCCCTTCCGCCGAAAAGCCTCCGTGCACCTCTGGCCGAGTACATACATGATACGAGGCATTCGCTCGCGATGCAGACGAGGCACACGATACACTATCCCTATCCCACCATTATCTGCGGGACAGATTCCATAAGGGCAAGCTTTGAAGTGGAACGAAATGCAGTGGAGTTGATGCGTTGCATTTCGCCCACCGAAATTAGACGGGCGCTTCCATTCTAATGCGCAATTGCAGACACGAACTGATCGATGAGTAGAAACGCCAGAACCGACGGTTGACTGACAATGTTAATGTTCTGTTGTAGCTGGCCAGCGGTCGCACTAGCACGGCATGTCTCACCCGTCTAAACGGTCCGTTGCCAATCATCCACATTGCCGCTTTCTCCCGGCCAAGCTTGAGACCGTTGTCGTGTCGCTGGTACCCACAGAAGCACTGTGGAAAAGAAACACAGCGCGGCTCGGAGGATCTTCAAGCGGTAACGTCAATCAAGAGAACCCCCATCACGAACATGATGATGTGTGTGTGCGCTGTCAGCAAACAGCACCAGCTTTGCCTCTGCCTGGCCAGTCTTGGCGTTAATACAGGCGTACCAGGCCTCTCAGGAAAGCCAGTGTCCGGAGGCAAATCATGGCCGATCCTCAAAGGCTTAGCATGAGAAGCTAAACCCATGACGACTCATGGCTCAAGAGCCAAAAATCAGTTGCATACGCATCCCCATTTCAGTGTGCCATTTGTCTCGACAGGGTGCGGCTCTCACATATTGGCCCACTACGTTCCTACTTAGGTACCAACGGTCCGTGGGGAATACGGATATTTAGATGCTTGTCCTAACGGACGTTGGCCTAACGGTCACAAATCTGCCAGCTGATGAGTGCAACTTGACGTGCAACAGTGCAGGGCAGGCATCGAGGAGCGAACTGCCAGTTTTGCCAGTGCTCCAGGGAAATTAGGACGGAGGAGGCTTCGCTCAGATAGCCAGCAATGGAGCATTTGCGGGTGGTTGTGGAGAGAAGGCGCTTCACAAGCTCACCTTCGTGCGGTCGGTATCGTGGACGGTGACGATACGTTGGCCGAGTACGGCGACGAGGCACTCCGTAAAGTACCGCGCTTAAGAGACGGCAAGGACACGAAAATGTCGTCCAGTGTCTCGTTTCGCTTCATCGACGCCTCGGGCGAAACGCCATTTGCCTGATGTGCTGGACAGCAGGCCCCGCTATTGGCTCGCTAAGCCGCGCTGGGGCCAGGTGGAGACTCCATGACCCCATTCTGCGACGACAGGAGCCGCATCAGACCGTCCCAGACCTCGCGACGGCACAAGCCACCACCGGACGAGGGGGGTTCCTTCCAGGCTACCTTATCCTTACCCTTGCCATACCTTACTCTTACCTTACCTCACTGCGCAGTCTCTTACTGTCGTCCACGTCTGGTGCCAACAACCTTTTTTCCTTTGCCTCGCATCTTTAACCCCTACCAATACTTGTGTGGTGGACACCTGCCACAGAGACCAGAGACACCACACTGACGTTACCCGAGCCGCCCTGTTCGACTCAACTTCGTTACCTGCCATCCTGAAGAAGTCGGGAACCGTCCGTCAGGGGTGCCCACCCTTCTCCCAGTCTCGGACAACGACATCCCCTGCTCATCTGTAGCTTGTCTCTCTTTTTTCTATCCGTCTACACTACTCCGTTCCTTACACTACGGAGACTCTTCATACACTACGCCTCTGACCAACATCTTTGTCGCCGTTCCCGTCCCATCCATGCAGCTAAACTCGACCACCCCTGCCAAAGCTCAGATCTCTATTCTCCCGTCTCTTCACTCAACCCCCCGATCCATCATCCCTACTCTTCCTCCTCCTGCTTTCTCGGAGCCTGGAGGCGTCTGCCCTTGTCAACTAGTTGTCGCATACCATCTCATCAGACAGATGCTACCTACCTAGTCACTTTGTCTCTCTCTCTCTCTCTCTCTCTCTCATCCCTCCACGGACACCTTCTCGTAGAGAGCAGACAGACCCTCATTACCTTTTTCCACCCCCCGGTTCGTCACCCACTGCGGGCCTGCCAATTGCCCGCACGGGGATCAGATGCTAAGCAGCATCCATGTACTCACACCCCCGGCCAACAGTTTGAGCCGTGTACTATCCGTAAGGTATACTCAGTAGTATGGTGTATGGCTAGGTACTAGGTAGTCTGCAGACGGGCTCCTGTCAGCCCTTGTCTCCTCCTCCTTCTCCTCCTCTCCCATCTCCCCTGCGCCGCGTTTTGGACTCGTGGAGACGATTCCTCCCCCCCAAGCCGTCATGGAGCCTGTCTCCGTTCATACGACCCCTTGGTCGAACCGGCACCAGCCTGCAACCACAGCCCTGTGCATATAAGACTTGAAAGCTTGGCACTGATCGCATATTTGTCTCGGCCTCTCCCTTCTTAATCCCCAGCAGCGCTCAGTCTCGATCATTCTTTTCGCCTTCCACCCTTTACTTTTATTTCCATTCATCCTGTTGCCTCACGCTGGGAGTGTGTCTTCACATTCATTCATTCATTTCTTTTCAGCTTGTGCTACGTATTCAGGTGTCTGTGACCGTTCCTTTCGTACTCTACTCTTGTTCGCTCCTCGGTCTGGAACCAACCCCTTTCGAACGACAATCTAGTATTTTATTGATAGCGACTCGGTCGACAACTCCCTCGGATTTATCCCCAACGATCAACAAGAAAGAGACAAGATGCAGATTCAAAAGCTCATCACTGCCCTCGCGGGCATGGCCGTCGTCGCCGAGGCCTCCGTCGCCTTCCTCGATGCCTCGCCTTTGAGCGCCGCCCTCGCCAAGCGTCAACAACGTGGTGGTAACCGTGGTGGACAGGGCGGAAACCAAGGTGGAAACGCAAACCAGGGTGGAAATGCCAACGCCGGTAACGGAGCTCTGTGTTTGCAAGCGAACGCGGTGCAAAAGGGTTCGCAGCAGGCCGGACAGCCCAACGCCCAACAAGCCAACTCGGAGACGTAAGTATTTACACATACGCAGCACAGGCAACCCCCGAAACGCGCTAACCAGCTGCCTTGCAGCGACAATGCCAACTTCATCAACATTTGCTCCGGTTCTACCCTCACCGATGGTGAGCAGAAGACCGGCGGTTCCTGCAACGGTATCCCCATGGGCAAGATCCCCGCCCAGACCAAGATGGTGTCTACCGTCATCAACAACCCCCCTCACAACGGCAACATCCAGGCCAACCAGGACTTTGATGTCGAGCTCAAGGTCAACAACCTGCAGGCCGGCTCCTTCACTGACGCCCAGTCTACCTACTACTCGGCTCCCCAGGATCTTAGCGGCGGCGGTACCATTATCGGCCACGTTCACGTTACCGTTCAGGATATGGGTAACTCCTTGACGCCCAACACTCCCCTGGATGCTTCCAAGTTTGTTTTCTTCAAGGGTATCAATGATGCCGGCGATGGCAATGGTAACCTGAAGGCCACCGTCACTGGAGGTCTCCCCGCCGGAAACTACCGTGTCTGCACCATGTCTAGTGCTTCCAACCATCAGCCCGTTCTGATGCCCGTCGCCCAGCGTGGTGCCCAGGACGACTGCAACAAGTTCACCGTCGGCGGAAACGGCGGTGGTGGCAACAACGGAGGTGGCAACAACAACAACGCCGCCAACGGAGGCAACGCTGCCAACGGCGGCAACGCTGCCAATGGAGGCCAGCAGAGTAAGTCGAACAGGGACACATCCATGTTTAGTTAATGTACTAACGGATACAAGACAACAACCAGGGCGGAGCTGCTCGCGGAGGTAAGCAAGCCGGAGGCAGACAAGGCGCCGGCGGTGCTGCAGGCGGTGCTGCAGGAGGTGCCGGTCGCGGTGCTGGACGAGGCGCTGGTCAAGGTAATGCTCAAGCAACACCTCAGAACCCCCCTCAAGGATTTCCAAACACACAGTTCCCAGGCCAATTCCCCGGCCAATTTCCTCAATTCCCTGGAAGCGCACCCCCTGGACAGGCCACAACACAACCCCAGACCGGAAACACACAGGGAACTCCCAATGCTAACAACTCCGGCCAGGACGGGGACGCCGCCAGTAATTCGGAGAACGCGACGGCGACTCCTTCGGTAGACCCGGCGGCAGCGACGCCAACGCCCACCCAGGGCGGAGGCGCCTCCAACAATGGCAAGGCCAACAGCAATGGATCCGGACAGAACGGCAACGGTAACACTTCTTCTGGATCTGGCAAGGGAGGCGCGACGTCGAACGCTATCGGCGGAATCGCGGCCCCGGCGGTCTCGGACTCTGGCGATAGCAGCCGACCATTCTCCGTCAATGGCAACTCGTTCGTTTCCAAGGCCAATGCGGCGCAGCGTGCTTGCGATGTTCAACGGAATGCCTGTTTCAATGCTTTCAACGGTGGAAAGTTGAACGGGGTCACCACGGCCGACTGTGATGCCCAGGTTCAGACCTGCATCCAGGAGCTCTCATAATCGGAATGCCTTTCGACGACAAGGACGACAAAACAACCGAAGGATTATTGGGATATGCACGCGCGCGCTGATACGGACAACACGGGCCTTTTACATCACATACAACGACAAGTCTCCATGCTTTTGGGTTCACCCGGGTCGCCAAAAAGTGTTCTGGTGTTTTTCTGTTTTTAATTTCTTGGGGTTGTTATATTCTACACGAACTGGCAGGAGGTTATTAGATGAGCAGGTTGGCGTGGATGGTTTTTTCTTTTGTTTGATGAAAACCAGCGCTCCCCGTGCTTCGATACCACACACTCACACATCATCAACGACAACACTGGCAAACTCCTCCCCCTCTATATTATTGTTCTAATGTCCCCCTCTCCCCGACGACCCTCACACACATCTCATCACCTCATCACCATGACACAAAATCTTACGATCCGACCTTTCTGTACATTTAGAGGGAGTTGTTTTTCCGTTGACAGGATACGCAGCATGGCTTGGAAAGAAATGGAAGACACAATTCCAGTAGAGAGTGCACACAGTTTTTTTTTGGATTACTTTTGCTTGGTTCTTTGGTTGTTACTGATTTGACATGTCGTGATATCTTGTCTAGGAGTTCCGCGATCCACTAACAGATGACAAGTCACGATGTCACCCCATCTTAGTAAAAGTCGGGGTGGCAGGAGGTATACCGGCAACACTGCGCAAAACGTCCTTTCTCTCTGATGTTGATGAACCTGCACAGTGAAAGCTGCGGTGCCGAGCTGCGGTCCGAGCTGCGGCGTCTGATCTGCGTGTCGCGATGATGGGGGGGCACATGTCTCGGCCGGGGGGCCGTGTTATGCGCTGGGGTTGGTGTCTAGGGTGCCTGGTCTGCTTGTTTTGGGGGTGTCTTTTAGTAGGCCTGATGGGAGGGATTTGTACATGACTAAGCTGGACTCTCCAGCGTCGCGTGCCATTGAGTGGGATCAGTGTGTGTGGGTTGGAGACTGGCGTTCGACTTGGCAGGTCTGAGAGGGGGTATGGCCCATGGGGGAGGGGAGGAAAATAGGGTAAAGAAGAGTTGAGACGTGTTTCACGTTGTCCATTCTTCTCTTCTGGTAGTGCCGGAGTTGGGACGGATGGAAGGGATCTTGCGACAGAGGGGGGGGCTTGCGGTACCGTAGAACAGCCTTAACAGACAGACTTATATTTACGAATACAGGGCTTGAGGCTTAAGGTCCGGGCTTGTGATGTCACGAGTCGAGGCTAGAATCTGGGTACCTATGGTTTGTGGATTGGGGCATGTGTCATGGGTTGGGATGGCACTTTTCGTGTGGTGCCAGGAGGGTTCTGGGGAGGGGGTGTTTGAGGTCTCGTGGGAGGGGGCAATGGGCCTTAGCAGCTAAGGTAGGGTACGGATTAGTGGAGGTATATTAATTAGGAGATTTCGTTTTAACGTTTCGGAAGGGGGGCGGGCGAGAAGAGAGATTGATTGATGTTTATTTCTGCCTTTGGGGAGCTTAATCTTGAGGTCTTTTCTTTGTTTTTGGCGATTGGGATTTCACACACACACACACACACACACACACACATACGCGCGCGCAAGGTGGTCTTGATTGGGCTTGCGTCGGAAGGTTTATTCTCATGACTCTTTTACTTGAACTCTGAGAGTTGTACCTGACTTGAGGCTTAATTTCGCTTTTTGTTTTTGGCTTTTTTGTTCTTCCCTATTCCCGTCCGTTGCTACGAGGCCGTTTTACCCGTTTTTCCCCATCTCCCTTTTGGCTTTCAGCGTGTTGGTTTCGAGTTGATTTATCGTCGGTTTTCGCAAGTGTGCCACTGAATGAGCAAGTGCAACGATGAGAAGGTCAACTCCACCCTCCAAATCACCGTATTCAAGGTTTCAACAGATGAAAGATTCTGTATGTCGGAGTTCGTCTAGCAACGGGATCATGTTTTTTTTTTACGCACTTTTCCGTAATATGGTTTCGGGTTATTTGCCCTTTGTCTTTTGCCCTCTACTATTGTCACATAACAAGGATAGTAACCGCATCTTACGAAGTACCCGTTACGTACTAAATCACGTATCTATCTTAGATATTATATATATAGACCTTTTCTTTTTATCTATTTCTATTTTAATATATTAAGCTACTTTTATTATACTCTATATACTTATTATTACGTATTATAACTTATAATAGTTATAAGCCTAGTTCTTAGTTAAAACCCTATATTATAATAACGTACTTATTAATACGATTCTTATAATCTTTTTAAAATAATAAATATACTTATATTAACTTTAGCCTAAGCTAAATTAACTAGCTATAATAATTAAATTAAATAGTTTAACGTACTCCGTATTATAAATAAGAGTATTAAGGTTTAAAAATACGTTAACTTAGACGCTCTAGATTTTAATATACTTTTTAACCCTTTTATAATACTTATTTTACCCTTTAAATTCGGATAATTAGTTATAACCCGTAATAAAAAAGAACTATAAGCTTATTAAATATATTATAAAGCGTTTAAAAACGACTAAAAAAACTAAAAAATCCTATATTAATAGCTTTTAAATATAACTCTTAGTATAACCCCTTCGACTTCTTTAAGTATAAATAACCTATAGGACTAAGCTAAGTTTCCTTTTATAAAGCTAGCTAAGCTACTTACTTTACGTAAATAAATCTATTCTTATATTATACTTATAAAGAGGATCTATATGCTTAAAAATATTTAAAAATAATAAGAAATTAAAGCTAAATACGAATAACTTAAAGCTTAGGAACGTAATACCGTTAATATATATATTAAACTCCTCGCTTAATAATTAATAAAATTAGTTAATATTATTCTTTATAAATACGTATTTTAAAAAGCTACTAAGGACGGCGCTAAGTTTAGTATATAACGAATTATTAAATATCTAAAGTAGGAATTTACGCCCTTAAGGTAGTAGTTAGGAATGCGGTTTAAGAAAAATATTAATAAGCCCTTAATAAAGCGAGGACCGGAATTAACCCTTAATATTAATATAAAGAGTAGTAGTTTACTTATTTCTAAGCTAAAATATATAATATTTTAAAAATTAATAAAGAGATTATTATACTTAACTTCTTAATTATAGTTAAGTCTAGACTTAACCCTATATAAGAGTAACGCATATATAAAACCTTTAGTAAATTAATAACTTTTAGAATATATACTAAAACTCTTAAAGAGATTACGTATATATTTAGCTTAGTAACTTAGGATATATATACTAAACGGCCTTTAGGTTAAAAAGGGGCTTATTTTATTTTTATTAAACGCTCTAACTTAGTTAATAATATAAATAATAAGGGTAACGTTTCGTACTTTTATAATTATATATACTTATAGCGCCCTTTAGTATATTTAAAACTAAAATAAGTACTTATAAACTAAAATATTAATAAGTTATTAATATAAATATTAAAGAGCTATATAGAAAAAGTCCTTATTATTATTAAATTAAATAAGTAGAAATTACTTTATAATAAGTTTAAAAAAGCTAGTTAGCTAAGGAACGATAGAACCTCTAAGAAACCTAGGTTTTTAAAAAAATCCTCTAACTAACCTATAGTAAGCTTATTAATAAACTAAAATAAGGGCTACGTAGTTACTATATTTATAAAAAGTTAGGACTTAAAAATAAACGCAATTTTTAATACCCTTATAAGTAGCGCTCACCCCCTTTTTTAAAATATAATAATAAATAGCTATAAAGTAATATATTTAGTTAATAATAAGAGCCTACTTAAACCCGAGAGTTATATATTATTAAGTAATAATAATTATATTAAATTAAGAACTACTATACTACTTATTATTATATATAATACTCATATTATAAAGGGCGTTTTAAATAGACCTAAGGAGAAGGGAACTTATAATTTAAAGCTCTAAAACGTTGCTTATATTAAGGGATTTTATATTAATATAGTCTTAGAGATTTTATTAAATAGAAGCGTATTCTAATATTACGGTCTAGATTATACTTTATAATAAGGAACGCTTTATAAGAGTATTATTAAAAAGTAGCTTATTTAAAAAAATAATCTAATCTTCTTCGAATATAAGCTCCTCTAATCCTATCCTTTTTTTATAAACCTTAAGCGTATTTTATAGAGCTTAGTTAGTATTATATTACTAATTAGCTATAGAAAATTCCGTTATTTATATTAACGTACTTATAAGAGGTTTAATAGTGCGCTCTTTTAGTACTTTAAAATAAGTTATTTTAAACTTAATACCCTTTATTAATTATTATATAAGACTTAAGGTATATATATTAAACCTTTATTATAAATTAAGTATAAAGTATATATATTATTTAATACTAAAATAGTAATCTTAAGAAGACTACCCTTAAAAAGAGCCTTATAATTATAATACTATATATACTAAGATCTCTTCTATTTCGAACTATTTCTTAGTAAATAATAATATATACTTATAGCTTCTAACGAATATAATAAGTAGCTTAGGGGGTTCTTTTTAAAAACTAAAATAGAGGAGGAAGTACTTTTCGTACTATAAAGCCTCGGGGTAATAATTTATTATTAAAAAAAGACTTTAATTTACTTTTTTAGAAGTAATAATAAAACTGCCTTCTTAATTATAAATATTAAATACGTATATAAAACGTAGTATAGCGAGCTAAGAATTAGAATAAAACTTCTACTTTTATATATAAAAGAACTTATAAGTAACGTAAAAAGAATAGGTTAACTCGTAATTATTAAAGCTCGTAAAATACGCTTTTTTATAAACCTCCCTACGAATCTATAAAATAAAATAGTATTAGTAGTAATCTTTATTTATAATATTACCCTACGAGAGGCTAATAAAGGAAATTCGCTTATTATAATAAAAATTAACTAATAAAAGCAGTATTAACGCTAATAATAAACGGGTTACTAAGTATAGGATTCTAAACTAATAACCCCGCACTTTAGTAATCTCTATATATATAGCTACTAAGTATACCCTCTTTATAGGGATCGTAAAAGGGGTATATATTAAAAAGAGTTTAAAATACTTCTCTATAAGTATATAGGATACCTAGTTAAATATATACTAAAAACGTATAACTTATATAAAATCTAAATACCTACGCTCGAGTAAGTATTTATTATAAAGAATATTAAGTTTAATAAAAAAGTCTTTTATAATCCTATATACGAAGAGTAAGTTATTATAAGTAAATAAATAAATTTAGTAATCTAAGAAATATAAGAACTTTTTAATATTAATAATAAGTTAGTTCGAGCACTCGGGGAAGTAGATCTAGACTTTAAAAATACTAGTACTTAGGATAACTTTATAGTTAAGGATAGTATTATTATTAGATTTTTAACTATTTAAGACACTAAATAACTAATAAACGTACTCTAAGGTACGGTTAATAAGGCTAATAAGGCTAATATAATCTTATTATTATTATTAACCCCTAAAATAACCCCCTTATATAAGCTCGGGGATAGGGGTAAAGAAGGGGATATAATAACTAAGTTATAAATAGCTCTATATAGTCTATAGTCCTCCCTATGAGCGTTTATATATACTATAGAGGTTCTTAAGCTTTTAATTCCTAATAGCTCTTAGTAAAACGCTAGAATATATAATAAACAAAGTATTAATTATAAAAAAATAATTTTTAATACTAAAATTAACGTTAATAAGGAACCCTTATAATAAACCTCTATTACTATATAAGAATAGAGCTTATAAAAACCGCCTTATTAAGTACTAAGTAAAGCTCTATTAAGTCCTAAACGTTTAAACCGGGCCCGTAAACTTTTATAATATTTTAATAATAATATTTTTATAACGCTCTTATATTTAAATATAAAAAACGGTAATTATTATAACCGCTACTAAGACTGCTTTTTTTCTATTTTTATACCTAATTAATAAAAAGCTATAGAGGAAAGTAGTATAAGATATATAATACTTTATTAAATAGTAAAAAGAGTAGTTTATAAGACCTACTTAGAGCGCTCTAAAAGAGTTTAAAAACTACGACTTATTAAAGTTAATTTCTAAAGCTTACTAAAGAAGTTTAGTAATATTAAATATTTTTTATAATAACTATAGAAGTTACTTAGGGATACTATAAATATAGAAATAAAAAAGCTAAGGGATATTAATATATAGGAGGAAGTTAATTATAATTTTAAATAAGGGATCCTACTTTTATTAAAGTAAGTATATACTTATAAGTACGACGCTAATAACGAGGTTTACGAAGTAAAAATACGTATATATATAAGGGGGGATATATAACTACTTAACCCTTTATAAAATATATACGCTTCGATACTTATTATAAAAGCCTTTAGGTTTATAATAATAATAACTACTTAATTCGACCTTAAGGCTAACTAATATAATACTATTAACGTATTCCTTAACGCGCTTCTTAAAAATAAAAAACTAATAATTATTAAACTTTTAAAAAGATATAAAGTTATTAATAAAGTAAATAAGCTCTAATACGCTCTATATAGCCTCCGAGATTTATTAATTCTCTAGTTTTAAACTTTTACCTCTATACTTCGTAATATAAATATAATATATAGCTACGAGGAGATTTATATTTATTAAACTATAAATAAAAAGGTAATACTAGTATTCTATATTAACGACTTTATTATTTTATATTATTAAAATAATTAAAAGGTAGCTTAGGGGATTATTAATAATATAAAAGAATATATTAACTTTAAAGAAAATAAACTAATTAATTACTTCTTTAGAATACGGATTTTATAAAACCGTATTATTTATAAAATTTATTTTATTTATAATATATATATCGAGCAAATTACTAAGTACTTTAACTTTATAAATTTATTATATCTAGCTACCCCTCTTCTTTAGGACGAGTTTAAACTAAATAAGGGGTAAGTAATAAAAGAGGAAATAAAGAGCTACTAAGAGAAGGTTAGAAGTATACTTTATATAGCTATAATAATTAGGCCGGATATTGCTTTTATTTACTTATAATTATTACAGTTCCTAACTAATCTAAGCATAACCTATATTAAAATAATTAATTACTATATTTAATATTTTTATATAATAAAATATCTTATACTTTATTATAGTAATATACTAAGTATATAATTATTATTTCTAACTAGAAATACTAACTTTATAAATAACGAAGTAATATAACAATTATTTTAAAAATATATAATATTCTTTTTTAGCGGCCTAATTTAATAAAAATTAGTATACTAAGTAATAATTACGACGTTAACTACCAAAGCTAAGTTTTTTTATTTTAAGGAAACTATAAAAGAGACTATAATTTTAAAGCGCCTTTTTAAGAATATTACCCTTAACCTAGGAGAAGTATAGTTAGTTAACTACGATAATTAGTAAACGATTTAACTTATTATAAAAAAAGGGAAAAGAATAGCTACTTAACTTCGCTATATTAATATATAAAATATATAACTAAAATAAGAGCATACTAGAGGTAGCTTCGAAGTTACTTATATATTAATAAAAGATATATTAATAAATAGACTTATTAAAAACCTTTTACGAGCTAAGTTCGAATATTTCCGTATACTTTTTAACCTCTATAATACGTAAGAAGTTATTATAAATAGCTAAAATAGTTAAAAATAATTAATTTAAACTACGCTTAGAAAAACTTAATATTTAAAAATAAATAATAAATAGAACTTAGAGTGCGGCCCGGAGGCCTAAAATAAATAAAATAAAACTTTTCTTAGCCCGAAGGCCTAAACTCCTAAAATAACCTTATTTTATAGGGTATATATATATAAAAACAAAACCTAGGCTTATGCTTACTATTTAAACTCTTAATTTACGAAGTATATAATTATTAAAATTATAATATTATTAATAAAAAGGGCGGGTATACGCACTAAGAACTATATTTTATATATTTTAAAGTTTATAAAGTTAGGAGTAGTAGGGGGTAAAACGACCGTTAGGTTAATAACCTAGGGTACGGGAGCGGGTAGTATAATAAGAGGCTAGTTATAAATAACTATAATAAGTATAATTAATAATATAAGTATATTTAAAAAAGGGGGCAGGGGGTACGTAAAGAAAAAGTCCTTTATATAGAACCTAATATAGTTCTCGTATATTTTTTTATTATTTTTTATATAATAAATAATAGCGCAAAGCTTATTAATTTTTTATTAAAACTATAGTTAAGAGTGCGCTTTTTATAATAGAGGGAGCGCTACTTATAATAACCTTAATAAGAGCCTAGGTTATTAACTATATAATAATTAGTATATTAATATACCCCTCGGCCGAACGGCTATTAAAATAGCGCGCATACTAGCTATTACTTTTTATAAAATAATAACTATTATCCTTAGGGTTAGTATATTAGAGGGCTACTTAAAAATAAGGTATATACTATACCTCCTATTCCTTAAGAACTACTCCCTTAAGCTTCTTAAGGACTAAGTATATATTAATTAAGCTTAAAATAATAAAAAAAACTATACTTATTATAGGAGGTACTTTAGCTTTTTAATATTCTTTTTTATTTTTTACTATTTTTTTAAAAAAAGCTAGCTTTACGTTTTTTAAACTTTAAAATATTATTAAAAACGAACTCTTAAAATAATAATATATAATATATCCTTTTTAAAGGGCTTAATATTTAAAATATTCTTATTCTTACCCTTAGATTTTAAGAGGGGGATAAATAAAAACTCTTTAGAGCTCTTATTATTACTATTTACTTTATTATTATCCTTATTATAATTACTAATAAGAGCCTCGAACTTAATAAAGTTCTTAATATTTCTATTAATAACCTTAATATCCTCTTAATTAAAAAGAGAGAGCTTAGTAACTAGGCCTTAATAAGTAAATAAAAAGTTATGGGGGGGGGGGGGGGTAATAACTTAAAAGGGCTCGTTAATATTATTACCTATTTAAACTCTTAATAAATTATATAATATATATATAAGAAGTATTATAAAAATTACGTAAAACTTATTATTATTTCTAAATATATTAAATATTTATATTTAAAATAAAATTAATAAATAATTTAATAGCGTAAGTGCGCGTATATAATAAATAGGGGTACTTATAGTAATTATAAAAAAGTTAAAAAGAAGAAAAAAAATAATAACTAAGCGACGCTATAAAAATTTAGATATATATAAAGTAACTAAGTAGCCTCGCCCTTAGTAATTTATATACTAAAAATAATAAAATACGTACTATTCCGGATTAGGATTCTATTTATTTTAAATAAAGGGATATATTTATAATAAACGCAGTTTAAAAAGTACGTATCCCTTATATTTATTTTTTTTTTTATTTATATTTAACTAAATCGGGCCTTTATAAAGGTATTTAGAGGTTCTATCTTAGGCATAATAGCTCCCTAGTAGTAGTAATTAGGGGGTATATTACGTAATAAGGATAATAACTGTATTTTATAAAGTACTTATTACGTACTAAATTATATATTTATTGTAGATATTATATATATAGACCTTTTCTTTTTATCTATTTTTACTTTAATATATTAAGCTATTTTTACTATACTCCGTATGCCTATTGCTGCGTGCTATAACTCGTGACAACTATCGATCTTTGCCTTATGGTTGCGCGGATTCTCATGCCTACTTTACCTTACCTTATCATATTCGCTCGTGATGATGCAACTGAATCGCGAGTCCACTTATGTACCTCAGGTACCCCTTCTCGGCAAGCCGCTCAAGGTCAAAACTCTGTGTTTTCTCCGTCGGGAAACACAGAACTTAACTTACGCACCGTAGAGAAGTCATCACTTTTTTGTTCTTTCGGTCGGTGCCGAGGGGCGTGGCTGCTGTCGTCCCGAGTTTACTTGCATCGCGGCGTCTGCGAGTAGAACGCAAAAGTTGGCAAAATGGCTAATGTCAGAAGTTTCGCCTCATCCTTTGAAGCAAAAGCATCGCAACGTCCCGAGATGAGGGCAAAGGTTTGGACAAGTGCCGCCCCGTCTGAGTCTCGGGGACGACCCGACGTGAACTGACATCTTGGCCGTTCTCCTTTTCTCGTTATGTTTTCTTTTTTTTTTTTTTTTGCTTTCTACTTGAGTTCTCCCTTGTTTTTCGCCTTTACTTGCTTCTTAGTAACATTTACACACCCTCTCTTGACGATGAAAAGGTTGAGTGTGCCGAGAGAGGGTGAGGTAGGGCGAAATTTGAGTTCCTCGGGGAGGGGGGAACGACAGTCTTGGGTGTAGCCTTTTGGGTTTGCGAGTGACTCGTTTTGGTTCTTTTAGTCTTTTTCAACGTTCCGGTTGTGCCTGACAATGGTATCTCCTCCATAATAGAGGAAACTGACGTTGAAAATACGGTTTCGATACGTTTACCTTTTGAGGCCGACACGGCGTCGCGCCGACGTGGACCAGAGAATTTGATTAGTTTTTCCGCCGACATACACACGTCACCGGAGTGCGGCGGACCTTGATCCGCAGAGCTTGATGGGGCAGGGCTCCTTCGGCCCGGGCTTGACATGACCGCGCTGGGTTCCGCTCCGATTGGGAAGTGGAGGCGCTGCCGATCCGGAAGCCGGAGGCACCAGGCGGATCATGGTTTGGCGGCTCGTGGTTTGGCGGCCCGGGCACCCAGGGCTCTAATTCCGAGTGAAGTAGCTCCTCGCGGCCATGTCTCAAATCCCTCATTTCCAATAGGGAGGCTCCAACACAAAAAGGTGGTGTCTAACGAAGACGCTAGCTTCTTTGAAGTGCATTGTTTGACAAACATTCGCATACCTAGCTCGCGGGTAGCGACCAACAAGCGTTGGGAACCGCGGAACGCAACAGGATTGGACACAGTCAATTACTGAGGCTGCCCACACCTGAGTATTTAGCCCTCCATATCTTCAGCCCCTCCGAATTGTACCACGCCATTGGTTCAATGGCTTTAGATGTGTTTGCTGGAGTCGATTTCTGGTAGAGAACTACAACCTGGCCAGATCAACGGGTCCCGGATCAGGCTATCGTTAGCTCCGCTGTTGGTTCAACCGGTCTGGGAGAGAGTTGCTTCATCCCTGCATTCAAGCCACAACGTACCTTTCGCAACGGGGAAAAGCAGGCTGGCTGGGACCTAAGTGATCCAGCCAGGTCTCACACGCAATAAGAGACACATAGGCGCAGGGAGCAAACAACTCACAAACCCGGGACTACCTAGGTACTAATGTACCTTTGACAACGCCTCTGCCGTAGCCTTATATCGAAAACCCTGAATTCTTCAGTTCAGAAGCTCCCAAGTCCGGCGCATATCTCCGGCCCATGATGAGCCCGAGCTGAGAAAGGGGGCAAGAATCGCTTTGGGAAAGCAGAGAATCTAGCCCTTGAGCCTCCCTGCGTGGGGGGGTCGTTCTTTCAACAGGCCAATTGTTCCGCCTGTATTGCAGCGCATCGTCGACCGATGTTTCGACTCTTGAATCTAAGGACTCTATTGGATGCAAGTGGCGAGACATTCTAGAGGCTATGAAAGCTGAACACTTTCTACGCTGGACCGTTTGCTCTGTTGGAACGGCTACCGGGCTAGGGCGTTGGTCACGGTGATGTTGAGAAAGCCGGCAAGTCCGGCGGAGCCTGACCCTATGTTGGCTTGTTGGCCGTATATGAGATCTATCAAGAGAAAGCACCTATGCTACATAAGAGGGGAACAATGGCTCGCCATCAGTGATAGCTCACCTCGCTGAAAAGAATTCATGACCGCCAGAATGCAGTTCGCCGATGCTCTCTTACGTCTCTTGTGGACTTACAGGTCCATCACGGCTCTCGCCGTGGTCTCGGTCTTCCTTCTCGTCTTTACATACGCTCGAAGCCCGAGACGGCGTCTTCCGCCAGGCCCGAGAGGGCTGCCCCTCCTCGGAAACGCCCTCGACGTCCTCAAAGATCCGTGGCTGACTTTTGGCGGCTGGATGAAGACGTATGGTATGCTCGTCCCGCGTTTCCCTCCACGGGCTAACCAACTAACACGACCCAAATCAGGCACCATCATGCACTTCACCGCTGCCGGAAGCGATGTAGTCGTCCTCAACGACCTCAAAACCTCGTTCGACATCTTGGATCGTCGCGCTGCCGTCACAGCAGACCGGCCCGGTAACGTCATCATAGACATGATGACGGGGTCCTGCTTCGTGCCTTTCCAGAGCCAGAACGCAATGTATGCCCCCTTACATTCATACATCTACAAAGGAAGCAGAGCAGAAAAGCTTACTACGAACTTCCAGGTGGCTGCGCATGCGCAAAGCCTCCCACACAGCACTCCGCAGCATCTCCTTCCCAGACATCCGCCTCGTCCAGCAAAAGGAGGCTACACTCCTGGCGGCGGACATGCTCAAGGACCCGCGGGACTGGCTGTCGCACCTACACCGCGCGATATCCTCGGCGAACATGAACCTGGTATACGGCACGCCTTCCCTCGCGTCGGCCAGCGATTTGAAGCTGGTTTGGCTTGAGGACTTTGTCGCGCGGTTGACCAAGGCTGCGCTGCCTGGTGCGCATTTGAGTCAGGTCTTCCCTTGGTTGAGACATGTGCCGTCCAGGTATGTTTATTTGGCTGCTTTGACAGTGTAATCACTACGGCGGTGATGAGGATGCTGATGTTTTCTGTCTAGATTCGCGCCTTGGAAGAGGCGGGTGGAGGATTCGTTTGCGGCGGACTCTGCTATCTTTGGAAGTTGGTTCGAGGAGGCCAGACTTGTGAGTATTGCATGAGTGACTCCCATTGCCTTTGAAAGCTTTCATTTGCTGAAGATGTATTCAGAGAGGTGTCAATGGCGGCAACTGTCTTGTCAAGAGCTTCATCAAGGACCAGAGCCGGTGCAACCTGTCCGACACGGAAATCAACTGGCTCGCGGCGAGCGTCATGTAAGTCCGTCTGCGGGGTATACCGACCCTTTTCGAGGTGATCAATCTCTTCTGACAGAATATTCCAGCGCCGGTGCAAAGTCGATCACGGGCGTGCTCGAGTGGTGGATGTTGGCTATGGTCGTTTACCCCGAGGTGCAGCAGCTCGCCCAGGAGGAGCTGGATCGCGTCGTGGGACGCGAGGCGATGCCGAACTTTGCCGATCACTACGGAAAGCTACCTTACATTCAAGCCATGGTGAGTTGTCGGATTTTCAGAGACTCCTCTCTGTCGCGTAAAACGACATCGCTCACGATTGAACTTGTCCAGGTCAAGGAGTCACTTCGGTGGCGACCAGTCGATCCAATAGGTCTTCCACATCAGAGCTCCGAGGTAAGTCACAGCCTTGCGTCTACAATCTCTCAGTAACCTGACTCTTTCTCACAGGACATATGGTATGAAGGCTGCTTTATACCAAAAGGCTCGTTGCTCATCCCCAACGTCTGGGCCATGAACCGCGATCCGCACACGTACGGCCCGGACGCCCATCACTTCAACCCAGCTCGGTTCCTCGATCCCAAGACTGGGCAGCTCAAGCCGCTGGCAGCGGAGACGAAAGAACAGGGCCACGTCACGTTTGGGTTTGGCCGCCGGTTGTGCGTCGGGCGCCAGATTGCGAATGAGGATCTCTTCATCACTATCGCGACGGTGCTTTGGGCGATGAAGATTGAGCCGAAGGTGGGATACAATGGGTTGAATGTCCCTATAGATATTGATGGATGTGTCGATGACGGTGTCGTTGTGTGAGATACCCCTGTACTCTTACCAGTTTGTTGCTGTCGCTGACTTTGGATGCCAGACGCCCGGTTCCGTTTGAGTGTACCACCAAATCTCGGTTTCCTGAGGCATTTAAGACCCTGCAGGCTGCCGAGAACTATAGTGTAAGTTGAGGGAGCAATCTTGTACAAGCCAGCTTCGCCATTAGTTTTCACATCTAAAGACTAGCGGATGGCGACCTTGGCGTCCCAGATGTCGCAACTCCGGAGGATCCAAGAGCAGCAAACGTAGTGTCAATCTAAGATAAGATAACATTTTGAGTGGATAACCCACGTCGAAAGCTCGTATATCTACAGTGACGGCAATCAGAAACTCCGGCCACGGCTCGGGGTCCTGTTGACATGCTGTTCTTGATTAGTGATACTGAGCTTCATGCCAAGGTCATGCCACCACATGCTACAAATTGAGTCTGCCGGCATATATTTCCTTTGATTTTCTGACGATTCAGAAACTAGAAATTGACTGCAGTATCTATCTAAGTTTTTTTGAACCTAGCCTTTTGATGGGCCTTCGAGAACTTTCTTGAAGTTCAGTAATCAGACTACCACTCACCTTATCGCGACACTCCGGACAGCTGCACCTGCTTTAATCTCCGTCAATTCTACTGATTCTCTTTAGGTGCGAGAGCTGTCCTATTTAGGAACTGTCCTGACCCTACCAGACATCATGTTCCGGGGTAGTAGCTACGGAAGGATAAGTGATCTTCACCATTGCACCACGAAATAGCTCCAAATTTGACTCGCTCAGTTTGATCTTCGTCTGAGCAGACCATTCACTCCCTCGCCATGCCGGAACCATGGGATGATCAGATCGCGCACTTCCAAGGGATACCGTGGTGCGCCAAAGTGCTCTCGGAACCAGGCATCATCGCCAGACCCCTCGTCAGCCGCGAATTCGACCCAGATAATCGCATCTTTGAATTCTGGGGCTCCACACTCTTCAGCGCGGCCACGGTGCCCTTCTTCATCGGCTGCTTCCACATGCCCTCGCCACCACCGGGCGCCGACGGAAACGCTCCTGATAGCCGGCCCCTCGACGAATTGTACATGACCAAGGTCCGCTGCTTCCTGACTCTCGGCCATGGGCTGAGCACGCTCAAGAAGGAGTGGTGCCACGGCGGTGCTGTCGCGGCCATATTCGACGAGTGCATGGGTGCGATCGGTTTCATCAACAAGTTGCTGGGGTTCATGCCGATGCTGCCGCAGGTCACACAGAACTTGAACATCACGTACATACAGCCGGTGCCGACCATGTCGACGGTGGCTTGCACGGCGGTCTTGAAGCGGATGGACGGGCCTAGGAAGTTCTTGGTCGAGGCGGAGATCACCGACGAGCTTGGTACGGTTCTTGCCAAGGCGGAAGCGTATTTTGTTGGGATGGAGAAGCGGAAGAAGAGACAGGAGAAGCTGTGACGTGGCTTTGAGAGCTTAATTAGAGAATCGTTTGGGAGTAGACTTTGCTTATATGTAGACATAGACCTCTGCCGCCGGAATCCTTGAGCTGTCAGCATTGGCAGTAGTCAGCTGGGCACCCTTACTTGCTTGGACGCATGGCGCACGAACGACGTTGTGATAATAGATGGGATCTGCATTTCAGTCTATAGCACTGTATTCAAGAAGCTGGCTGCTTTCCTTTGAGGGTCAAGGACATGAGTTGTAATACTTTTACCAGAGCAGCTACTTGAGTATTCTAGACTAACCTCATTTCAAAAGAGGCTGAGCTGTCTCACTAGGCAACCTCGAAATAATGCAAGGTGTCCATCAGCCTTCCAAGTACATCTGCTGCACACTACCAAGCTCATGATATACAGTCGGTCCCCTAGAAGAGTCATTCTCCGCCGTCTGAATATGCACCATCCACTCGTTACTTTCAGGTGACCCATACGCCCCCAAATCATGCCACGAGTGAAGTGTCACAACACCGTGCGACGCAATGATTGTGTAATCCATCGCGCAACGGTTGCAGTGGCCAATCGGCTCGTACCCATGCCCGTCCACCGCAACGCGGATGCCGTCCATGACATCCGAGGACGCCATGTATCTACTGACATACCGGGGGTGGCCCCAGCCCAACCACTGGTTGATGTTCACACCGTCGTCGTCGAACATAACCTGTCCATTGGGCTCCAGTAAGATCATCAGATGCGGACAGACGCGCCTGGAGCAGGTCATCCGAAGCAAACCGGCCTCGAGGTTATCGCGGACCTCGTGCTCCATGTGAATTAGGAACCTGCCCTCGATAATCTTGGGTGTGAAGGCGTACCGGCTCGTGGTGGAGATGAGGTTTGCAGGTACGTCTACTCGCGATGTGAATGGCGCCATAATGTCCTCAAGGAGTCGTTGCTGGTTCTGGTCTATTCCCCCGCTGTCACTCATACGAGCCAATTTAAGAGCGAGCTGTACGTGCGCATGCCGGAGTTTGTAGTTCTTCGGATTAAAAATGTGGCGAGAGTTTTGCTGGCAGGGAAAGGGGTTGTGGCTCTTGGCTCCGGGGATATCTTGCGTACAAATCCTGTGAAGACAGCAGCAGGGGCTGCATACCCAGTGGTTCGGCTTGGTGTAAGCGAGGCCCGTCCAGAAGGCGAGTTTGTGGTTGCGAGGGAGTGAGATAAGGGCGAGGGTCCAGTCTCTGTGCGTGAGGATACGAAGGCCTTTGCAGGTGTGAGAGAGAGCGAATTCGTCGTGTAGCGGGAGGGAACTGAGTATCTGGTACAGGATCTCGTTTGGGAGGGACTGGATCGGTGAAGCGTTGTCTGCAGAGGACGACTTTGTTGTTTCCGTTCGAAAACGTTGGAAGAGACGGTGGTTATGATGAACGAGCAGTCGTCTGAGACGATCCATATTGTGTTGCTGGGCTTGTGTAAGTTGTAGCTGGCTTACTGGGTGACTGTGTCGGTGGATGTTGAAGCTGAGGGAGTTGTCATGAGGTGATTTCGCCAAAATAGTTGAAAAGATTTCAAGCTGCTTGTTCGATGCGACCGACTTTCATGACTAGGAAGAGCAAGGCCAAGTCATTAACTATGAAGTAAGGCAGTTCATTACGATAGGAAGTTCTTCCTAACTTGGCCATTCAGGCCCTCACCAATACCTGGAAGGACGGTTCGTTGGAGATTCGGGTCCTCGGAGCACCCTTTTGTCTAGAATCCACCGGTTGAGACTCGGACCACGAAGCCTTGGACGACATTTTCGGGCTCATCATGTCCCCTCACTAACCCAGCATCTTCGCTTCTACCTCTACATCGAGTACTCAGGTGGGATTGGGGGTAGAGGCAAGGGGTCCTAGGTTCGTCGTTGAGGAATACCTTCAGCCACCATGGATCTAGAGCAGTTCACTTAATGGCGACGAAAAACCGATAGATGGGTCTTAATCAAGTTACCGTCTCTCTCTTCCGTCTCGGTCCACGAGCCGTAACATCCCGCCTCTAGACAGCGAGTTTCTGCACCGACGATGCATCATCTGTCCTGAACTTTCTGATGCGACTCAGATTCGTGCTACAATGTTGATCTTCGACGATAAAGGACAACGATGAGGCTTGATCCGTCTGAAATCCCAAAGCCAGATATCGATATCGGTCCGCCTTTAGTCTACAAGACAAGATCTCAGCATCTCCGAGGGCGTCACAGAACCTCTGTCGCTGGATAGGAATTCATACTATCAGAAGACATCCATCGTATCTTCGGATCATTTCGTCCCGAAAGAAGAAAAAGCAGAGTCCGGTCGTCCACCTGGAGCTATCCGGGCGGGAGCATGGAGGTTACATCCCACCTTAGCAGACCCATGTTTGATCGCGATGGACGTTCAACGCAAATCAGCATCATCGGCCCAAAGGAAACAAACCCACATCCCTTTGATGTATCCGTACAAATTCGTATGGAGAGGCATTGCGGGGTACACAGGCAGAAGTTGGGGAACCCCACGACCGACATGAAGTTCTGTCCTCAATCTGGTAAAGTGCTAGACCGGGGTATGCGTGGGTATTCCCGCTTCTGCATCGGTGCCTGGGTTGTAACTGCTGTGATTGGCGTCATCCGCGGCAATCTACACCGAAGATGGACTCAATTGAGGTTGACTCCGCGCAAGTAAATGTGACGACAGCCGAAGCTCAGCTGTCGAAGCGCAAAGGAGGTAGTCAAGATATTCCACCAAAGCTTCTTGTCTCGTGAACATGATCACCCACAGCCGCCTCGGCATAAAGTCTAAGGCGCTTGATATGCCTCGTGTCATCGGAACTTAACCAGGTCGCACCACTTCCTTCTGCACCATTGCAGCCACAACGGCAAACCCAGTTCCAGCATGTTGATATCACAACCGTCTATTCGAGCCTTTGCGGCAACAACTCTCCTTGCAAATTACTGTTCTGCTGAATGCTGGCGAAACACGACCTGCAATGGACCAAGCTCTGCTTCGTTCCCAGGAGTTTGGGACCAGTACAACTATGCTCCCACTTCTCGTAACGTCACACCAAAGTACATCTTATCCTCACCATCTGGAGCTGCAATCTCCAATTTTACCGCACCGGTCAATCTTTCCAGCCAAATCGACGGCCTGGTCTTCGACTTTGGCGTCGAAGTAGGTGGCATCGTGACCATCGACTACAAGCTCTCCCAGTTCACCAACGCCACTCTCGGCCTCGCTTTCACAGAGGCGAAAAACTACATTGGTCGCAAGTCAGACAACTCGAATGGTGGTACCGGACAAGACGGCGCTCTCGCATACAACATCACCTCGGACGCAGCGGGAACCTACATCATGCCCGATCCGAAGCTACGCGGCGGCTTCCGGTATCTGACCTTATTTCTCACGCCATTCGACTCATCGTCCACCGTCTCGCTGGAGATTCGCAATATCAGTCTGGAGATGAGCTTCCAGCCGACGTGGTCCGATCTTAGAGCCTATCAGGGATACTTCCACTCCAGCGACGAGCTCCTCAACAGGATCTGGTACAGCGGGGCGTATACCATCCAGACGAACTCCGTGCCGGGCAAGACTGGTCGCGTGTCTGGGACAAGTGGACGCACGAGCTGGCAGAATGACGCTTACATTGGGCCTGGGGAGACCGTCCTTCTGGATGGAGCGAAGCGTGATCGCTGGGTCTGGATTGGGGATATGGGGACTGCGGTGCCTTCTGCATTTGTGAGCACCGGCGATATGGAGAGCACGAAGAATGCCCTCTTGGCGATCTACAACTACCAGGTAAGTTGCCCCAAAGATGATGAAATTGAAATTTACTCAACGTGTCGCTCGTTAGTCTGCCGACGGTACTTTGCCAAAAGCCGGTCCACCATATCTCTCGAAGGATAGCGACAGTAAGTCGAGACAAGTTTAGGGTGACAAGAAGTCAAGCTGACGGTGCAAGCATAGCATACCATCTGTGGACACTGGTTGGCACTTACAACTACTTCTTGTACACCGGCGACACGGACTTCATGACTTCCATCTGGCCCAAATACCTCAAAGCAATCAACCTCAGTAGAAGCAAAGTCTCAGACAAGGGAATCATGAACGTGACTGGCGCCGCGGACTGGGGCCGATGGACATACTCCACTGAGCGCAGCTCAGCAAGCATGCTGTAGGTGAATGTTCTTCTCGGCCAAGGGAAACACTAACTCTACGACCAGATTGTATCGAGCCCTGCGCACCGGCGCCGACATCACCTCTTGGTCTCCTACCCTCACGAACGCGAGCAGCTACCAGAAAGACTGGACAAGCGCCGCGAGCAAGCTGCAAGCGTCCATCATGACTGAGCTATGGGATGAAATCAAGGGGGCGTTCAAGGAAAGTCCCGACAACACGTCGCTGTATCCACAAGACGCGAACAGCATGGCAGTCGCCTTTGGTGTCGTCTCCGCAGATAGCGCCGAAGCGCAAAAGGTGTCCGACTACCTCGAATCAAACTGGACCCCGATCGGTCCTCACTGCCCCGAACTCAAAAACAACGTGTCGCCATTCATCTCCAGCATCGAGATCGCCACGCACTTCCGAACGGGACGCCCCGATCGGGCCTTACAGCTTATCCGAGACGCGTGGGGCTGGTACCTGAACAACCCCAACGGCACGCAGTCTACCGTCGTGGAGGGGTATCTCATCGATGGAACATGGGGCTATCGAGGAGATCGCGGGTACCGGAACGATCCGTCTTATATCTCGCATGCTCATGGGTGGAGCAGTGGTCCAACTTCGACTATGACGGAGTATCTTGTCGGACTGAGGGTCACCAAGCCCGGCGGAAGCGAGTGGCAGCTCAAGCCTGTGCTGAGCGAGCTCCTGGAAGCCGAGGCTGGGTTCACGACGAGCTTGGGCAAGTTTTCTGCAAAGTTTACCGTTGGGGATGAAGGAACGGCTGTCGTTGAATGGGACACACCGGCGTCGACTCGGGGATATTTGGTGCTTTCGGGGCAGAAATCCGTCTGGGTCAATGGTGGAAAAGGTAATATGACCATCAGCGTCTAGTCTTCTCCTTCGTCGGTGATCTGTCGTGCGCTTCGATGGGATGAGCGCATATCGGAATTGCAATCTTGGCGTTTCTGTATGGCCCAGGTTCCAATAAAAACCGACAGCAGGTAGATCCTAAGAGTCTCAGTCTTTCTACAGACAATACTCCATGTTCCCAGAGCTCCTTATAGTTCCAGCGGCCCTTTGTTTGATCGGTGCGCTTGAGTCCAGCACATTGTCTTTCAGGGAATGGCGATCATCAAGGACCGAGGCAGACATGAGTTGTAGTAAGAGATTTCCTTTTCATCTTGACTGCCCTCTATCTTTCGCTCTTTCACTAGCGAATACGCAGAAGACGATTGCCTTCACTGATGAGCAGCATTGCGTATTGTTCACTTGAAGAGACAGAGATACACTCTTATGGGTCGTGAGATCCTCACAGCCATCACTTTGTCCGCTCGCCGAACGACAAGACCACCGCGGCTTGGTACCGACTGGGTGTCCAGATCCCCCAATCTGGCAATTCTGGTGAAAATGAGAGTCCAGGACACTCTGGAAGTGGTTTTATACTTGCTTCTCCAACGGTTCCATCCAGTTGGACCTTGTTGAGGAAGGATGTATAAACTATCTTGCTTGTGTGAGGTACTCGGTGAGGTAGGTGCACATATCGCGTGTAAGAGGAGAAATTGATGATGTTATGTACAGTGCATTACTGCAAGATTATGTTATCTCCAAGCTGTCCACTACCTAGTCCCACCTCTGACTCTTGCCACTTTCAACATCCGTCAAAAGCACAAACTCAGCCTCAGACCTCTTCGGCGTAAGCCGTCGATTCAAACCACTGGACCCAGTCGCCACCGCCGAGTGCGAGTTATCGGTACCCCTCGAGCCCGACGATGCGCCAGACAGCTTGGACTTGACAGCCGACCAGGCGGCGTTCTGGGACAAGGCGCTAGAGAGGAACTTGTAGACGGCAGGGAGGGAGGCCGTGATGATGCCTGCGTAGAGCTCGATTGTGCTCCAGTAAGCCGCGTCGACGTAGTCGTACGTGATGTTGGTCGAGTTTGCGAAGACGACGAGGGTGCGGAGGCGGATTACGCTGGCGAGAGTGACGCTGTGGGAGACCAGTTAGTCTTGTCCCCTTGTTGAGATAGTGGGATGATAGTGGAGGGGTGTCTCAGGGGACTAACAAGATGCCCATAGAGAATACAACCATGACCATGAGCTTCTTCTTCAAAGGCATCTGCAGCTGGTAAAGCTGGTGCAAGGGGAGCGCCAGGATGACGATATCCAGCACGATGTTGAAAGCCGCGCTCAACCATCCCTGGAGGTGGATGTTGTTGCAGCGGCCCCGGTGATCTGACTCGAGCTGCAGCCAGGCGTGATTGATGGGCCAGCATTGGAAGAGCGTGGCGAAGAAGAAGGCGGCGGCGTAGGCCAGGGTGAGGCCGATGGTGACCCAGATGGCCTTGCCGAGGCTGTTGTGCTGGAAGATGCGGTGGAGGAAGAGGAGGATAGAGACTTTGTTCATTGCCTGGGCGAGGAAATAGAAGAGCTCTCCGAGGAAGTAGAACTGTTGGTGAGGGGCGTTGGTGTTAGTCGTTGTTCTTGGTTCAGACGAGGTGTGAGTGGATTTGGTCACTTACAAACAGCACGTTCTCAACGTTCTGGAGGGGCAGAGTCCAAATGTCCTTTCCCAATCCATTTGCAGAAACTAGATCAGTCAGTCTCAACTTACACGGGACACGTGTTTATGGAGGAACACCTACGTGTGAAGGCAAAGACGGTTGGCGGGATCGTGAGAAGAACGCAAGCGGTGATGGTCCAGTCATCCCAGCTGAGTTCTCTGTTGCATCCAGGCAGAGCAGAACACATACGGAGTATGTAAATGATGAGAGCTATACCGAATCCTACACCCGCTACGAGAGGAGGCTTCATAGTATCATCTCGAACAGGTAGGCCGCACATGGTCGCCGAGCCATTCTTAGTTTCTAGCGCAGCATCAACACGAGTCAGTCAAATCTTCCCATTTGTGATGCTGAGAATATGCCTTATACGGTCTCAAAGCTAAAGCAAGACAAAGGCACTTACTGAGGGCATCCTCATAGTTGCATCCCTGCAACACGCAGACAGAGAGATTGGCATTGAGTTCCTCGTTGGTGCAAAGACACGCAGTGTCCGTAAGCTGGCAACCCGACGTCGGGACAAGCTTGGTGAGACAGAAGAGCTGTAGTCGGGAAAAGATGGGGATGCCGCACTGATCAGCCAAAAAAAATTGCCACCGTCTTGACGCTAAGCGCGGGAGATCCGCTCACTATTCAATACTTACTGCGCATTCCGGGTATAGCTTCTGAGCCATGGCCAACGCTTCCGCAGCTGAAGTCGCGGCTTGGGCCGTTGAAGAGAAGGCCGCGAGGGCTGCGGCCGTGGCCGCCAGCATGCCTGAAAGCTTCATGGCGACCGATATTGTGAAGGGGGGATGTCGTACGAGAGAGCAAGAAAGGATGGGGAAGAGAAGCACGAGCGGGATTCCGGGTTTCCTTTTCAAGTATGTAAATCGTAGCCGAGAGAGACGGAGTTCCCTAGACCGGATTTAGAGAAGAGGAAGAAGGGGGTGTTACTTTTAACCTCATATCGTGACTTGCGTGCCATCCTTCCTCCGCCTGTCAAGTTCATCACATAGATGGCGGCATCTACCGTGATCCTTGGCTCTCGGGTCCGTCTCTCTCTAGGATTCTGTCCCTGGATTTCTTCATTCTGGAGTCGCTCTGAAGTGGGCGAGTCATTTCTGCGTTGCCTTGTAGCCGACGATCTTGCTTTGGATCGTCGTCGAACCCCTGGTGTAGTTGAGAAGGAAATTCCGTAAGAAGACTGAGGAGACTTGGATGTGGCCTGCGCCGGATGCAGATGCCGGTCAAAACGGTTCGCTAGAGTCCTTGACCAGCAAACTTACGAGTAAACTTTCCGAAAAGAGTGGTCCGATTTCTTAGCGGCGGCAGTTGAGCTAACTTGGCTACGTAAAAGCCAAATCTCTTCATCTCTCCATCACCCGCCTGTCGACGTCCAAACCGTTGAGCTCAGTCCCAAAGCGGTTAAATTATCACGAATGGAGGAAGAGAGGGGTTCGCGAGTGGCCAATGAACCGCAGGGGATCGCTAACATGCTTTTCGTTATTCCTGGTATTCTGTATATGCACTGCAACAGCAGTAAGAGTGAGATCAACGGTTCTTTAGACCAGGGCCAACCCGACAACAAGGAGGCGGTAAGTGTTTGCGCGCCTGATCTATCTGCTCTGTCTCCAGTCTGTCTCCCGTCTGTCGTTCGTTGCGTGAATCGTAGTGGCATCGAAGCAATGGGCCCCTCTAGAATCTCCATACCCGTCGTCCAAAGAGCGTTCGGACAATGGGGCCAAGTGTAGGGCTATCGTTTCTCAATTCGTGACCCCTGGCTGTGGATGTGTCCACGTCGGATTGTGCTCGCTCAGCAAGGTTCTGCCATGCTTGTTCTGTTGGACAGTTGCTTGTCGTAGAGCTCCATTGGTGTGGGCAGCAATTTTCCCCATTGGCGGAGCAGGATCCGGGGGTGGTGTTTTGACGTTTGACAGGGCCCATGTTTTCTTTCATTTCGTCTACGACCCTGGTTGAATCCTCGACAGGCATGCCAAAGAGTCGTCGGCGCCAATGCAACCTCGAGTTAGGAAAGGAAACTGGCAGATCAAAGCATCTTCTCCCCATGTCTCACTTCTCGTGCCCCCTTCATGAGCGTGCCGGCTTCACGGGAGATAATGCCTCTCATCACATCAGCATCGCCAATCAGTGGAGATGCGTTCGAAATGAGTCCGAAAAGGAGCGTTCTCATGAACCCATACTTAACGTTTGAGGTTCTGACTTTTTGAGTCGCTTCGCCTGTCTTGGTTCCACCAACTCTTAGCCATTTGGCAGTAGTCATTCCTTTGCATCTCAACAAACTCGCCACCCAGTCACTCATTCATCGTGTTTTTGCTTTCGGTTGCGTTTCAGTCACCTTCATTGGATGTTACCATGAAGTTCCTTTTCTCTGTTGCGGCGCTTTTCGCGGCTGCCCATGCGGCGTAAGTTCTCACACTTAGTCTTAGTCAATACCTACACGCTTATCGTGCGAATCATCGGCTTACACAAACCAGCTTCGATCAACCCCTTGGTCCAACCCTGAATGCCACGGGACCTACAGACAACTCGACGTATGACTACGTCGTAGTCGGCTCCGGGCCGGGCGGTGCTCCCCTCGCTGCCCGCCTGGCCATGACCGGCTTCAGTGTCCTGCTCATCGACGCCGGTGAGGATCGAGGCGAAGACCCGGCCGTCCAGGTTCCGGCTTTGCACGTTCTGGCTTCTCAACATCAGCCGATCGCGTGGGATTTCTTCGTCAACCACTACTCTGATCCGGAGCAGGCCAAGAGGGACAGCAAGATGTCGTATCGAAAGCCGGATGGAGAGATCCATGTTGGTCTCGACCCGCCAGAGGGGTCTGAGCAGTTGGGAATCTTGTATCCTCGTGTCGGCGCCCTCGGTGGTTGCTCACAGGTAAGTCGTCTCGACGTAGGCTAGTGTTCCATTAGCTGACAATCTCGGAAGCATAATGCTCTCGTCACCATCCTGCCCCAGGACAGTGACTGGAACAACATTGCGGCCATCACTGGTGACAGCTCGTGGGAGGTGAGTAATTACCGACTTCCTCGGCGATGGCTGGAAAATGCTGACGGTAATGGCTTCCGAAGGCTTCCAAGATGCGAGAGTACTACAAGAAGCTCGAAAAGTGTCACTACCTCCCCGGCGGCCTCGACAGCTCCGTGCACGGCTACGACGGATGGCTAGAGACTCAAACTACTCCGCCGATTCTCATCGTTCAAGACCAAAAGGTGCTGTCTCTGGTTCTCGCTGCTGCCACCACGATGGGCAAGTCACTTCTCGGCAAGGTGATCAACACCGTCACAGGCCTCCTCGAGATCTTGGCCGTCGACGTCAACAACGACTCACCCGACCGTGACAATGGAGAGAAGATCTACCAGATTCCCCTCTCCATGAAGGACCCTTCCTTCACTCGTTCATCCCCTCGTGACTTCATATTCGACGTTGTCACCGCGACCAACGAGGACGGATCCAAGAAGTACAAGTTGGATGTGGCTCTCAACACGCTCGTTACCAAGGTCAACTTTGACACGACGGGCGAGAAGCCCAAGGCAACTGGCGTTGAGTACCTCGTCGGCAAGAGCCTGTACCGTGCCGATCCCAGAGCCACCAAGGAGGACGGCGGCGTCCCCGGACGTGTGTTCGCTAGCAAGGAAGTCATCGTGTCCGCGGGAACCTTCAACACCCCTCAGCTGCTCAAGCTTAGTGGTATCGGCCCTGCCTCCGAACTTGAATCCTTTGATATCCCTGTGGTCAAAGACCTCCCTGGTGTCGGCGGCAACATGCAGGACCGGTACGAAGTCGGCATCGTGGGCAAGGCGCCCACCGACTTCTCCCTCCTCGAGAAGTGCACCTTCCTCGACATGAACGGCACGCACAACGGCGAGGACCCCTGCTTCTCTCAGTGGCAGTCGGGCATCGGCGGCCTAAAGGGCGGCTACACGACCAACGGCATTGCTTTCGGGTACTTCAAGCACTCTTCCGTCGCGGAGAATGGCAATCCGGACCTCTTCCTCGGTGGTGTACCGGCCTACTTTAACGGTTACTTCCCCAATTATGCCGAGCACGCCCTCGCCGACCTCAGCGTCTGGACCTGGCTTACCCTCAAGGGCCACAGCCGTAACAACGCCGGCGTAGTCAACCTGACGAGCACCAACCCGCGCGACACGCCCAACATCACCTTCCACAGCCTTTTCGAGGGCATCGGTGGCGAGGAAGATCTTCAGGCTGTGTACGAGGGAATGCAGTACGGCATTGAGGCGTTTGAGAACCTGATCCCGCTTGATGGCTCGTTCGAGCGCATCTGGCCGCCCAAGGAGATCTCGTCCGAGGCTGACCTTAAGCAATTTGCCAAGGATGAGGCCTGGGGTCATCATGCTAGCTGCACTGCGCCTATTGGAGCCGGCGACGACCCGCTGGCTGTCCTGGATTCCAACTTCAAGGTTCGTGGGGTCGACGGATTGCGCGTGGTCGATGCCTCCATCTTCCCCAAGATTCCCGGGTTCTATATCGTTCTCGGTATCTACATGGCGAGTGAGAAGGCCGCTGATGTGATCATCGCTGAGGCACAAGCGGCGTAGTTTGTCAAAGATCGCCGTTGTTGGACGTTGACGGTAACCAGGGTCGCTTAAAAGCGTTGAAGAGTCCGGAATTCCTAATAGCATCATGTTTTATGATGTGCATAATACTACAACCAGATTCTGATTCATTGGTCTCATGGAAGCCAGACAAAGCATATAAGCGAACTGTGAAAATGCCTCATTATTTGCTGTAGATCTTGTAAAAGTGCGTTTTTCTTGGAGCTCAGTTGATGTACCTGAGACAAGGGTCAGCCGCGAATGAAGCCGAGAAGCCAGCTACCTTCATCCCGTCTTCCTTGTCAGACATCTGACGCAGCTTGAAAGCATCCTTAGACCATTTCTCAAAGACCCCTTTCAGGTCTTGGCGTTGAAAGGGTGAAGACGGCCAGCCGCCTGCCCTCACAAGCGTCTCTTTTAGACATACTGACCTCAGCTAGAAGCACCTAAGCATTTCGGAAGCGCCGGTCTTGAGACCTCAACTTTTTAGGTACACTTCTCAGAGGCATATATCAAGCCCGTCTCCTTCCAGGCCCCTAGAGCTGCTTGTCTCTGTACCAAGTACAATAGCAAGATCAGTCGAAAGTTGGCATTGGCTTCAGAAAGATGGTTCCCCGATCCGAAGCCTCAGCCAATTCATTGAAGGAGGACAACCGCTGGTGCCTACGATGCCTCGGTTTCTACACTGGCGTCTATCCCAGAAAGCAAAAGCCGGTCGCGAACTACTATTGTAAAAGAAACCGTGAGTGGCGTTAAGTACCTTTCTCATTCACGATTTTCTTACTTACGTTTCATCGTTCTAGTTATGAAATGCGCCAGATGTGCCGAGGATAAGGACAAACGCTGTCTCATGGTAGGAGTTTGTTTCTTGGTGGAGGCTGTGGGATGCTGAATTCCATCTAGATTCAGAAGGAGCAGTGGCCCCAAACTCTGGAGATCATTGAGAAGACCAGGCAAATCATTTTGGCAGAACAAGTTGATGGCGAGAGCGAGAAGTTCGCCGGGGTAAGTTCAATGCAGAAAGTTGGGTTGTCTTTCGAAACATTTACTGATAATGACATGCCAGGACCGGAAAGCCATCAAAGACCTATATCGACATGTTGAAAGAGTGACCAGGGCTTACCACAACACACAACTGCAAGACGATCATCAATCAGCGGCTTCGGATGAGGACACTCCAATGGCCTACAACACGGCGTCTGACGATGAAATGATGGGCGAGATTCGGTGCGCCCCGAGCTTTGCAGGACCGAATCGGAGCGGCCGTTCCTCCAACACAGCTGGCCTAAGGGTCTCGAAGGTATTGGTTGATATCAGGAGAATCGACGAGGAAAAGGCAGAAGCCTCGCGCCGGCTAGGAAGAGAAGTCTGGATTGCGGCACGGGACCCGCAAGCAATCGGACCTTCGGACCAATTTCTTCGGCTCGTGGTTGATGAGCTGCACCGTGACGCTCGTCAGGGCGATGCTCGGCACGGTATCTCTGACGCTTTCAAGGCCGTTGACAACGCTCACGATGCCCGGGAAGGCGCCTTCCGCCGGCTAGGAGACCTGGCTCTCGCCATCATGCCGGCCAGCTCCACGCTTGAGAGCAGGGGCTCGTCGGGATCGGGCCAAGCCTCCAATTCTCGTCGTTGATCTTGCAAGAAGGGAAGGACCAGAAGCAACTTGATAGTATCGAAGGAGGCTAGACCATGTTTTGAAATTGGCGTTGATAGAATCTTTCGAGCGGTCGATGGTTATTAAATTGATTGGAGCTGTCAAAGTGAATATGCGAGGATGGAATTGGCTTTGGTTGGCAGTACCTTAATTATGCACCAACAAGACCCCTGCCGTTAGCAAGCATCGAGCCCAGCTAAGACCAAAGGACTTGCAATCTGCACCCGTGTATATTGCATCAACAGCCGCAGAGGTGCGGTTCGCTGTGAAGTTGTGAACCAGTGCTGGGAACTAGATGAATGTCTAGACCAATGCTAAGGAGAATTGATCTGCTCCATGTCGTGTCGTGTCTTGCGCTGCTGCTGCCAAGAATTCCCCACGGAGGGTTTGGTCCGTATTTCAGCCACATTACAGGTAGCCACAGGGAAGTCAAGCTCCCGCCACAGGACTACGTCATACAGCCATCACCGAACCAAAGCGAGGGAGCTAGCTCTACGTACCTCAGCTGCCATAGGTAAGGTAGGTTGCCTTTGGCAGGCACGCAGGAGTCAGATCACGATCCTCGGGCTAAATAAATACGCCAGAGCTGTGCCTTGGCTAAGCCACGTCGCAAACACTCTCTCCCAGCCTCCCCATCTTTACGTCGTTCCGTCTACCAGTACCAACTTACTTTACGAAAGCCTTCTCTGCAACTCCAGACGACACCCCGACGAAAGCCATCCCATCATGTCTGACGAACGAACTGTTTCCCAGGGCCAGGCTTCCAGCTCCGGCGGAAGGAACAGGATGGTCGACTCTGTGCAAACCAAGGCCCAGGAAGTCCTGTTCGTATTGTCCACCATCTCGCGTGCTCGCGCCCCAATCTAATATACGTATGACAGGCAAGAGGACTACGACAAGGCGAGAGGTTTGGTCGCCGATGCTGCCAAGAGCAAGGCCTACCTGTACCCCATCAAGGGCATCATCTACTTCGCAACCCACCGAACACTGTGGAAGCCCCTCCTGTCACGCATCGGATCCTACCTGCTCCTATCTGCCGGTGTCGTCACTGGCATGTTCGTCTTCACCTACGTGCCACAACTTGCTCTCCTCGTTTTCGTGAACGGCCCGCTAGCCGTCTTCACCACCGTCCTTTTGATTCTGAACGAGAGTTCGGCAATCATCAACTTCCTCTCGCGATCATTCCTGCTCCAGGACGCGATTCTGGACACCTTTGACGGCACTCTTCTTCTCAGAGACGAGGACGGAATTGTGAGGGAAGGCAGACAGCTCAGGCCCGGATCTGACCCCATGCAGAAGCTGGGCAAGGTTCTCAAGAGTCCCTTTGAGAAATACAGCCCCAAGGCACTCATCAGATACCTCATCTACCTGCCCCTGAACTTCATTCCTGTCGTGGGAACCGTCATCTTTATCTCTCTGCAGGGTGAGTCTTGCCGGCCGCTTCCGTGTATTTCACAGCTAACGTTTCTGCAGCTCGCAGTAGAGGTCAAGCCGTCCACGGCCGTGTATGTTTCTTCCTTTCCATATCCCGGATATCGTACTGACAATCCAACCCAGTACTTCCAACTCAAGAACTGGTCGTCTTCCAGAAGAGCCGACTGGCTGAAAAGACACGCCGGGCCTTACACTGCGTACGTTTGGGATCCACCCGCGCATGTATTGTGTGCATTTGACTGACTTCTGTCACAGCTTCGGCCTAGTTGCAACCGCCCTTGAGATGATCCCTTTCGCTAGCGTTCTCTTCACATTCACAAACGCAGGTATGTTTGGCAAGGATTGGACTTTCGCCTCGAGTAACTACTGACGCTTATCTATAGTCGGCGCTGCTCTTTGGGCCGCCGATATCGAGGCCAAGGATACTTCCATGACGGATAGCACCGCACCCACGCTTCGAGAGACGGCACAAAAGGCCGAGTAAACGACGGACGACTGCGTCTTTGGAGTCATACCTTTGACTTTTACGGCGGGATCGGCTTGGCACTAGGAGATACCGACCCCTCTTTTGACCGGATCCCCGTGCCACAGCATCTTGACAGCAGTGACGGATCTAGTGCGACAAGAGCCGAAGCTTTCAGCTGAAGAGCACTCGTAACTCTTGGCGAGACGGCGTTGTTCGACACGCTAAGCAAAGTCGGCGAAGCGTAATTCTGGTAACAGTCGACGGAGCAGTGTGTTTTGGCCCCGACGAACATGAGAAGAAGGAACTTTTACCGTAATAATTAATTTACGAATCACAACTCTGCGCATCACGACATCCTTGATGTACCACTCTTCAAGTCTTGCCCTGATTTCGTCTGCCGCAACGTGTTTCAGACACTGCAGCACCGGCTTTGTCATTTTTCGCCGACGACCAGCTAGACAATCGCTCTTCAAATCAAGACGTTCGCCACCTGATACGGCACATTGATAGGTGTTCCGGCGAAGTAGTCCATGCTACTAATCAAGCGAGACTCACCTGAGCCTAACATAAACAAAACGAGTAGGACAAGACATCGCGAGCCCCCGCTCCGAGCCTTCCATTATAGCGTACTACTTGCTTCAGGAACAGGTAATCTTGTTTCAAGGTACACGGGTAGCTGCATGACACGCACTGTCAAAGATTGGCTTTTGCAACTACAACTGGTTGCAATCGTGTCCCGCACTAGGGGATGGTCAAGATGGGACAAGACTCGGTGCAAACTTATCGGTTCTGCCGGAGAGGCCGCTCGAGTCTCGCCGACCAGTGGCTTTCTGGTAGGTCACTAGTAGGTGTTCCTTGGTGAGTGCAACCACCTCGGGATAACGTCCCGTGTCTGTGACTGCCACCATACCACGCTGTGCTTGATGACTTGCGAGTGGATGTCACGATGCGTGCTCTTCGGTGATATCCTGATCAGGAACTGATTCAGATTCGCAGGGGCGAGACTGGTGATGCAGCAACTCTCCATCAGCATCGACTTTCAGTACCAGATGGATGCCGCAGACAGAGTACCGAACGTGAAGTCCATCCCTCTTCTCGTTTCACCAATACGGATGTATGGCCTCAATGTGGTTGATGACCGCGAGCTGATCATTATACTGCCAGCTCGTACCTGTGTGTTGTGTCGAGCTCGGCTCGGGGGTCGCATAGCAGTTGGGTATCTTTCTCTTGTGACCACCTGGTTAGCCTCGAGTACAAGCTGCTCTATTCTTCGCAATCTTCTGACATTGTGCTAAAGAAGAATTCCAAAATAGGGAAGGTTGTATCTTCCACAGCTCCCCACCAAACTAGGCCACAGAGCTCAATGATATTCCGGCTGCCTCTCTTCAGCCGGCTTCAGCAATTGATTCCGGCTCATGGCAAGACTGAATGAAGTGGGAGCATTCGAGCCCTGTAATAATCAGAAGGTATCTTGCAAGATGAGGCATTCCCGAATGACATAGAAGTTGCTGTGAAATTGAAAGGAAGGAGGAGCATGTGTAAGCCAGTTGGTGGTATTACCTTCCCGGCATCACACCTTCCTTTCATTAGGCAAGTCGTGAGCTCTTTCCTGCTATAATTGTGTCGTCCCCTTCTTCAGATACTTATACATACAAAGTTTTTCTCCCGTTTTCCCACTTCGGTCTTCCCCCCTTCCCTTCTCTCTCGCTCTTTCCCCCTTCTTCGTTTCTTCTCCTGTGCCCATCCCCAGTCACTCGAATACGAGTGAGCCGGCTTTCACTCGTTCACTTCTACTAGTATCCCCGACTTTCGTTTGTTTGAATACTTCTAGCATCAGTGGCTCGCCAGGTATGATCGTCAACCATATTGTGTGCTACGAACTTTGTACTGAGGCCGCTTCAGAAGAAACTCCGAACATGCGAGCCTCAGATCTCACTGTCGTCTTTGTGACGGTAGTCGGTCTGCCATTCTTTGCTACAGACGTGACAGCTTCCGCCAATGCCGATGACCTCAAGCAGCGGGACAAAGTCGAGTCCCACACCACTGCCCTCAAAGTTGAACATCACGCGAGGAGCCCTCAAGATCCCGATGCATTCACCAGCTACGACTATGGATACACCTATCCGCCGCCTCCCTCTCCCACCTCTTACGGTGACCAGCCGCCGTCGACCGTGATATCCTCTGCTAATAGTGCTCATGGTCAGTCGATTATGTATTTCGGATACTGCTCTCAGACTGACATGCGTAGTATCTTCAACTGAAGTCGGCTCGGTCGCCAGCGACTCCAGCACATATGGCGTCTCTGACTCTGTTACTCTGAGCTTAACTGTCTCTGCTGGAGCTACCACCACTCTGTCCAATGCCGTCACGTACCCCCCTAGTTCTGATAGTACTTCAAGTACTGCATCTTCAAAGGTGGCTAGCACCATTGTGACATTGAATTCATCCAGCTCCATCGCTTCAAGTGTATCATCATCACTTTTAACTGAGTCGACTCTTTGGCCGCCAGCCAACACTTCGACCAGAACCGCAACGTCATCCATTTTTGCAACGTCACTGAGCGCCAACCAGACAGCTTCTTCGGAGACCATATCTGGCACCTTTGCCTCCGCGTCCGAAGTCAATAACGGCACGGCCGTATCCTCGACTGGTTCAGCATCGGCCACTTCCACGCCCACGCCGCCATTCTCTGCATTCAATTCATCATCCAAGATACAGACTGGCACCGGTGGTCCATTTTCAGCCTCTTTCAACACATCCACGTCGATAACATCTCTCTTCGTCTCTTCGGAACAAGCTTCTACGTTGACCCAACCTGTGGAAAGTCCGTGGCCTACGCTCTGGAATTCAACGAGTTTCCCCACCTCGGTGACCAGCTCCCAAACTTACTCACCCAACTCGTCCTCGTTGAGAACTTCTTCCGTTGACTTCTCGGTGTCCGCAAGTTCCTTCATAGTAGTCCCTTCTGTCGTCACTCTCAGCGCCAACGGAACCGTTCGGTTGACAACTCTCTCGCATACTCTACAGGCCACTGTCGGATGGAATAGCACACAATCAGGTGCTCCGGTCACAGGCATTCAGACCACACTTGGTACGGGCATCTCTACCAGCGTCTTAATAAGCTCTCGAGTCTCGGGAGCTCTACCAGTCAACTCCTCGACGGTCGATGGCCATGTAAACCGAACCATTTCAAGTAGCCCGACCGGAAACTGGACCTCACACCCCGTCGTTACAGTGATTCTGCCTACTTCAACTCTCGTCATCTCGGGAACAGGATCCATCGTCCGAACGAGCATTGCTGTCACTGCCGCGCCTTGGTTTCCGGCAAACTCGACGATATGGCCAAGCGGTACGCTTGCCTCTATTAGTGAAGAAAGTCCACCGCCTGCGCCATCTGGCACGGGTACATTTCCTTCGGCTGCCAATAGCTCCAGGGCAACAGGGCCATATCCCGCGTCGAACACGACTACTCTAACACTGCCGACTGGAAGTGGGAGCAGTCGAGTGTCAGGTGCTCGAATTACGATCTCCGCGAACGGGACAGGTTTTACTGCTCCATGGAACTCGAGTACGATCATGACTCTGACAAGAGGCTCCACGGCGGGAACAGTAGTCATCACATCGATCGGCAATGCCACAAGCATAACAGCTACGCTCGCCACCCCTCCTCAACTACCAAATTCCACATGGGCCGCGAGTGCTAACGCCACTTGGATGGCAACGAGCCATTCCGGGGATCCAGCAACCTCCAATAGGACTTCGATAGGGGCTTCGGCCACTTTACCTCCATGGCCAGTGTTCAACTCCACCCAGGCATCACTCACTGGCACCGTTTCAATCCCTGCCATCACCTCGTCGGCAACTAGTATATCAAACACTACTGCCTCGGCCTCGGCATCGTTTCCTTGGATCAACTCGACATCTAGCGGGGGCCTCACGGCCTCAGTCATTACCGTGAGTGGAGGCAGCACAATCACTTTGTGGCCAACCGGGATGACTCCCAGCCTGACTTCGTCCTCAAATGGGACGCTCCTGCAGACGTCTACAGCCAACGCCACAAGCAGTTTGACGTCTTCAGCAGCATCAGCCCCCTTTCCCACATTCAATTTAACCCAGATCCCCTGGCCCACTGCGATCAACAGCTCTGGTATGCCGCCTTCTACGGTGTACTCAGGGACCGTTGCCATCACTTACACATCCATCGGAAGTGAACGACCACCTTTTCCCACAACCAACTCCACCAAGTTATCCGGGCCTACAGGAAGTGGCACATGGGCTTCAGGGACGTTATTTCAAACCTCCGAGCCCTCAGAAACATCCAATAGTACTTCGTCTACCGTCAATTTGCCGCCATTCCCGACAACAGGAAACGCCACTGCTATTCCAAGGCCAACTTGGATCCCTGCCACAGCATCAGGACTCCCTGTCACTACTCTGACCGCTACCGGAGCAAACGGCAGCACTACGCAGACACTCTCAATCGTTCCCCTGCCTCCTTTCCCAACCTTCAACGGTACGACAACTCCAGGCGCAACGGGCACCTCGGCCGGCACGGGATTCAGTGTCACTTGGAGAGGCACAGGTGGTCCATTCAGTGCTCCGACAGATCCAAGTTCAACTTGGAGTCAGTGGCCCAACTCAACTGCGTCAAACATGTTGTCAACCACTAGTATACCAACAACGCAATCCGGCACTGCTCCTTTGCCTACTCCACGAAACACGACAACGGTCACAAATGCAAATGGCACGGCCTTCTCAACGGGATCTCCACCCGTTACTATTGGTCATCCCTCCTCGCTACCCCCCTTTAGCAACTCAACCACCATCTCTGGAGCAATCTCAACGTCTCATTTCACCTGGACTATGTCAGGATCCGTCTTCTCTTCTGTGTCTATATTACCTGTACCTACACTGTCGCCTTTCAACTCATCTAGTTCTCGAATTTCTTCCGGCACCGCGCCATCTTCTGGACCCTCTCTTACCGAGTCGGCGGGCCCAGCTTTGACCAACTCTGCCAGCCTTCCATCTGGAGCTTCTTCGGCTTGCAACACTGTCACTGTAACAAACGGCACCGTAACTCAGGTCGTCACCACAAGCATTCTCATCAATTCCGCTACGGCGAAGGCTGATCCAACCGTGGTCTACCCACCATCATCTTCAAACAACACAGCGTACACCGCGTACTCATCCAGATCTTCCTGCAGTTCCAGATGGCAGAATATCACGATAGCGTCGACGGCAGGGTTCACAGGTTCGTGCACGTCTTCAGCTAGAACAAATCGTAAGTCAGAACCTCCCGACCTAATTCAGTCAATCTAACAACATCGCAGGAACCTGGACATCTGTAGACCCAGCCACGACATTCATCACATCAACGACAAGCCGCTTGAGCAATCCCAGCAGAGACAGCGGCGCTTTCTCAGATACCAGCTTCTCCGTAGCCGGCACGCCTACCACAACCATCTCTAACATGCCTCTCCCTTCGAGCCCGGCGTACCCCTGGGGAGGACTTGGTCCCATTTTCCGACACCACAGCGGAACTGAGCCTGTTGACGATGATGCAGGGTCTCCCGATGGGCCAGTGGTCCAGGGGAGAGACGGAGTCTGGTAGGCTCGGTGGAAGAAACACATGGATCAACTCGCATCTCGTGCTCGGGCAAGGAATCCGGGTGCTCAAGTCTCACGACGAAATCGAATGCCTGTTTGCTTCTATCCTGATATCCATTGAACTGCGTCTGGACCAGCGCACACGTACCCATACCAAGAGTCTCTTTTGTACCGCAACCCGACAGATGGCGTGCCTGGAGTTATTTCCTAGCTAGAGTGAATGGAAGAAAAATTGGAATGGCTGTCCTGATAAACCATAAAGATAACCCAGGTTCTTCCCGTGATGAAACGCTTCTCTGTCCTTCGCCGGCCGTTGATGAACCATGCTCCCTCATTGCAATACGCCAAAACACCATGATCCATATGCGAAATGGAACCCCCTAGTAAACCGCCAGCCCGGTAGTCTATCATGATTTCCCTACGCCCAATAATGTCCCTAACTAGAGGAATATGAACGGCTAATGTATACCCTCCGGTGGATTAGATCCACTCGTCTCCGCCACCGTCGGCTTCCGCCCGTACACAACGTATCTGTACCAGGCAAGTCAGCACATAGTCTCTCTAATCTCGATCATCAAGAGGAACCGAACTCACAAAGGAACATAAGCATGCACCTTATGGCTCCTCAAACTCTTCCTCACTGTCGCGCAAAAAAGCAGCGTCTCCTCTTTACTCCACCCCAAATTCCTCGTCGCGAGCCCCAACGTCAACCCTTCGAGCCCGTGGTCGAGGTTACAGTGCGTGTACGCGCCCAACGTCTTGAAGTGCGGGTCGCGCGGCCACGCGTTGACGGGCCACTTGAATTGTTGTTCTTCGACATCGACGAAGCCCGCGGTGCGCATGAGGGTGGCGTAGGTGGGCGCCGCGTCCATGTTGCGGCCTGTGACGCGGCCGCCTCTGAGAAAAAGGTCGGAGAGTTTGTGGATTGGGGAGTCTAGCGTTAGGGATGCGTCGTCGCAGCGGTAGGGAAGGGAGAGGTCTTGCATTTCGAGGTAGCCGCCTGGTTCAAGGTTTCTGGGTGGTTAAGAAGGTGAGTATTTGAGTGGCCGCTAGGGATAAGTGTGCATAGAATGAGATGGACGGGTATGAGTGTGAGGGTAAGAGTGAGAGAGAGAAGTTTGAGACACACTCGAAGGCTTGCTTTATAAAGTCTTGATAGTTTTTGAGACTCCCCGCTAGCATTCGAACAAAGATGAAGTCGAACGGCTGAGACCATGTCCAATTCTGCTCTAGGTCGTCCAGCTCCCATGTTAAGTTCGGAGGTGTCCTGCCATCCCGACGTCAGTGAGCACGACAATGAGATTTTTTCCCACTTGATGAGCCTACCATTTTGGCTGGATGTTGCTCAGATCTACACCAATGACCTAGATTGAAGACCGTCTTAGTAGTCGTCGGTCGGGATGGAGAGGATCTCATCGACTTGCCTTGGCTTCCGGGTGTGCGTCCGCTGCAATTTCAACATCGTCAATCTCACAACCCCAAAGCAAGGTGAGGCAGGACTCAGTATATCTCACCGTAATCCATCGCCCAGATCCCGGTGCCCGTACCGGCGTCCAGCACGCGCTTTGCCTTTTGTGAGTCCTTAGGACATAGGCATAGCTTGTCGCCCAGCGTCACACTCCACATGAGGTGTTGGAAATCTGGTTTGAGATGATACAAATATGAGCTTCAGGGTTCCTTTCCAAATCCGCACACCGAAAGAAAGAGGAGAGATGCAAACCTAGGCGCTCCTGCTCGACAATATCGTTGGGGAACGGGTATTCTGTTTTTATATCGTCAGTCAAGGCCCCAGCATCGGAGAGGTGGTTCACAAGGCACTGCTCACTCCCGGAACTCATTGCGTGATATGTCCTGCCATTCTCCTCCAGCACCGTCAACATACTCGGGGTAGGCGAGTCGGTACTGCCATTCCGAAGCTGCAGCACATGATATCGTTAGTCTATGGCTGATGCTATCTGGGAAACATTATGAGGGCCAGGCTCTGCTGCGTTTCTGGTGGCATCTTTGGAGCTCCAGCTGCGCGGGATGTGACGTGAAACGCCGCCACGTAACTAAACATGAGAAGGTACAAAGTGGGTGGGGGGGAAGAACGCAAGCTGGGCAGAACAAAACACTCATACCTCCGAGATTGCCGAGTCCGAATCAAAGGTATCGGGCTCCTAGAAACACAATCAATTAGTTAAACCAAAACCTCGCAGTATGAGCTCTCGTCAAAAAACGCACCAGAGGTTGCCCAGCGGCAGCCATATCTCTTCGCTCTGGAGTTCTCCTCGGTCGTTTTGTCGATGTAAATGTTTGTAGGTTGGTAGATTGAGAAAGCCGACCCCGGTTTGGGTTCGGGAAAAGCAAAAGGTGGATAACGGTCGTTCCAGGGATGGTGAGGGTACGGGGAAGAGGGCCCCGAGGACTCACTCCTGCGCAAGGAGGGCAAGGAAAGGGGCAAGAGGAAGAGGAGTCAGGTCGGAGCTTAATCCGATGGCACTTGCGCGCAACATCAACACCGGGCACACCTTACGATTACAATTTTCTTGTCCGTAATTACCTTGTAGAGCAATCCCAATCCCAATCTCAATCCCGGCCTTCCGTAAACGCGTAAACGGGTGGAAGAAGTAGGGACGGGCCCCCCTTTCTGGGCAATCAGGCACATCATACATGCCGCAACATGCCGCACCTCCCCAGCCATGGCAGGGTACCAAGACGGGATCGAACCTACCTTATTTAACGCCGGCGGCTACGGGGAAACTTCCAATGCAGCCTACGAATACCTTATCACGGAGCCTACGTTATTTACTAGTGTGCGAAAGAACATGACATCGCTTCATTTAAAAAAAAAAAATAAAAAAAAAAAGTGTCCTGAAGAAAGAAAAGCAAAAGCCCGGGCACGGTCGTGAACTTTGAGTTGTGATGATCATGCAGGGACCAGCAAGTGCCGAGATTGATTAGTCGGCCGTCCGGGAAGGGGGTTGGGAAATGACGGAGGACATTTGTCAAGTTGCTGGATTCAGATTCTCAAAGCCGCTTTATCCGCGGAGTTATCTTTGCTGTGCACAGAGCAAGCTATAATACCTACGCGTTCATATTTGCTGGAATTACGCTCCGTTTATCCCTCTTCTTCTGGATACTGCGTGGTTTTGTGAATGGCATGACTCGGGTTTAGGTTTTTCAGAGTTTTGTTTATCCAATCTTTCGAGTTGCATTGTGTCGTATTGTCGCGTCGTTGATAGGGCACACCGCATACCTCCAGTGGGGGGGGGGGGGGGGGGGGGGGGGGGCTTTTGCCCCCGGGGGGGCCGCCAAAGTGGGGTGTGTTGTTCGGTCTCACCCGGTAGTTGGGGGGGGGGGGCTGTTGCCCCCAGGATCTATTCTCCCGCCCCCCGCCGCGGGGGGGGGGGGGGGGGGGGGGAGGGGGGGGTTCTTGTGACCCGTGGTAGCTTCAACAATGGTTTTGTTAGTTCGCGTCTACACGAAATTGTGTCAGAGGTGGCTCTTCGCTCCGGAGAATCTTACGTCGCTGCCGGCGCCGAGGGCTCAGTCGGAGAAAGTGGGCCCCGCGCGGCACGGGGCTCGGAATCGAGCAGTGATAACCTGACCCGGGCCTGCTAATCAAGGTGCCATGGTACCGGAAGGAAAGCCCACTACCAGTAACCGATGAGAAGAGAACTAAAGGGAGAGTGGCAGCTGTATCTCAGTGTTGTACTGACATTTCAGTTCAGAAGAAGCTCAACGATATAGCACACTTTGATGATGCGCAAGTTACCTTACCCGCCAAATCTCGAGTGTCTCTTCTCACTTTTGCTACCCATCGGTCTGAGTTTCAACGAAGCACGAAGATCAATGCTCTGATTGTTTAACAGCCATCTCTCCAGCATGAAACATGCTCGTCGCCATGTGACCTTATGATACTTCGTCGTCGTTACCTTGCATACTTACCTTGGGTAGTAGCAAACATCCTCACGCAAAACACACGGGGAACAAAGCTCCATACCAAAGTGTACAGCCTCTGATCACCCAAAGGTAACGGCAGAACACAACATAGTTCCTAATCTATATGTACCACTTCTAAACCCTCTCGTCGTTATGATCCCCCAGACATCCCGGCCGGGACCGAGTGCCGAAGAAGGCCGCTTACACAATCCGCCCGCCCATCGCAAGTCCCGAGCCAGGACCCGGGGGTGACGCTCGGACCCCGTCTGCACTACCCCTCCAAGCCCTCCACCGACTTCAGAGTCTCCCGCGACAGGTTGTGGGGGCGGGGCAGCGCTAGCACCCCGCAGAACGCCCTCTCCTCTATGAAGTCAGAGACGACTCAGACTGAGTGCCGGAGGGGATTATCACCCAGGTAGGTACCTAGCTGTTGATGTGGAGGGGGAGGGGTAGAGGGGGAGAATTACCGTATCCTCGAGTCTTGGGGAACTATCAAATGACAATGTGCTGACATACCTCTTTCCAAGCAGTTAATCCTAGGACTTAGAGACTTGTTCCGTAAATCCGTTGTGCTCTGAAGTGTGCGACTACGTCCAAGGTGCGGCGGATTTGCCGCGACGCGGCTAAGGTATCACCCGTCGACCGACACTCGAAATTCAGACCATCTGCACTGCATGGTACAGCTAGGTAGCCCACTCGGAAATCAGCGATTACAGAGCATTACATAAAGAGTGCCCCTCCCTCCGAAGAGTACCACCTCTGCCAGATAAATCCGGGGTCCTTGATATTAAAGATAGACGAGACGAGCAAAGAGAAAGCCATTACTATCTCGACTCGACATTTGAGAAGTAAATCGGACCCTTGTCGCTGCCTGCATCTAGATCACACACAATTAGCAAGCAACAATGGCTCAGAACACACCAGAGCTCCTGGATCTCACGATCGACAACATCACACCCAACACCGTTCGCATCAACTCGCAGAGCGACAATGCACGACTCAAGTACCTCATGGAACGGCTCGTCACCCATCTGCACGACTTTGCGCGGGAGACGCGGTTGAGCACTGACGAGTGGATGGCGGCGCTGAATTTTCTCGTCGGCTGCGGACAGATTAGCAGCGACGTGCGGCATGTAAGTCGGCGCGCGGTGCACCCGTCGTGAATATAGCGGATGGCTTCAGGACTCCTGACGAACGACGCTGACCGTCCGACTAGGAGTTCATTCTCCTCTCCGATATCCTAGGCCTCTCCCTGCTCGTCGACAGCATTAACCACCCCAAGCCATCCGACTCCACCGAAGGCTCCGTCTTGGGGCCATTCCACACACACGATGCGCCGACTCTAGAGAACGGAGCGAATATGTCGGGAGATCCTGAGGGCGAACCGCTGCTGGTTGTGTGCACGATCAAGGACCGACAAGGTAACCCCATCTCCGGAGTCAAGATTGACATCTGGGAGACGGACAGCAGTGGTCACTACGACGTGCAGCACGAAGGGAGGACAGAAGCAAGCGAGCGCTGTGTCATGATCTCGGATAAGAAGGGTCGCTTCTTCTTCCAGGGAATCAAGCCCGTGAGCTATCCAATTCCCCACGATGGGCCGGTTGGAAAGTTGCTTTCTCTCCTGGGGCGTCATTGCTGGCGGCCAGCGCATCTGCACTTCATGTTCCAAAAGGAAGGCTGGGACCACTTGATCACGTAGGTTTTTCCGCCCTTATCTGTTGCTCCATTGTAGGAGCTAGCTCCTTCAAGAACCCCCCGTTCGTTCCGTTCCGATGCGGATGGCCAGGGTTGGGTGAGATGGATCATGGATCTGGCTGACGCAATCAACTAGCGCACTCTATATCCGGGGAGATCCATATGAGAAATCGGATGCGGTGTTTGGTGTTAAGAAGAGTCTTGTTGTCGACCTCGATAAAGTGGACAAGGCGACGGCGGAGGAGTATAACGTCAAGGAGGGCGGATGGTTGCTGAAACAGGACTTTGTGCTGGTCTCGGAGAAGGAGACGCAGGAGCTGCGGGACCAGAATGCTATCGAAGCACTGGGAAAGCTGGGTCTGACACATCTCAAGCTTGTCGACCATTTGCCGGTGCCAGAGCTTGACTGATGAATGTGGAATTGTAATGAACATTTGAAGTCTTTAATTTCCATTTCGTGACTTTACGATCGAGTGGCTTAAGCGCCTTGACACCGATCCTGCTTTTGCTCGACCATGGTCTGAAAGGCTCTGTTCGTAGAATTGTTGGATTGTGACGGAGGAAAGGGACATGCTAGTCAGCTCTCAGTGACGCATCGTGGAGCCGCATCCGGAGACTTGAAAGTTGTAGGGCTGGGCGCTGAAAGCGGCAAGGCCGGCTGGCAGCAGATGGTCATTGTAGAGTCGGGACTGGTCAAGGCGCAAGGTCTGGAAGCCGGCCGAGTTGGCGTTGATGCAGATGCCGCAGACGCAGGGAGTCAGGATTTGTCTTGCAGACGAAACAAACAACATTGTGCCTCTCTCTTGGGCTGGCGCTCTTCCAGGGGGGTCCCCTATCAGATGATTGCCCATGTCTCAGTCCTTGAAAGTGCGTGATCGTTGGAGGTATGTAGTGGCTGCCGACGAGAGACCTCTTGCAGCTGTATGATGTATCGAGGAAGCTCCGGTGGCGCCGACGTCCTGGCAGAGAGCTGGCAGAGGCCTCACGGTGGCTGTACCTGGGAGCCGGGTAGCGCAAGGTGCCGAGATACGAGCTGCAGATGGCATCCATAGATTGCTTGGGCATCCCGCCGACTAAACCGCAAATAGCCAGGGACAATCATGGGGTCGCGGCGGCGGCGCGCGAGTCGATGAGTCCAGCCACAACTAGGTGTGGGCCGTGCTGGTGTTGGTGTGACTGTTGCTTCTGTGCCAAGTGTGACCACCAACCAAACCTCTGCAATGAGGTATCCATATCCATAGTCGTCATCTTGTGCAGGGCAGGACTCGGACGGGTTTGTCACAAACAACGTGCTCACTGCGAGGGCTGACTTTGGGATGATGGGCGAAGGGTGAGTAACACACGTTGAACTGTGCGAAGTACAGAGGGGCAATGCCTTTCGGAAACTACCACAAGGCAGAAGAAGATGCGGGTGATGAGAGGTTCCATTGCCTTATCTCTCCCAAGTCAAGGTACCTTATCGGGCGCAGTCAGCGGCTCACGCGATTCCGTTTCCCGCTGGTTCAGCCAGAGCAGGCACGGGAAACGGCCAGTGGCCTGTGCCTGCCCTGTGCAATAGTTGCCCCTCGTGCCCACCTGCACCTTCCAAGTCCCCCGGTTTACTCGCACCAGGGCAGGAGGGCCTGAGACCCAGCCAAATCAGGTACCTTATCCGCCCATCGCTACCTAATACAGGCAGAGGAGTTGAGATAGGTACCTGACTGCATCGCTCTTTGTAACTCTGTTCAGTGCCCGCCCGAACCCGAGTCCGTCATTCCTTCCGTCCCAAGTTACCAATTTTGCGGGCTGCCCGCCTGCCCACCCTAACATCAGTCACTGATCTGCAGACCCCGTCCACCCCCCATAAATCTTCCGACGTATATAACCACCTAGCCCAGCGATCCCTCTTTCGTCCGTCTCCCACCACCTCATCATCATCGACCCAGTACAAACATCAACGACATCAGATAACCGCTAGATCAACTGCGAACAACCGCATTCTCGTGTTAACAACCCAACTACTCGAACACTACTACAGCGAGACCTCTCTCACGCCGTCCGTCGCTAAACCCCCGACAATCGTCACCCAACCCGTTTCCCAAGGTCACCCCCGAACAGACGAGTTTATGTCAATTGAAAATCTCAAGTCCTACGGTATGTCACCACCACAGTCGTCTTCCCTCGATCCACGATCATCACCGCCGTGTTCCTTCAAGTCTCCTGGCTCGCTGTCGCCTAGAGATTGGAACACGTTGCGTTGCCCTCTCTCCCCCCTGACCGCCACCAACTTGCCTACTAGGATGCTGACCATTGTCGCGCTTCAGACCCCTTCGCCGAAGCCGACGAAGACACCGGCGAGACCAAACAGTCTCAAAATTATATCCATATTCGGATCCAACGTACGTCGAGAACCTCCAAACCTTGATGCCGAGAGACACAAATGCCGCACGTCCCGACAGAGCGGTCCCACGCGCGTCGACTCAGGGCAACCAATTCAATACAGTGACTAACACATGACTTGCAGAGCGCAATGGACGAAAGACTTTGACCACCGTTCAGGGTCTCCCGAAGAAATTTGACCAGAAGAAAATTCTCAAGGTCATCAAGAAGCAATTTGGTACGGATTACCCCGCTTCAACCCCAACATGACATGGCGGCCTGCTAACATGACCCCTTCTAGCTTGCAATGGCACCATCGTAGCTGACAGCGAGATGGGCGAGGTCATCCAGCTCCAGGGTGACCAGCGCAAGGTCGTGCAAGAGTTCCTCATCAACACCAAGGAGGGACTCGGATTGGATTCCAAGACCATCAAGGTCCACGGTTTCTAAGCACGCCGCAAGTCGCCACCGTTCCTACCAGCCATGGCCACAACGGCTACGGCTGACGTCCGGGTCTGAGAAGAGCCACGAGGCATAGCAGCCTCTCCGCCTTTCGATGCCGCTCAGTGTCGGCGCCCGATGTGACGTAGTAGGACGGTATACCTCCCACCGACAGAAGAGGTTATCGGTGGAGGTTGAGGGCGACTTGCGTCAGCTTCGACGCATGATGAGACAGTTAGATGTCGAGCATCTCACAAGGGCCCACCGTACTTTCATTGATGGTTTGGGTGGTCCAGAGATTTAGTCTTGAAAATGACAAACTTGTCCCAATTCTCTCTTGCCATTTTTGTGATGTGTGCTGTTGTTTTGGAGCCTTTTGGCCGTTGATAAATTCGTCGAATGCCTTGGATCATGTCACTTTTTGAGGCAATCCCTAGTCAAGGATGTTTCCACTGCCTGGAAACCACTTTGCGATTTGGCACCCAGCAGACGAAAGTTGACCCTTCATCTACACGGAAGTTTGAACCATACATTGTGGACAGTAACAACGTGCCAGCAACTTGTCTTATTGCATGAGGAAACCACTTTATATGCAGCATAGCTGTGAATTTGGGGTATCTATGTTTCTCAAGGCACATTCCAGCACCCGTTGCTTTCAACAAGGTCGCGTTTTTTCCTCTTTCTCGTGCTTCCCGCCCCTAAATACTTTCCATCGTGGGGGTCCATCCGCCATGACACATAGTCCGTGTCCCCCCTACATTCACCAAAACATATCAAATAGATGGAACAATGCTCTGAAAATTTAGATTCGTGACATGGCACCTATAGTTCGCTATGCGAAGGTGAATAGGAAGGCAAGATGGCCTCGCCGGTCACACGCTCAAACTGCTGCAGGATGAACCTGGCGAGGGACTCGAACGGCTTTTCGGGATAGTCTGAGCCGTTGTAGTGGAGGTGGGCGAGGAGGGATATCATGCTGATGAAGCTGGCGATGGAGAAGATGTTGATCGAGGTGGAGGTTTCCTTTTGGATGTTTATGCTTCGTTGGGTGATGTGGTATGCTATCGTAAGGGTCTGGTTTACGCACGCAGGGCAAGATGTTAACGGTTGTTTAACTAATGCTTTCGGGAGCGGCCCAAGTGTAGAAAGCTGCTGTGGAACAGGAAAGCGTTTGACTGACCGTAGCTATGGTGACCCAACCGGGGAGAAGAAGTCTTGGGTCCTCGAAGCCGCCTGAAAATGTGAGGATTCGTTCGGTGAGGAAGGCGTTGGTGGAGTTGACTGTAAGGAGGCGGATGATTGTCGCTTGTGGGGTGTAGTTGATGAGCCTAGTCGTTGTTAGATGAGCCTCTTCATATACGGAACACAGCATGTGGAGAAGAAAGGTGCGCTTCAACCACTTACCATCGTGACATCAGGCAGTCTATGAAGAAGAAGGAGAGGTACGCTGAAGCTCCGCACTAACACGATATTCATGTCAGCTTTTGATTCATCTTTCGGGGGTTCATCCAACGGCACAACCCAGCGCAGGCGTCGTTGTGTGCTCCCCCAGAGAAGAGCAATGCTTCCACATACCCACATGAGTCCCAAGGACATTTCAGTCCATGGGAAGGGTATCTCGAAGTGTCCGGGGGGCCAATTGGGCGGGGGACACGTGCTACCCGCGAACCCGCCGCTGACGACACCGCCAACCCCGACTCCAGAGGCCGCCGCAGCAGCAGCATCAACAGCTTTCTTTCCCCCCGGTACGGCGACGGGAATGATCTGAACGAGGAGGGTCAGAGCGGGCTGCAGGGCCCAGAAGATGGCCGGGCCGATAGAGAGAAGGCGGCAGGCGAAGAGCCATGGTCGCCATAGCTTGGGGACATTGAGAACGACGGCGATGCGGGGTTCGAGGAGGGAGGAGGAGACGAGGTCCGGGTTGTAGGGCGGTGGGTGGCCGGAGGTGGTGTCGTCTGCGTTTGGGTCTGGAGGAGCGCCGTTGGTGGGAATCGGGGTGCCGTTTGTGTGGTGGTGTTGGTGCTGGAGGTGGTGGTTTGAGACGGCGCGCGCGAGGGGTGCCATCTAAGCTCTGTGAGGCGGTGGTGTTGCGGCGGACTGCGCTGCCATTGATGGAGGGGATTCGGGTGCGGTTGTCTGCGGCGGCGGCGACGATGGCGGCATGGGGGTAGTAGAGTTGTCGAAGGAGGCAAGTGCCAGACGGAGAGAGGAAGAGAGCGTGTGATGGACGAGAAGGAGGGTTAGGTTCGAAGCTATTGTGAGATGGCCGGTTGGTCGAAGAGTCCGGTATCCGTAGGCGTCTAGGCCTTTTAGGACCTTGAACCCCAAGGTAGGTAAGGTTGGCGAGTAGCGTAGTGTAGCAGCAGAGCGGAGCGGGTTTCTGGAAGTTTGGAAGAAGCAAGATCCAGTCGAGAACTACTTAGTGGCAGACGGAAAGGTAGCTCGGCATACTGGTGCTTCCAAGGTTGTGTCTCGGCGTCGTGCTCCAGCACTTGGGATTGGGCGGTCCTGCAGCTCGTTTCTGGGGGGTGCGGTCGATTTCCTCCCTCTATTCTTGTTTTTTGGGACAGGATGTTCCAAGGAACGGAGAGCATCCGAGAGTTGGAGGCGACCGGGATGTGAAGGAGGGATTGGAGCTCGAGTATGAGGGACCCTTTTTGGGGGGTTATTCGGAGGACGGACGAAGACGAGGACGAGGAGGGGGAATGGAAGCCCAGGCAGGTAGGTCGCGTGCCGCTGCCCGCAATTGTGTCGACAAGTGTCAATTACGGGAATGTGTGTGTGCGTGAGATAATGCCAAAATGGCCGAATCCAGCTGGTCCAGGAGGTGAGCTATTGGTCAGAGTTGTAGACCAGATTAGAAAAGAAAAAAGGTTTGGATTGATTAATGGGTATTCCAAAGAGGTGAAGCATCCATCCATCCTCCCACCTTCCAGGTTCGCTACCTCACATTATCTTGATTGCTACGTCGTCCCTGAGCACTGGGCACTGAGCAGCATGAGCAGGTACAGGCACGTTTTAGTCGGGCTTCCCTTGTGGATGCGGAATTGAGACAATGACAGCAGGGTCCTGCCCGACCGTGGGTAAGGTACGTATTCGTAGCGTAAGGTACGAATCCCTCTTCTCCTTCATTGCGGAGTCCGACACATCATGAACGGATACTACAACCCTGCCAGTGCCTGCCTTCGTCGTCATTTTTGGAAGCAATTATCCACTCGACGTGGCTTGATGACTATCGAGGCTGTCATTGGTGTAGTTCAACTCTAGTGGGGAAAACATAGCTCTACAAGCCACAGTGTGGCGCAGATGACCATCGCGGCAAGAACATAAGCCGTGCACTCCGCTGTTAGCCTGTTTCCAAAAGATGCGACGGCCGAAGCGCTTGCCGCGGAGGATTCCGACCGAGTTGTGGTCCCTCAAGAAAAATGTCCCCCGAAAGCTTGGACCACCTATTTTTCCAATTGGAATTTTTGGTCAGCAGAGGTGTTCGTGATAGAGCTCCCCAGTAAGAGGACAGGACGACCCGTTCGGAATCAGACCATTCCCAGAGTCCGCCCGCTCCCGCACTCGACGACGACGACGACGACCTCGAAACTGGCATAATCCTACGATCACGAATCGATACCGATTGACCTATCCGTCACGCGCCATGTACCGATTCGCGAGGCCGAGCAGCGGCCTCGGCAGCGCAGCCATGCGCCCCCAGCAGCCCTTCACCAGAGTTCTCCCCGCGGCCAAGAGGATAGCAGCGTCGCCTGTCGTGGCCGTGTCGGCGAGGAGGGGCTACGCAAGCAAATTTGCGGCGGACATGCGGATGAGTTCGCGCCAGAACAAGAAAGCTTCGCAGGCCGACGGCGGATATTCTGCCAGCGAGATCGAAAAGTCCATGACTATGGCACATATTATGCTTCCAGGTGCGTTCTCAGTATCGAGATGGTGTGATTTAGTAGGCGCACTTCATACGTGGAGGGAGCAGGAAAGAGACAGACAGAGAATAGCGCGTTGACACGGCATTCACAACAGGAACCTTTGTCACCGTCCCCTTCTCCCAACTCGACAAGTCCCCCAAGGCCCTCTGGGCATACAACTACGCCCGCCTCAAGCAACGCGTGCTAGACTTCTTCGCCGTCTTCGGCGCAAAGGTCCACTCCATGCCGAACTGGACCACCAAGCCGCGCTTCCAGCTCAGCTACACCAAGATCGTCCCCGAGGCCAAGGCCCTCCACCGCCGCCTGGGCGAGGCCCTGGCCGCCGGCGACAAGGACACCCTCCGCGAGATCTGCACCCCGGCCCTCTACCAGACCCTGTCGGCCGTCATCTCGCGCCGCAAGGCGACGGAGAAGCTGACGTGGGAGCTGCTCCGCTACGACGGCAAGCCGCGCATCGTGAGCCACAAGATTGCGATGATGCCGCCGCTGGGCAAGGCGCCGGTTATCCAGCAGGTCGTCGTCGCCATCTCGAGCTCGCAGAAGCTTGATAAGATTGAGAAGTCGACGAATAAGCCCGTCAAGGGCGGGCTGCGGGTGCAGAATCAGACAGAGTACTTTGTCATGACCAGGCAGTTCAACCCCAAGACGTGGGCGCCCAAGAAGTGGATCGCGTGGGGCAACACGCAGGCCACGACGATGGAGGACTGGGAAATGATGCAAAAGGGCATCAAGGATATGGAGAAGAAGGATTATGCCAAGAGACGGGGGGAGCGGCTGTGAGGCTGATATCTTTTGGTCGCACTGGTGAGGACGACAACAGGAGGTTGTGGCGGGCATGTGTATGAGGAGTGAAACAAAAACATGTAATGAGTGTATTATATGTGTCTGATTAAATGGCTGGCTATAGAACGGGCCTGATTGCATAGGAGCAAAAGACTCTCCGACCGACCACCAAATACAAGAATCAAAATCTCCCCCTTCTCCCTACTTCGCTAGGGTTATTTTCCCTTCCGTGGGTATTTATTCCACTTTTCATGTATTGATACGAATTGCTACGCAAGGATCAAATGGTACTTCAGGAAAACACCTTCTGATCGCTTATGCTTTGCTTACTCTGAGTAGCATGCTCACCGTTGAGATCGAGGCATGGCCCTTAGAAGAACTTGCCAGCGGGCTTAATGACCTCAACCTCAGAGTTGGCCTCATACTCGTCCCTCTCAACATAGCGAGGGGCGCCGTCAGCCTCGGGCGTGAACCCAGGCCCGACAGGCCGATCGAGCGCGTCGAAGCGGCGACCGCTCTTCTTGGCCAAGACGTACTGGAACGCCAACCGGCACCCCAACGCGCCGAACCCCCAGAGGAAACTGCCCACGGGCGCAGCGACGAAGGCGCCGAACACACTCCAGTCGTTGGCGTACAGGCCCTCGGAGATGATGAGCAGGTTACCCGCCTTTTGCGCGTCGCCGTCGTAAAAGACGAGACCGAACAAGAAAACGGTGAGGATGCCGCCCAGCCCGCCGGCGACGACCTCGAAGCCGCGCCACCAGTAGAAGCGGTCGACCAAGCCGAACACGAGGACGGGGATGACGGAGGCGGAGACGAGGTCGGAGATGAGGTAGATTTGCAGGACAGAGGGGGCTTTCAGGGCGATGACGACGGTGGGGAAGATGATGAGGACGACGCCGGCGCGGATCCACCAGATGTTGAGGCGGTTGCGGAAGAGGTCGTTTGAGGCGGAGGAGACCATTGCGGATTGCAGGCTGTCAAAGGCCGCGGTGGAGAGGGTGCAGACCATGACGAGGACGATGCCGACGACCCAGGCGGGGAGTTGTTGGAGGAGGAGGAAGAAGGCGATGGAGCCGCTGTCTGCGATCTGGTCTAGCGGGAGCGCGCCGGACCAGGCTGCTACGAGGCCGGTTACGCCGACCATGGTGAGGATGCAGAGGATGATGACGACGGCGATGGAGACGCCCACGCGGAGGTCTTTGTCTGTTTTGGAGGCAAAGGTGCGGAGCCAGAAGCCCGAGAGGAAGAAGTCGTTTGTGAGGATGCAGATGGGGAGGATGTAGAGGAGTTGCCAGCCCAGGAGGGTTGGTTTCAGAAGGCCTGAGGTTTCGATGAGGGAGGTGTCGATATCTGTTTTGACGCCCATTGTGATTGCGACGATGATGATGAGGCAGATTACCATTGCGCCTTGGATGTTGTCCGTCACAAAGGAGATGCGGAAACCACCGAGGGCTTAATGATTCGGACGTTAGTCTGGTATTCTCTATTTCTCCAGAATACCGGCGGGGGGAAACTTACATGTGTAAATGGTGGTGATGACACACTGCACAATCATGACGGGCAAGCCATCCAGACTCGTCAGGGCGTTGACGACCTGTCCGATGGCGGACAGCTCGGCGACCATGTACAGGAACAGCGTGACGAGGGTCATGAAGCTGAGATACAACATGGCGACGGTGCCGTAGCGCTGCCTCGTCCAGGCCGTGAGGACGAAACCCTCGGGCGTCTTGCGGCGGATGACGGGGCCGAGGACGGCGAAGATGAGGAGCGGGAGAGAGGACGAGAGGGCGTAGACGAGGACGCCCTGGACGCCGGTGATTGTGGCGAGTTCCGGGTAGGAGAAGAGGATGCCGGAGCCGAGGGCTTAGGTGTGTTTGTCAGTATTTCACGAGGCCAGGGCAAGGTAGAAGGAGAGAGGGAGGGGAGGGGGGAGAGATGTTCGGAGCGGCAGCACGTTTCCCACGCAAGCATTAACTTGATCGAGTAATTACGGTGCAATCTCAGCTTCATTTCCACATTTCGCGGCATCTCCTCTTCTGTTGTGTCGTCTCAGAAAGAGACCTCCGAGAAGGACTTTCCAGAGACGATGAGAACGGAAGAGGGTGGATGCGCGGCGACTGCTTCAAATCCGCGCCCGTAGTGAGCCGCATCCCCGATGTTTCCATCTCCCCCACCCCCTTTTTCCTGATGACATCTTCAGAAGGGGGGAGGGTTTTCCACAGATAATTCTGGCCACATTCGAGGTGTGCCTCAGGGTGGCCAGAAAGGTTAGTAGGCTTGTCTCCGCCGATTCAGAAGATGAGATCAGAAAAAAGGGAGTAGGGGGAAATGGAAGTCGAGAAGTAATTGTTGATCTTTTTGTTGTTGGGTTACGAACCTGCCTGTCAGTCATTCGATTGGATTTCTGGCCCGTAGTCATTCGTCTCATGATGAGTCTGTTCATGAGAAGAATCGGGGATAGAGAAGTCGATCATCTCATACCATCTGTTGTAGGCTTGCGTTGTGCTGTGCGGTTCGTGGGAAAGTAGTCTCGTAGTCTTTGCTGTTTTCCGTGCCGTTCTGCCGCTCTTCTTTCTCGAAGATGCTTTGCTATCGGGTTAAGAAGCGCAGTGGCTAGACCACCCGCGTCTTCTTCACTCACCAGAGGCGATGAAGTTGAGGGCCAGGGGGAAGGCTGCGGGGAGTGCGTGTTAGTTTGCTATGCATTGGGGGATTCGAACGAGAGTCGAGCTTGTTGACTGTTTCTCAAGGGAATGAGAGCCAAGTGTTGCAGACGCGGCCAGATATAAGAGACTCAGCCTCGTCTGGCCCCATTCAACAGATATACTCTCACTCTCATTATCATGATGCAAAGGGGAAGAGTTCCTGACCCGTCTGAGTTCTATTTCCAGACAGGAACTCTCCCTTGGACTGATTGCGGAACTTCCACGCAATGGCAGTACCGGTGATACTGCGCAAACGTTAGTACCATACACTCTTTAGGAGGGAGGGAAAACAGCAGCGATAAAGGGTGTTGAGATTGAAAGAGCTGCGCAGAGTTCATACAGGAAGAGTCCATAGGTGACGTAGATGAGGGCGTTGGACGCCGCGAAGGATGGTTGACCCATAGTTGCAGTTTAAGCGCAATTGTCAATTGTCAATCTTATACGGTAAAAAGCAGATTACAAGGCTGCGACGCAAAAGTTGCGATGAATTTTCAATCTCTGTCACACGTCGTGAGAGAGAGAAGAGAAGTCAAAAGGTGACGATGATACAGAGCGCGTGGCGTGAGTAACAAGCGAGATTTGCGCGCGAATAAAAGTAGACGATTATTAGAGAGAAAAATCCTCTCACACTCGGCGAATTAGATAGTCAGACAGGGGACTGGCTAGGCCCAGAGCAGCGTGGTTTGGCATTGGGTAACCACCGCCTTGGGTGCACCACAACATCCTAATCCTCTGACGGGATTAGCTAATGGTCTGAGAAAGAGTGGATATTTTTGATCGCGGTGTGGGGGTTGTCAAAGTAAAGTCGCAGCGATCAAGTGGCCGACTGCGGCGATGGGCCATTCAGAGCTCCTTTCTTGGGTTTTTGGTGTGGGCGCCGCGCTACCGATGTGGAGGGGTCCCGAGGTGGTGGGGAGTCAGTCGTACCGTTCTTGATTCTGGAGTCTTGGTTCTGAGCTTCTGCTTTAGTTACGAGGACTCGAGGAGGCTGGATGTTAGTTTGAGTAAGGGGAAATCTGCCATGGATATCAAGAACTACAAGGAACCCTTTTCCACGATATCAGATGGCCTTAACCTGAGATGCGAGGTAGAACTTTTGATAGTCAAGTACCTTACGAGTACGGAGTACTCGGCTCTTTATGTAATCGGATCTCAAAGTGGGTCCACCGGACCATGGAGGGAAGGGGCGCCGCGCCGCGCCGCGCGTGACTGCCATGATGCCCGGGCGCTCGATCTAAGCCCGTGCATCTTCCGACACTCAACGACCACAGCGCCGAACATCGCCGGCCCCTTGACGCCATACTAGCCGACTTCCCCCAGTTCTAAGCTGTTTTTCGATGTAAGGCCTTAGAAGCCGGTGGACTTCCGGCATCCCTCCGGAAAATGCGGGACCGGTACGGAGGTCACCAAGGCATCTTCCGATTCCAACAGGCGCCGTAGATAGTCGTTGTCACGGCTACCGATACTCTAGCCTCGCAAGACCACCCCAAAACCTCAGAGCTCAGCTGTTCAGTGGCTTATCCTTGCGTCAGCTCTTGTCTCGGTCTGAACGTCACTGACTGAGCCATAGGCACGCGCGCGTCTCAGGATTTCGGTACCGTGTGGAACGCGGATCGTGGATCATCGCGGCCGTCTGTCTTACCAATGAATTGCCCGTGTCAGTTCGAGATCGAGAAATTCACAACCACTGGGAGTTCCGAAACCTCCTCTTCCCCTCCTTTCACCATGCGATAGCTACCTGACGACCTCGTGTTCAGGCTGGGCAAGTCTCAACCTGCACATGGGATGCCATGCCTGCATTGTTCACTACTGAACGCAAATGGGTCATGAAACTCTTGCTTCGATCGTCATTTGTCAAAAAGGCTAGACAGATCTTCAGGTCCTGATCCAGTTGCCACAGCTTGCCAACCCCTCCAGATTGCTTCGTGTCTAAGATCTGAGACTTGGCATTCCGCGACCCGCGGCAGGATCGATGCCCAACTCAGTACACCACTACACCGCGAAGTCGATATCGAAACTTGCCTCGAGACAAGTAAGCCTTCGTCGGTCCGCATCCATTGCACAGGTAGTCAATACCTTAAGCTAGCATAGCCGTGCCGCTCAGCAAGCTCATCAAGCAGCATGCAGGATGCATCACGATATCTCGAAAGACGGGTAATACCCTATCCAACATTAAGGCGATCGGTTCAAACGACCATTATACGCGTAAAACAAAGTCTAACCAAGGTGAGGGTTTGAGAAACCACTTTTCTTTTTGTTGAAGATCCCGCTTCCAAAACTCCAAATGCAACTGCCATCGAAGGACTTCATACAGTCCAACAAGTTTTTTCCAATCATAAAATCAAATGGGTATAAGGTGCGCCGCTCCCAGATGCTCTAATAAGCCATAGACGTGCCTGGCCACACGACCCCAATCACCGCCTCGTAGATACCGGTACGCCTTGGGAGGATCCATCTCTCTCTCTCGCCCTGGAAATAAGTTTTCTCGCCTTTCGGTAGGCGGTTTTGGTCGAACAAATACATGATTAGGAAAAGGTTGTGCAAGTGTTTCGGTCGTCTTTCACGGTTCGTTGCCAACGACACCGGAAGACGATGCTGATAGTGATGATGGTGGTGTTGGTGGTTGGATGTCTCTCATTCCTGGTTGGGATCGAATTTGGATCGGTCAATCATGTGCTCCCAGGGCACCTCGGTCTTGACGCCCTTCTTCATACAGCTCTTGCATACAGAGGAGTCGTAGTCGACCTGCGTGACCACCACCTTACACCGCTTCTGCGTCTGGCTGTACCGGTAGCACCACTCTGAGGCGCCCGTGAAGTGGTGCCCGCAGGCGTAGTTGCGTCGGTACCACTCGCACATGACGGGCGGCGCGGGGCGGTGGGCGGCGGTGGGGGTGAAGAGTTGTTGATGAAACAGAGAGGGTGAGGTTGGCGGTAGCTATAAAAACTATCTGAATCTTCTTCGTCAGCATCGGTCTTGCTCTTCAACAGACGTCGAAACCTACAACAGGGTATTGTATGTGCGTGTGCGTGTGAGCGTGCGAGAGGTTGATTTAGACTGAAAAGAGGGGACTTGGCATGACAACTCGGTCAAGGCAAGTTGCAAGGGCCGACAGATACCGGTGAGCGAGAGCAGCCTGTCAGACGACGTCCCGAGGTGATGGTTCAAGCGGGTATATGTAAGATCTTAAGCTCAGGTGGCTGCAGGAGCGGGATCGATACGGCTTAAGGGGGAAAGGTCCGAGGGTAAAGATTGTATAGGATCTCAGAAAAAAGGTTGCCGCTTAATACCTACCCTTCCCATCCCTCGATCACATACCCCCCTCCCCCCTTCGATATTCTGCCCACCCTCTATCTGGGAACACTTGGCGGGCGTATGTGCTGGATGAGAAGGCATGGGCACAAACCCGCGGGCCTGGCCCTCGAGAAATCGTTTCTTTTGCGGAAAGAAAAAGATGGGGAATTGCGCATGTACACATCCATTTTGTCTGTGTTGCGTATCGATGATGAGAGTCTGCCAAATTATCAAGGGAAACGGTGGATGTTTTTTGCCCTTGTCTCAAACCAAAAGAAAGAAAAAAGTAGGATAATTAGCCTTTATTTTCCCTCTGCTTCTTCTTTCTCTTCTTCCTCATCAACTTCTCCAAAAGCAATCAGTCGTAACCTATTGCTCTCGCCCCCCTCCCCAAGGGCCCTTGCGGAAAGCTGCTGGCACGACTAGGATCCGTTTGTCTCTCCTCGTGCCGTTTGCCGCATCTTTTTCTTTCGGCCGTGGCCAGGCAGCCCCCAGGTTGTGTTTTCAAGACCAGACTACGCCTGGTTGTCACCGACGACACGGGTGGAATGAGTTGATTCGAGTCAGCAAGGTACGAATACCTACCGGGGCATGGGCAAAGTGCCATTCTGCCCAGCGGATTTCCTTGTTGCAAGGAAGGACTGGAAAAAGGAAAGAAAAAGCAAGTATCCGATCCACGAGCTCGGAGGGATCACAAATGGTTTTTTTTTTCTCATTTTTTGATGGTTTCCTTGCGACCAGCCTTGTTGGTCCATCTCTCCCGGCGCTACCACCTTCGGAAGACGGCAATCCCAGCGAATAGGAGAGGGATTCTGTACTTTTCTGATCTTTGTCAAAGGAGGGACTCGGAAAAGATTCGATAGTAACACTGTAACGAGCCGCGCTGGGCACGGAGCCTCAGGCCAATGAGCCAGAGCTATGGGCGGTTTGCGGGCGGGAGTGTAAAATCTCACCTTCTGCATGAATCCCTGTCTGGCATTTCCCCGAGAGACGTGCGTGGTATCGAAGATTGGGCAGCGAGATGAAGGGGAAGGGGGAGGGGAGGGGTTGCGCCAGGCTTGCTGTTTGATACACCTACTATACCTATCCCGGGGTCCTATACGTTAGCTCGTAAAATAGTAGCTGACTTTACTAAATCTAGTAATAGCCCTATAAAGTCACTTTTTTAATTTTTATATATAAAATAAAAAAAGATTTTAAAATAAGTATTTTAAAATATTATTTTAAGATTTTTTAAAAAATATTTTATATATATAATTAAGGTAAAAGTTAGTAATAAAAAGTAAAAAGAAATAATAGAAATAAATAAAAGGTTTAATAGTAAGGAGTTTAAAGTATTATTTTTAAATTAGTTATAGAATTTAAGTAAAAAGGATAGAACTTATACTTATTAGCTACCCTCCCTATTAATTTACTGCGCTAACGTATAGGACCCCGGGATAGGTGTACTGTGTAGGTAAGGTACGGATACTAGCACACTTGGGCTTCAGGCACCATGTTTCTCTCTCGGTTCCCCCCAAGAGAAGAGGATTTCTCACAAAGGTGGCGCTGTCATGCGGCGGAAACGAAAAAGTGAAATGTGACGGACGTCCCGAGATGGGGTATCCGCGCGATTGGGGCGGACGATCGCCCGGGTAATCAACCCCGGCGAGGAGACCAGGGTTGTCAACATTCCTCGAAATGGGGTGTCCACAGAGACGGGGCGGAAAAAGAAAGCATTCCGTAGCAAGCGATAGCATGAAGTGAGGGACACCCACCACCTAGTCTACGCTCGCAGCAACACGGTAGCACGAACTGACACCATACCATACATATTTCGCTTCTCCTTGCACGTATCGCTGTTCTTTTTTTCCTCTTTCTGTGCAACCATGAGAGCAGAGCAGAATCTTCAAGGACCACACCCCCCTTATGACGCTCATGCTGAGATACTATGACGGATTGTTACAGACACACATACACCCACCCTTCTCTATGTCACTCACACATACTTACCTACCTTAGTGTTGCCAGTGACATATATGGCTGAATATCTGGCTGGACCTCATAGTAACTGCATAAGACCTTCGAGCCTTGCCGAGAAGAGTAAGACATGATGGGGGACAAGGCACGCAGAGCCAGAACTGGGGTAACGGGAGGGACATGAGGGAGAAGCAAAACCTTGCTATAAATGAATTGTTGATCCATCTTATTGCGGGCAAAAAAAATACTCCAAGAGACTTTTTGGAGGGGCGGCCGGGCCTTCTGTCTCTTTCTCTCTCCCTTGCCCTGAGGATCAAAGACAACAAGCTCCAGCTCAGCTCATACTCTCCACCCCATTCCCGTTCTGTCGTCTCTGCAGCCCAAGCCAGCCTTGCCAATTTTAAAGAAGTTTGGGACGTATCCGGTACGTACGCAGCCAGCATCAGCATCGGAACAGCCCGTTTGTGTCGAGTCGTGCCGTGTTGGTCCGTCGGTGATGGTATCCAAAGAGATCCTTGGTCGCCAGGAAGGAAAGCCGAAGAAAGCAACTCGGGGTGGATACAAACAGAAAACAAACAGGTCTAGAGTCTGCGACTTGCCGACAGATCCTAGATATCCGCGCAGCTGAGATGACGACAGATCGATCGCTAAACCTCGTAAGCTCTTTTTTTTTCCATTTATTTCATTTTTCACTCTTTACTTTTTATTCGTCTAGCCTTTTTCACGCTTCACCCCACCACCCCGGGTATCGGCCACACAACAGGACTGACACTCACACACTCTCCGTCTCCCAACACTATCCACCCGGAAGCTTCAAATCAGGACCAACACAAACTAACATGTCAAACGCAGCCTCGCCCGCCAAGTCCCCGTGACGCAGGTACTCACCCGCCACACCAAAACCACAGGAAACACCATCATCGCGCTACAACCTCAACTATGCAGCTCCACCCGCGCACCAGCACGCCCTCGGCTTCAACGGTCCTCCGCGACTTCCTCAACCAGGCAAAATGCACCTGCTGCACGGTGCGCGTGGTGGAGCTGACCAAGCAGCGCGCCGTCGTGGAGTGGGGTTCCGTCCCATACTTCACGGCGCGGGGCCAACGGGCCGAGTTTGTCTATTACACGGCCGAGCGCGTCGCCGACGTCCGGCCGGATCTTCTTCGGACCTGGACGACGGGACGTTCGGGAGCGGGAGCGGGAGTGGGGCAGCAAGGCAACGGCAACGGCAGAAAGGAGGAGACGGCCGAGTGGATCCGCGACCGACTCCGCGATAGCTGGCTCGTCGAGCAGCTCGCGTACTGGGTCGAGTTTCTCGAGGAGTGGAAGTCGTACCGCGAGTGGTATGTGTACAAGCCCGAGTTGTTCGAGGGCAAGGAGCCGGATGTGCTGAGCCCTGGCTGCGAGGGCTGCGTGAAGCCGCATTGGCCCGGCGGGTTGCGGCGACGGGCTTCATCTTGCGCTTGAATATGTGGGCATGGAAGTTCACTTGCGGTGAAGGCCTTTTAGGATATGGCATTGGCACTTGCCATGGGATCATAATGGACGGACTGCGTGGTGGGCAAGAAACAAGGGGGAAGCGGTTAACAGGGCTGGAACCGAGGGGCTCGCTTATTCGTTTCTTTGGGTGGAAAGTGCTTTATTCCCTCGGCTAGTGCGTGAGGCTTTGGGACTTACAAGGTTTTTAATCATCGTTTGTGATATCATTTCCCACCTTTGAGGGATTCCGGGAAGGTGGTGTCGTTGGACCAGGGGGAGGGAACTGAACGGGTGATTGGGGGTAGTTGCATGGTGAACGGGCGAAAGGTCTGCAACGAGACGAGTCGGTATGTTTGCTTCAATAACCAAGTAGGTAGCCGTAGTATTAGCTTAGGTAGGCAGGTAGAGTAATTGCAAACGTGGGTGATGTTATAGATATGTAGGTGTACACGTCCAACCCGTCCTGCTTCGACTATTTTCAGCTGTGTCTCCGTCCATGGACCCGGGAGAGCAAACATCGTCAACACCCGCGCTATAGCCCTCGTCTCTCCGTACCATCCACACCTTTCTTGTCAGATCCAAGACTTTTGTTTGTAGAGTTACAACCAAATGACGGTCCCCCACGATGCAGTCTTCCCGCGCGCCCGCCCCGGGCTCGCATACCAATGGTCATGCCCCCGAGTAACATGTCCCGCATGGGAGAGACAAGGGATGTAAGTAACAAGAGGCGAAGAGACTTCAAGATGAGCCAAGACAAGCCATGGGTGGAATCCCGGCCGCGGAACCGGGGACCCCTCATTCCCCGAACAGATTCTCCCCCATGTCCCTGTACTTTTCGTCCCTCCCCTGCGGCAGATCCCCATCTCTGAACCTGACCACCATCCATCTCCCGAATACGTAGGTAGTGTAAGCCACGTATGGGCGCCGTCGAACACAGAATCGTGGCGCCTACACGAGTAAGTATGATAGACTTTTGACGGTCCAAAACTCTCGCATCAAAAGTAGGTATGGCTGTACGAGGCAGTAAAAGAAGGATCCATTACTTCACTAAGATCTCCAGATCTCTTATCCTTGACGGCACCATCTGATCATCCCGATTCAGTAATAATGATTCCAAGCAGTATGTCACTATGCCGACCACCTATCACGGCATACCATGCTTCGAACCCTCGATTCGGAACTGCATTAACGTCCTGCCCACCCTCTTGGTCCCTCGCCCGGTATCTGCCATGCGATTCTCGTTCGACCAAGGACTTGGCGTGCCACGCCTTCAACGTCTCCCGGCACCCTTCATCCCAGTCGTTCCTCATATCCTCCTGGTTCGCCTCCCAGTCCGATTCACAACAGAAAACTGTGCGTGGCAATGACATGGTGTATTGCCGATCTTCAGATGCAGGTTGGCACGTGGATAGAGACATTGTTTGGGTCCACGTTTGCCCGCCAGCCAGCCACGTCAGAAGCCGCTCATCTACGGACGTACCCGCGCATCGATCCAGCGGATACTATCGAAAACAAAATTCCATTACTGACTCGATCGAAACAGCTCGGGACGTCATCAGAGAAGTCAAATACATGGCTTCTATCCCGGAGCTTACCGTCCTCCCGTTCATAGCTTCCTTTCGTTTCCTTTCTTTTCGATATCAAATCTGGCCGCCCCCTTTCCACTTCATTCCCCCCTACTGCCCTGGTAGACTACCAAGCACTTTAGATCGGACGCCGTCTAACGGGAGCTTCCGTCCTATCAAACCTTTTCCATACATGGTGAATCTGGATCTGAAATCGCCATGTTTAATATTTGGGCTCCCTGAACGCCTTCTAAACGCCTCTAGTTGAGCCTCAGCCCAAGCGCCTCCTTGCCTCAAGAGACGTCGCAGTCTCCTAGATACCCCCGGTGCTTGAGTCTCGGATAGCGACATGATCGATCAACTAGAGATGATCTTGAACTGCTTCAGGTCATCGTAACCGATTTCATGTATCAGCCACCTTGAGCCAGTACACCAGGCCCCCAAAATCCGAGACCGAATCTCTCTCACTTCTTCTTCCCTCCAAAGACAAGCAGAAAAACTCTGGTTAAAGAAAAATGCAAGAAAAAGCAATTATCTCAAGGATTCGGAACGCCGTCCTACCATCACTCACCCCTGCTACCCATCCCTTCATGAGCACATATCCCTGCTCATCAGCAAGGATCATGAACATTGTCCCCAAAAAGACACATCATTTTCGCAACATCTGTGCGTTGTTTTGTTGGCGCCGCTGTCCTCGGGACCCCCCCTCCTTCGGCTGGCCTTGCGCTCGCATGCCACGATCTTGGGATCTTCATCTGCCCACCACGTCCCCCCCTTGGGCTTCCTTTCTGGATACTCCGTCCACTTCGGCTCCGCGATGTGCTGTCACCCTCCGTCTTCATTGGCTCGGAGAAATTTGATGCCGACTGGAACAAAGCGTGGTCGGACATTTGACCATATCGATCGTGAGATCGCGAGATCTCTCTGTTGCTGTTCCCTCCGTCTGGAATCGAGCCGTGGTGGAGGGGAGTCATCGAGTCGTGTACGGCGGCATATGTGATATTCTACCGATCTCGATGGCGGTAACATTTCTTAAACCGGAGGCTCGCTGCATCGTACACAGTGATGTGGCTGGATGGGCTTGCATTAGATGATCCGTCAAATTTCTGCCACTCCCCCTTCTGCAGCATAAGCATCCCGCATAAAAGCCCACGCAGACGAACGATGGAAAGTCAGCAGCCACCATCCTCACCCACCGTCTCAATCCCATTCGGTTGTGAGATCACAAATCGACGCCGACTTTGTGGACGTCCGAGGTGGAGGGGGAAAGAAGTATAAGGTCGCATGCCCCAATGCCTTGTCGTCGCGCCGTTGTGCGTACCCTCGCGTCGTTGATCGCCCGTGCATATCTCACAGTGCATTTCTGTCTCGTGTAATCCATGTGCTGCTGTGCCGCATGCTCGTCATGTGGTCTGTATGTGGGCGCGTCTATCACCGGTCTGGCAGCAAGGCAAAGAGAGACTTGAGACTCAAGACAATGACAGAGGGAGACAAGACATCTCAGTGCAGGGGGGCTTTGCCATTGTGGGATGAACAGGTGATCAAACACAGACAGGACCACGAAACATCGGATGGCAGGAAGACCTCCATCAATGCAATAGAACCGTTCTGTCTCCGCCGTTGTACCCAAAGACCTTTTCTCTCACGCGCGCGGCCTCTCTCTATCTGTTGTGGATCTCAGAGCATGAGGTTTTTCTTCCTCTCCTCGAAGAACGTTCTGCCGAGTCCTACACCACGCACATCCAAGTCACCACGTCCCTAGCATCTTAGAATGTGTCTGCCTGCCTCCGAAAAGGAGTTGAAGGTGACAGGGTCGTGTGAGCGGTATTAGTTTGGTACCTAGTCTGGCAAGAATAAGCAACGAAAACACAACCCAGCCTTGCTAACCCCGTCGAGGGTGTAACCCCTCCCCATCCAGAAAGTTTCCAGAAAAGCAACAACCACGTGTGACGATGATTCGAAGGATATGATTCCCAGAATTCTGCCAGCGCACAATACTCTGTACACCACGAACTGGAAATGTCTCTCTACCCAGTATCCGTAATCTCGGCCATGCATCGCGGCATCGCCGGTTCGTGGAAGCCGCGGATCAAATGCTTTCCCACTTTTCCCCCCCTTCCTTTGGAATGCAGAATACCGAATGCAGAAATGACAAGAGGCAGAAAGGGAAAGAGGCGAGAGTTAAGAGACAAGGAATAAATCGAAACGTCTGAGATTGGAAAGTTTCAAGTGAGACGTTCCGCAATCTCTTCAAAAGAACTCGAGAAGAGAGAGACTCGTTCCCTGCAACCCGCCATCTTCATCACGGTCGACCCATCTCCGACCTTTTTGCCTGAATAATACCCTTTTCTTTCTTCCTTCCTTCAGCGCCTTAACTTGTCTCGCCCTGCCCTCGACAAACAGGCCCTCTCGTTGCTTCTTCCGAGATACCAAGACTCATCCAATCTTTTAAACTTTTCTGACCCCTTCACTTCCAAGTTCCCGCTTCTCCCCGGCTCGTCGCCCCTTCACTCATGTCCATCCGGCTCTGCAACTCCCTCTTACCCGGCCGATGATGCCGGAGAATTATCGATATCGAAATGGGTCGTTCACGTCAGAATCACATAGTTCGTCCGTAGTTTTCGATGACCAGCCCATCCGTCGACCGTAATCGGCGAGAATTTTACCAAGATCTGCCCCGGCAATACGGAAAAGCAAAACGAATTCGACCGTTACACGTAGTTCGCTGGGCTGGGATTCATGGATAAGGACTTTTCAATTTCCAGCCCAACCCTGTGACCCACTCCCTCCCCGAAAAAGAGGTTCTCTTTCTCCCTTTTAGCCCTGGCCCTGACCCTTACGCAAGGCACGGGACGATCCCCCCTTCGGGCTCCGGGGGCCATCTTGCTGGTTGCTACCCTGTGTTGCGAACTATCGGATGACACGCCGGCCGTACCGAGGTCGGTCGAGTTCTAGATTTGAACCTGCGTGGGGGGAACTTCCGAATGGTACGGGACGAAGAAGATGAGTATCCATACTCGAAACAGGATCACCAGAGTCGTGAGGTCATCTATCGATGAGTTAATTTGAGGTCTTGATCTCTAATGGACTGATACTGACTGCTCTGGTGGTAGGCTTTGCCAAAGAAGAGTTGGGCCCGGGAAGGCATCTATCTACGCGGTGGAAAGATTACAGATCTGGCATTGAGCTTTCCTACAACCTATAGATTCTCTCATCCTTCCACCGCGTCGCATCTGGCATTGAGTTGCAATCTTTCTATCCTTGACGTGACTCATATCGTCTTCACTCATCGATTTGAGGTCTTTTATTGGATACGGGCAGAAGGAGTGAGTCGGGCGCCAATGAAGGGCCAGAAAGACTGGTAACTGAAGGACTGAAGCTGCAATGAATAATTCTATATATCTACTCATGAATGCCAGCATCTGGACACAGCAGGCTAATGCTACACTGACTACATTTTCGACTCCTTATGGACGATGTCCCGAATGACCATTTCCTTGCTCATCGTTTCACTTGGGTGCTAGATACAACTGAATGGTACTCGTACGTACATGAACAGACTTTTCCCCTCAATCATCAGAAGAGAGCCGTCGGCAAGTTCACGCGTCACCCATTTTCGGGGGTATAGGTTCTCTTCATATCACTCCTCGACCACAGCTGATTGTTTTGCCTTGCAGTCTAGGCTGCCAGGGTCGTCAGAGGAAACCCTTTCAGACATTACTTCAAGGAAATTGGAGCCTGACTGGACGCGGTCTCAATCGGATTACTATCGGTTCGAACGATTCGGTGTGGCGTTCGGCTCTGGAGGTTGCCTCTGTCTTAGCATTTTGACGTCTGCCAATGCCAAGCAGCCATTTCTCTCCCACTACGACTGGCCAGTCATCCATATATGTAAATTTACACCACGACTAGAAGTGATATCGCAAGTATCACATAGTGTCTGGGCGCACGCAATGGTATCACATACCCCAGATATCTACCGGGCGTAGGGCTGACAAGATCGGCAAGATCTGCTCCGCCCGGGGCAAAAAACGTCTCCTCGAGAGCCTCCTCTATCCAGATCTCGAAATCTCTAGGTCTCTAAATAAAAGATTAAAGGCAAAATTGCACATGATGATTCCACGGGCTACAACACATCTCCAGGTCTTTTCTTGTACTCTATCTCAACTTCATCATAATCAATAGAAACCATCTGTCCAGAATGAAACTCCCCATCGTAGGCCTTTTATTCTCACGCGGTTCTGCGCCCTTTAGCTATTGGAACGACCGCGCTCAAACATTCGGAGCCTCACCGCCCACGGTCTTCGATAACCAATCCATCGAGATTCTCCAACAGGCAATAGCAGAGCCCAACGCCACGCGTCAAATATCGTTCCGCCCCTTTGAGGTCTTCTCAGGCAACGCTCGGCTGCTCGGACAAGACGAATGGACATGGCGTACGATTCTAATTCCCTCTTCCCGACACTGAAAAGTACTTGTGTAGACTTACATCTCACCACCAGGCGTAAACATATCCGACTTCAGTCTTCCCCACCTCGCCCAAAACACCACAGAGGCAAACCTAGGCCGAAACATCACCGAACCGCACTACATCGCCACCTCATACTCCCTATCCTGGCCCCTCGGAGGAAACCTTTCATCCGGCGGTCTCCGCGGCTCTGATTCTCCCTTTTGCGTAACGTCTCTAGACGTCGAGTTCTCTCCCAACGTCACCAACCTCTGGACCGAGGAGAATGGCAACAGCACGGACTGCGAACCCGTCCTAGGCGAAGCATGCCTCGAAGCCCTCCACGCCTCCGATAAATCCCTCACCCGAGATAGCTGCGACGGAAGAATGCCCTCGTGGAAGACTATCCCGGAGTGTAATACCACGTTCGGGTATGGTGCCGTGATTTATGGAGCTAGGACGAGTAACCTCAACCCCAACGTAACGAGTAATTCCACCCCAACGACGGGGGAGAGCACGTCGCCGGTCGCAAGTGGGAGTGAGATTATGGGGTTCGGGAGCGGGTTGGTTGATGGCGGGGATGCGAGGGAAGCGTATCTGAATGCCTCGAACCGCGTGCAGATTCTGATTTTCAATACGTGGGTTGGGGAGGAGCGGTGGAATATCAAGTTGGCGAGGCCGAATATTCACTGTATGAGGGTGAATTCGACTCAGGTTGCGACGAGCAGCGCATTTGGCTCGGTTTCTTCGAGTTGGGGGCCGTTGTTGGTTGCTGCTACGGTGAGCATATTCATATTGCTAGTTTAGCTTGGAGAGACACGAGAAATTTAGAAGTTTACTTGGAAGACGAATGAATCTGCACTTATATAATTCAAATACTCAAAATCCCGCATGGTGTTTCCGCTCCTCCACTAATCCTCTCTAGAGGTTACCTCTCGTTCGATGTTGATACTCAGGCGGAAGAGGTGCCGTGAGAGAAAGGCTGAAGCAATAGTAGAAAGGAGCAAGATTGAACGAGGAGAAATTCAACATCGCACTGCATGGAAAGCTTTGCACTCTTAACCGGTATTCACGATGTACATCTACCGCGAAACCAAGATCCAAAAAGGCAAAAGAGTTCACCCCCCCGGTGGCGAACGGGGGCTACATCTCTGGCGCACATGCTGGGACTCGAACACGGGACCTCTAAGCCTTCACCGATTAGGCTGTTCGTGGACTTCAACCACTCCACCACCCAGCCAGTTTTGACCTGACCTCCCGAAGGGAGGCGCCTGCTGGCTGGTGACAGGAACGGGATAGAGGGGGCCCATATACCCTTCCCGTACATTCAGATGGAAGGTAGGTGGGCAGGTACCTCGAGGGCCTTCCTTCCTTCCCCTGATTCATCAATCTCGTCTAGAGAAAACGGGATCTCGTACATGAGGTTCAGGTAAGATAGGGTATCTACTAGGTAGGACGCGGCGGCTCATACATGGATACGCGGTGAGGCTTACACATCAAATTCGTAGCGAATAAATCGCGACCTACTAAGGAAGGTTATTCGTGCCACTATCAGGATGCGAATCTCCTACACATCCAGACCATATGCCCCCCCCCCCCCCCCCCCCCCCCCCCCCCCCCCCCCCCCCCCCCCCCCCCCCCCCCCCCCCCCCCCCCCCCCCCCCCCCCCCCCCCCCCCCCCACCCCCCCCCCCCCCCCCCCCCCCCCCCCCCCCCCCCCCCCCCCCCCCCCCCCGGGATCATCCGCATCCTCCAAGCCGACAGGTCCTCCGGCCCGGCGCCGCAACCTCCGGACTGTCGTCCCCCAAAATTCGTCCCGGGCCGCACGAAACTCCCCGCCAAAGAAACATTCCTCGCCGCCTATCTTACCCACCAACCTACTTGACCTTAGTAGAAAGGACCATTCTGCCTCGCTCGGACTACCTCGAACTAAAATTAGCAAGTAATACAGCCAAGGAACCCTCATCGTCCCACACAAACCATCGTAACCCCGGGTTTTCGAGAACCTCAGCCTCACTGCACAAACACGACCCGAGACCGAAACCGAACGAGACTCACCTGTTGGCAGTCGCAGCTACAGCCACTCTACCCTCCCCCCCTTTTCTACGGCTCCGAAGTGAGATGCAAATCGCCTATGGAGAATCAAGCAAATCTAATGTCATTATAATCGAATAGCTTCGTTGGGGGAAATCGGTAGGGAAGAGGAAACTGATTTCACTGGCCAAGTACCTCGTACGCAAGCAAGGTAACATTGGTTGAGTCTCAAGCTTCCTGTAGTAACCTCAAGTTAGGAAATAAACCAAGTGTTAGAAAGCAATAGAGCATCAAAGAAGACGTTGATGGATAATTATATATGCTAAACGCCAAACATTGGCTGTATGAGCCATGTCAACCTGCCCTCAGATGAGACAATGACATGAACGCTTGAAATCCAGCCCCTCATCAGAGCCATTCTCATTCCATGGACCTGTATGGGGAAGAAGGAGAATATGAGTGACCTCCCTATCAAACAAAGGTGCCTCCCATCCAATGGAGGAAATTAGACTACCATTTGTCCAGAACGCCCGTTGTGGCTTTCCCCCATTCTCTTCCTTCTTTCGTGAGCCTTTTCTTTCCTGTTCCGTATAGATCAAACATCCTGTTGTCGGTTGATGCCGTACAAGTACACAGAGTTGTACCTCGTCGTCGTCTCTTCATCCTCTGTTCGTGGTCGTCGTTGCGGTCGACACAGGAACCCAGCCCGGACCGCTCGTGTTACATCAAGTTGTTGTATTGGGTCATGCCTTGCCGCCTACATGACGGAGCACTCGCCCTCTTGTTGCTTGCCGATCTTGCTGCGAGAAATACGCTCGCGCTGCCGGGGTCCGTTCTTGCCGGCGCGCTTAAGGTCTTCGAGCCGTTCACGTGCCTTGGGGAAATCTTGGGCTGTAAAATGGGTCAGCATACATCGCAAACACACAAGCAATTGCAACTTACCAGCTGCTCTCCAGTACCATCGCTTTGCATCCTCCATGTTGGCTGGCACACCAATGCCCACCTCGGTAAAGTAACCCATCGCGTACTCAGCCTTGGCCAGACCGGCCGTGGCAGCCTTGCGCGCCCACAGGTAAGCCTCGGTATCGCTCTGCTGCAAGACATTATCGGTGCCAGTAAGGTACCATCCACTGAGTGAGAGCTCAGACTGGTGCTCGCCTTGCTGAGCTGCGCGGGAGTACCACATAATGGACTGGCGGGGGTCAACAGGGCAGCCCATCAGACCATACTCGAAGGCGCAACCGAGACGATATTGTGAAAATTTGTAGCCGAGGTCAGCCGCCTCTCGGAACAACTGGAAGGCATAAGCTTCGTCCTTGATAATGGCATCATTGGGGGCTGCAGATTCGTAGAGCAGACCCAATTCATGCAATGCGTGAGGATTCTCCGCGTCAGCTCTTTCCGCAGCTCTCTTGAGCCACCCTACAGCTTCACGAGGGTTCTTTGGTTGGCCAAGAAGCCCCTTGAGCAAGATCATGCCAACCTTGTACATGGCTGGCGTATCGCCGAGCGTGGCAGCTCTCTTATACCATTGGATCGCCTTGAGGGGATCCTTTCTTGTGCCGCCACCTTCTTCGTGGCCAATCTCACAGCAGACTGCCGTCCTGTACGCCGCAGCCGCATGTCCGAGCTTAGCAGCCGACTGGTACAATGTGAAAGCCTCCTTGTTATCAGGCTCAAGTCCAAACAAGCCACGGCCTAGGCAATCGGCATAGAAGAACATTGCCTCAGAGTTTTGCGCACTCGACAGCTTCTTGAGGATCTTGTTTGCGTCGGCAAGATATCTCTCCCGGGCACGGGTCTTCATCTTCGGATCGGCAAGATTCGGGGCCAGAACATCGGCCGCCTCCACCAGTCGCTTCGCCAGTCTCATGGCAGTCTCTTGATCATTCGGCGTTGACTTGACAACCTGGCGTAGACGCTCTAGCTCTTCCTGGGTAACGGGTGTTGTTTCTTGAAGCGAAGCCTTGCTAGGTTGCTGAGGGAGCATTTGCTGCTGAGGCGGAGGTGCGCCGCCAGGACCGGCAGGAGGTGTCGGCACGTTTACGCCAGGAGCGCCGGCGTAGTTGCGAACAGGCGCGGGCTTGTCATTCATGTTGACCATGGAATTCGGCATGTGGCCAGGTCGGACGGGGGCCGGATGAGATGGCAGAGAATCGGGGCCTCGATTAGGAGAAGGGCCTTGGGGCAAGCCAGGACGCCCCATCTGCGGGTTCTGTGGTTGGTCCCAGCCGTTGGGTTGGTTATACACGTCCTGGTAGCCGTTGCCCATTGGCGGCATCGGAGGAGCGTCGCCGGCCATCTCAAACACAGCCTGCTGCGACTGTCGGAGATCTGGCTGCGATTTGGTCCGACTCATCTCCGGAACGCGCTTAGCGCCCGGCTGCGTGTGCTCGGCAATGCCTGGGCGCATGTGCTGTTCGAAAGAACCACGAGGAGCATACGATGGTGCCCCATTGTAGTCGGGAGCATCGTGATGCCCATGACTGTGGGCGCTTTGATTACTCATGCGAGAAGGTTGGTAATAGGCGTCGTAGACGTCGCCGAACGACGCCCTAGTGTTTCGGTATCCGTCCTGATCGCCTCCGAACTCTCCATGTCCCCCATACCCTGCATTCTGAGGTGGAGGCAGTTGCTGCTGCTGTTGTTGCGGCGGCGGAGGCATCGGGTTTGGGGGATACATGCGCTGCGGTGGCGGCCGATTTCCTTGCGCTGTTGAAGGCCGAGGAGGAACACCACCACGTGGCGGTCCCCCTGGGCCACCATATGTGTCCTGGCGTGGCGGAGGCCCGCGCCTTTGCGCTTGGTCGTTGACCGGCATGGTCATGCTTCTAGAAGGTGGACCGAAGTCGTCCCTCGGAGGGCCTTGCTGGCCGTAGCCATCTCCTCGGAAGTCTTGTCCGTAACCTGGCTCAGGACCACGCCGCGGGTCAGAGTAGCCACGGGGTGGCGGCGCTCTGCCATTCGGAGGTCCACCAGGAGGCCGCTGCTGGACAGGTTGGGATGAGATGTCGATTCCGGCCATCTTGTTCAGAATCGCATTTTCAGCATCTAGGTCCGTCTTACGGCCTTGTCCTGGAAATGACGGGAAAGCGCCACCACTGAATCCCTGGGCGCCAGGAGGACTGATCGGCGCGTGTTCTCGAGGACGGTTTGCTAGGAATGGTTAGCATACAAGGGCACGAATGGCACGCATGCAACTCACCAGCTGGATCTGAATTGGCCGATCGCTCGTACGGAGCGGGACGGCCACCCCGGCCCATGGGAAAACCTCCTCGGCCTGGGGGACCGCCACCGCCACGAGGCGGGTATCCGCCGCGAGTGCCATCTGCGGTCGGAGGACGTGCAATAGGACCACCTCTTCCCGTTTGAGGCGGTCGCCCTCCTCTTGGCGGGCCATTGGGCCCTGGGCCGCCACCATAGTAATCCTGCGGCGGGTAGCCTTGATTCGGCGGCGGACCTCTGCCGTAGTTGGGGTCCTGGTATTGACCGCCATAGTTTTGGTCGTAGCCGCCGTCATCATAGTAGTCGTAGCCATACCCGTCCTGCTGGTAGTTGTCATACTGCTGAGGAGGACCCCGCTGCGCTGGGCCGGGGCCGGGTCCAGGACGAGGCGCGGGAGGGCCACCGCCATAAGGACGCTGACCCGGATATCCTGCCATCGTCTGCTATGCCACCACTTCTCGTGTCGGAATCGTGTCGTGGACTTTTCGATTTCAGTGGCGCAATGTGCGGGTTTCGGTCGAGTGTGTTTTTGGGGTGTATGTTGGGGTAAAAAGATGGGTGGTTCGAGGTCGGAAAAGTGTTGGTTTCGGTAACAGCTCCTAGGCGGCCCGGTATCGCATAAGGTTACCGTAAAGGAGAAAATTAGATGTAGCTCCACAGCTTTGTGGAATTGAACAGACTACAACAGGCGCATAGCTGACGTTGACGAGAAGGCCAAGGGTTGGCGGGGGTTTGTTGTGGTCTTGTAGGCTGGGATTCCGCACGTTTCGGCTCAATGTTGATCGACAGTTTCGGCGGGCCAGGCTATGCGCGAGAGCGGACGATTCGAGTTGGTATCCGGGACGAGAGAATAGTCCACTGCAATTTCGAGGGGTTCGGTGCGCGCAGGACGGAGTGAGCCGAATTTCAAGGGGAGTAGTAACCGATGGAGAGAGAGGGACAAAGGGAAAAGGAGAGAATAAGAAATGAAGTAGAGCCGCGCGTTGGGCAATGCCGGGTAGTAGGTTCAATAGAGCAGCCGTTAAGGGGAGATCGCAGGTGTTTCCAGAACACAGCGTCTATTGGTGGCAGTTGACGGAGGGCAGCAGTGGGGATGCAAATAGAAGTTGATGTTGGAGGGGTGGATGAGGTTGGGCCGAGCTCTCTCTTGTGTGGGCAGTTTGTGTATTATTATGGCCGTGCCGTTCAAGGTTGAGCAACTCAGGTTGCTTAAGGAGAGGGAGTTGAGTGGGAGGAGGGTACGGATATTCGTAAAGGGTAGGGTAAGAGATAGAGAGCGAGGAAGAGGTCTAGCTCATGCACGCGTCCACAAGTCCACACACCGAAGGAACGACGTGTGTGCGGTGCGGTAGGTATTCGTACGGGTGTGTGGATTGGGACTGGGACACGGGAGGGAATTTGCTGGTGGAAGAGAAGAAGAGCAAAGCACCTCAGGAGACGCTGTCGGATGCGGTGCAACGCGCAGATGAATTAAGACAAGACGGAAGACTGGGGGAAGAAGGATTTTGACTGGACTGGGCGGGATGCGTGGACGGGATTGGGTTGTTGGACGAGCGCCCGGGGGGAACGGGTACCTCGATTCGCGCATGTAAGGCACGGGGCGAAAAGGTACCTTTCCTTTTCGCAGAGAGATGGGTTGTGGAGGGTGGAAAGCATTGGAGCATCTGAGTACCTTGTTATCGAAGAAAGTTAATTCTTTCTAAGTCATAAGTACAAGAATATAGTTTTAATAAAATAATATAGTACCTATTTAATACTTAAATTAAAATACTTTTTTAAGCTTATTATAAGAGAAAGATAATTATATTACTAACTACTTATTATTAAGGTCCGTAAGTAGCGCTATAGCTTTAATTACTATAGCTTTAACTATAATAGCTTCGTTTATAATAAGTAAAAAGTCTAATTATAAGTCCCTTAAAAGCCTCTTTTTAAGGGCTATAAGAGCCTCTGAGTTAAGTTAAAATACTTATTAAGATATTAATAACTAAACTAACCCTATAATAACGGCCTTAATAAAAAAACTAAGAAATAAACTAAGAAGTAATACTAAAATCCTTATTAATATTAGGTATAATTTACGAAGTATAATAATATAGCTATAGAGTATTAGTAATATATCTTATATTAAAAAAACTATTATTAGTATTAATAAAATAAATAAGGCCGTATTAATATAGTACCTTAGCTTCCTCTTATAACTTAAGGATTATAACTTTAAATAGTATTAAAAGTTTATTAAAAAGCTTTTTTAAGTACTCTAGTATATTTATTATTATTTTTATAATAATAAGACTCTTAGCGCTTATATATAAATATAGGTTACTTATTTTTAAATAGTAATACTAGCTTATTAATAAGCTATCGAAACTACGATTCTAGCGATCCCTTAACGAGGGAGAGGGTAAAATAGAGGAAAAGATGGGTAAGAAAAGGGTTAAGGTTAAATAGTACGGAATTCGAGGGTAGGGTAGCGTCTACATGTACTGCGGCAATCCTCTAGTAATGCAAAACGATGGAGTTAAACAGTGAGCATTGGAGCATCGGGGAGGTGGTGTCTCGCTTTCCCAGGGTCCCCGGTTACGGGGCGTTCCTGCGGCGGTTGTCATGGAAGGCAAGTGCTCCCATGGTCTTGTACCTTTTGTACCTTTCTTCTACCTCTCGTTCGCACCACCTCACATTACAATCAAGTCCGTGGAATACAACTGCGTGGTGTCTACCTGCCTACATTACTTGAACTCATGAAATGAGTTGGATTATCTTAGCAGCGTTGGCAACATACACACTAAGATACGGCAATGCAGGACTGCTGTCTGCGTCTTGTTTGTTGCAGAAAAAGGAACAAATTAAGGTCCCTGAGCAACAGCGACAAAATGACGACAGCGTGTTTGAGAAGGCGCGTGTCGGGGCCGTGTCCTTCCGTCTGTCCATGTCGCTCCTGCTTCCCTATCATACCTTTCTCCAAGGTACCTGATCTCACATTAAGGTACCGAACAAGTGATGATACGCCACCCGGACGTACTCTGTAATCGATATCCCTGGTATCAACGCGTTGCTCAAAGTCTGTAGATGATAGAAGCGACAGCTATCGAACGGCGTCGATGATTGTCGTTTTCTGTCATCACTGTCCTCATGGTCACAAGGATCCGTACCTTTTGGCCTGTCAAGATGGTTTCAATACCAGAGACGAAGCTCATCCACTCAATACGACGCTACTTCGGTACTTGCGCTACTAAGGCAAGTAATAAAGTACCTCACTAAGGCAAGGTACGGAAGCAGCGTTCGCACTGCCGCTGCTAGCTTAAGGTTACTCTTACGGAGAACTTTGAGTGACTTTGCAGAGGGGGGAAGGGGCTACAGCCTATCAGTACTGTACTGTATGTACATCAGAACTTCAGGCGCATTGAATGAAGCGGGATCCAACAGAAGCACCGCCTTCAATTTGCGCCAGCCTGCTCGTTACATTTACAACAACATTAATCTTTTCATCTGGGTCTTATACTCTTATTTCTCTGGGGCCTCCCGTGACCCGCCCATCAGCTTACAGACCGGATAGATTACATAGGTACTGCACCTTGAGAGAGAGGATATCCCGGATCAGTTGGGCAACCATGCCTGAACCGCCGCCGGCCCCACGACAATTTGCATATCTCTCGCTTTTCTACCCTCTCGCCCTCAGCGAAGTATACCATTACCCTGGACAGCCGCAGCACGAAGCCCTCACAGGAAAGGTTCATCCGAGCGCTGCAACGAGGGTCTTCCCAGCATCGGGGCGTGGAACTGAGGTCATGGCCACGGTAAGGTACCGCACCTCACTGGCATGACTGGGCCCATTCGTAGGTACCTACCGTTAGGTACTCCGAGTGGATGGGTCCATTGACTCCATGCTTCCCAGCCTTTGCATTCCACAACCCATTTCCCCTCCACACTCATTCATTCGCTTTGCGAATAGAAAAGAAAAAGACGTCAGTCCAGCAACCATCAATGGAATGTCACAGTTGTCTTCAACGAATGATTTGCGACTACCATGCCGTTTCCGTCTTCGTCGTCACGAGGCAGATAGAATCAGAGACATTCCAACCTCAATTAGGTGCCTCTATAGCAACACCCCCAAAAAGCTTCATCTGACAACCTCTTCCTTTTTGATCTTTCCAGTACGGAAACCTATCCTATCAGCCACCGCAAGCGATGCAATCTTGTGCCCTAAGAAAAACGACGCTGATCAGGCATGTCGCCTGCTCTCACTTGACTGCCTGACCCGGGTCGCACAATGTGCCTTATTAAGAAGCAGGGATCAATCACAAACCCCCTAAGACCCGTTGAATGAGCATTGCTGCAATGCATTCTGGCTCCGCGTCTCTCTCTCTCTTGAGGTACACACGACAAGAGCGCTGTATCAGAAACTCCCCAGTGGCAAACCTCATTGGCCTGACGCCCCTTTTGAGTCTGCTGTTCCCATGGAGTCTGCCTTATGGGGATCCAGTATTATCACCCTTCTGCAGTCAGCCGTGAGCATCAGGGGCCCGGCTGTTACTCGGCTCCTGCTCACCTCTTCTCAAAACAAGAAGAAATTTATCAGGAGAGTAGGAGAAGAACCCTATCCCCAAGTATCGAGAACCGAAAAAGCAAGGGTGCGGAAACAGTCCAGGCTCCTGTCCTGTTGAACCCCGTTTTCCGGTGTGTCTGGTGTTCTGGTGCACCGACAGGACCCTCAGCGAGACGAGGGGCAATTAGGTTCGTAAAGTCTATGTGCGCCGAGCCTGTCCGCGACATTTCGTCTCATCTCTCTTGCTTCCCGTCGACTCCCGTCCTGTTGCCCGGAGCGCGGGTGCTGGTATACCGTACTGAACTGGTGCCGGTGAACGGTTGTGGGATTCAGTGACAGCATTGCCTGTTTATGCAACCACCCCGAGGCAGCGCAGCTAGTCCCTACTTTTCGTGGCGGCATTCCTTCTTACTTGGGAATGCATCATCTAGCGGGAAAATCACTTAGCAAGAACTCAAGAGCAATGACCGGATGACCTGGTGACGAAGTCTCTACAGTCTTGCTATTCGTCGACAGTATATCAGCCTCTCTGATCACGCTCGGGAGGCCTCTACCCTATCGTATTGCTTTACGACGTTCGCCTTCGTCGCCTCCACTTCTCGACCACATCTAGTGTGGAAACGACCAAGGTCGAATAGGAAGGCCGTTCGGCCCGGTCAACGTACGGCCAAGCGGCCAAGCATGCGGTGAGGTGGGTTAGGCATTTCGTCAGCTTCCGTCCCGTTCGGAGTAGAGCGTTTTCTTTCCCGTCTCGAAGGAAGGGCTGAGCGGCCAAGACCGGCGTTTCCATGTGAGGTGGGGTTGATGGCTTGAATCCTCAACGGTCAAATCACGATGCATAGGAAGCCCTCAGACGCGTGGAAGACACTATGCCCCTGGAGGCGGAGACCTTTTGATGCCTTTTCGCCACAACGACAGAGAGTAGACAAATCGTGACTGACATCGAAGGGCGGCTGCGCCGTCGTCGCCAGTTACTACTGAAGGCTTGGCCGGCACATGGGCTTCTGATGCACCGTAGGTGGCCTCCCTTTCTGGGGGATATCCCGCCGTAACTCACGAGGGTCGGTGCTCGATTTCGTCCTGTCATTGGGGAGGGGAGCACGGGAAGCGTTTTCTTGCGTTCCTGCATGTCGATCTGGAGCGTTGCTTGTCTCCAAATGGGTTGTGGCATCATCCAACCACAAACGTTTTGTTCGATGTTGGTGACAGTGAGCACAGCCCCCTCGGACATGTGGTCTTCCGCCTGCGCCACGAGGTTGCAGAGATGTGCTGGGAAGATGAGAACTGGTCTGTGGGTTTTGACGATCATGGGAAGTTGATGGTGTAGGGCGCCACACTTTCGAACGGACTTGAGCCCGAGTCTTGTTCGCATTGGTGCGTAAACTTCCAGTCTAAGAATATGCGGATGAAAGCTGATGTCCCACGGGAAGCGTTAGCCACACCATCTCAAGAGAGCGCATGGACCACCGTAAGTCATCGAGTCCAAGCTTACCTAAGGGTGCACGAGATGGCAGCTTCCCACCGCCTTCCAAATTGGGTCTCTGCTGGTAGATCTCCAATCAAGCGCGTCAGGTTCGTCATCGATTGTGAGAGGGCTGCCTCTGTGTCGCAAAGCCCCAAACTCAAGCCTCCATTGCCAGAGCTTCGCCAAATCGTCACAGCCCACCTGCTATCGCACCGCATCGCACAAACTCAATCACCATGGCGACAAAGAAGGCTACGAATTGGAAGTTGTGGGGAAAGATGCTGCTTGGGTACGTTGAGACTCTTCAAGGTCTGCAGGGAATGGCGAACTGACAGATGGGCACAGTGGTGGGATCTTTTGCGTGGGCGGCCCGGCCTTCACCATGTGGGTGTCGCCGACGGAAGAGGAGCTCTTCAAGAGATACAACCCCGAGCTACAGGCCAGGAGTCTTGCGAACCGCGAAAAGACGCAGGAGGAGTTTGACCAGTTTGTTACGAAGCTGAAGGAATACTCCAAGTCGAACAAGCCGAGTACGCCAGTCATATCGTGGAATTATGGTTCAGCATGGAGCTAACACAGTCAACAGTCTGGACGGTGCGAGACGAAGATATTGAGAGACAAAAGCAGGCACGCGTGAATGAACAGAGGAGGAGAGAGGCAGATCTCAAGGCACAGCAAGCGGCGATGCGCAAGGAGTCGGGAATGTCGGATGACTTGGACTGATATCCCGCCGCTCTGCGACGGACTGTACTATATCAACGTGGTCTCGGAGGGTCTGGGATTATGCCATGTTTGGCTGTATAACAACGAAAGATACCATGCTGACCTCTGAGGGTTGCTTGCAGGCGTTTGAGGGCTCAAAGATATTTGGATGAAATTGACAGACTACGCGGCAGTAGTGTTGCGTTCTTGGGATGCCCGGGTTGATATCGGCCTGTTGATGGAGACATGATAGCCTGCATCGTGCCAGGAGACATTGATTGTCAGTGACGCAGAGAATTAACCTAGTTCAACACCGCTCGAGGAGGTAAGCCGAAAAGCTCATCACTCAGCTGGCCCCACCTCATTCGGTGAACTTTCGGTGAGGTCCAGAAAAGGAACGTACCTCGGCACAATACTATTTCCGCAAGCGAAGGGAATTCTTGGCACGCACAAAACCTCCATCATTGCATCACCCTTATCATGCAAAGTTGGCAGAGCCGGCTTCAGCCTTGTGGTAGATAATTCAACGTGTGACAAACAATAGACGAATCACGGTGAGTAGTTTGCCCACCTCAGTGAAATTTACTTCCCTCGGGCGCTGCACACACGGGTCGGGAAGGGAAAGGAAAGAGGGCGGGGTGGGAATATGCGTGTGGTCGTAGCTCCCGTCCTCGCCTGAGGGGGGTCGGCCGGCCGCTGCCCGCCCGGGTTTTTCCCACCTCCATACCACACATTTTTGCTAATTGCCCTGAGGACGACCGCACAGCACCAGCTTGCTTCCCTTTCCCCCACCCGCAAAACCACCACGCCAAACCGTTCCTCTCCCTCCCCAAACTCGTCAATTTTCGAGCCAATCTGCCCACCATGTCGGACGTCCAGGAACGCCTCAAGAAGCTCGGCGCCTCCGCGCGTATCGGTATGTCTGCGTCAATGTCTTTTGTCTCTATGCTGTCGTAATGCTGTCGGTTTTGAAATTGGTAGCTAATATACGCGATGCGCAGGGTATGTGTGAACCTCCGAAAATTGACCCCTCATTTTTTCCCTACACCCTTTCCCTCACCGAGAACACCGCGAAATATCCAAGAAAAAAAGACAAAATTGCCTACAAACACAACTCTCGAACCCGCTCATTCGCGGAATGTTTACAAAGAGGAAATGATGACTAACGTATCGATGCTTCGTCCGACGATAGCGGCAAGGGCACTCCCCGCCGCAAGATGAAGCGTGCGCCCGCGCGCTCCGCCGCCGACGACAAGAAGCTCCAGGCTGCCCTGAAGAAGCTCAACGTCCAGCCCATCCAGGCCATTGAGGAGGTCAACATGTTCAAGTCTGACGGCAACGTCATCCACTTTGCTGCTCCCAAGGGTAAATGACCACCAAGCTACCACCATCACCGTTCACGTCCTCTTTTCCGATGCACCTCTGTTCCTCCACCAGAGGATAGCTCTTCTACCCTCCCATTCCTCTCTCATCGCACGAAGAAGTACCAAGACGTATACTAAAGATGAAACTCTTCCAGTCCACGCTGCCGTCCCCGCCAACACCTTCGCCATCTACGGCAACGGTGAGGACAAGGAGCTCACCGAGCTCGTCCCCGGCATCCTCAACCAGCTCGGCCCCGACTCCCTCGCCTCGCTCCGCAAGCTCGCCGAGAGCTACCAGAACATGCAGAAGGAGGGCAAGGACGGTGAGGAGGACGACATTCCCGACCTGGTCGAGGGTGAGAACTTTGAGAGCAAGGTCGAGTAAGCGGCGAAATACTTCACAACAGAAGATGAAAGATTTGCCGAAAAAAGATCAATAAATGAAAAAAAGCTCCCAAACCAAACGGTGCCACCCCTCTGCGACTACCTTTATACATTTCGTCATGGGAGTTCGAGGGAGAAGAGAGATACTTTTTTTTTATCGAAACCGTCCTTGGGTTCCGTGGACTGCCTATCATCTATGAACGAGCGTGTGGGTTTTAAGGAATGGGAAAAATTAACGAGATACAAACTTGACTTCCAACGCAAAAATGGATCGATACGAAGACGCTCCCAAGTTGTTTCCCAGCGGTTGAAATTGTGTGCGTCGTTGTGGATGTGAGACGGTGAGAGGAAGTCAGGCTCCTGGGAGACGCTGAAGACTCACCGTTCATGTCCAAACTGCGCAGTATTGTGGTCTCGACAAGGTCAACAATCTAGACTCACAGCGTGATGAGATGGTGAGTCGATGAAGATGCTAAGAGTGATACAAAATGGTTTTCCAATTGCGCCGCACTCGTGTCTTTTAGCATCCATACCACCGTGACGAATTCCATCCTACAACCTCGCAAAGTCCTCATCCCCAATATTGACAACCCACCCCGCCAACGCAACCCTCCTCGCAGCCTCCTTGACCTCCCTCCGATAAACAAGCATCTCCCCGCCCTTGACCTTGCCATACGCATCAACATCCAACGCCCGCCGCAGCAACCCCCCAACCTCATCGTCGTCACCACCTTCCGTGGCCACCCGCTCCGCCACCGCCGCCGCGAGCTCCCACATCCTCCGCCTGGAAACCAAGCTCGCGCCCCGGACATCAAATGCCTTCCGCCCCTGCAGCACGCCGCCCATCGTCCCCTCATCAACACCACCACCGCGTGTCCAGGCAGCAGCGAGGTTACTCGCCGCAATCTTATCCGCCCCAGCCTTCCTCCTAACCATCCGTGTCGAGAACTCAAATTCTCTAGACGTGGTCCGCACCTCGAACGGCGAGAACCGGTATCCACCCTTCCAACGCGCCGCTTCATCCACTACGGCCTTCATCCGTCCGCTTGCCGAGAAGGCGCGCTCGCAGCCTGTAGCGGAGTACTCTGATTCCGGGAGGATAACGGACGAGACGTAGGCGTTGCCTGGGTGGATCAGCAGGGATGCCAGCGAGGCGAGGAGGGAGGTGCACTGTTTGAGCGCGAGCTTGTCGGAGCAGGATTTCGAGGTGGTCGGGGGCGCGTCGCCGCGGGCTGGTTTGCGGCGGACGATGCCTAGGTGGGAGAAGTAGGCTCTTCCTGGGAGGGGGGTTGTGTCTGTTGTTGTCTGGGGAGGTGGCGTAGTAGTCGTGCCGGATGGAGAGGCTGAGGACGGAGGCAGTTCCCAGGGTGAAGCATCTTCTTGGGCGGCCATGGTGAGTTCCATGCTTGCATCGCCGCAGGGGGCTTCGGAGCAGTACATGTGTAGGGTGACGTCGTCTCTGATTGCGAAGGGTTGGGGTGAGGAGGGGGAGATGGCGGAGGGTGGGCGTCTTGTAATGATATCTGAGGTTGGCGAGCTGCCCTGCGAGTGGGTGTCGCATTCGTCCAGGAGATAGCGGTTGAAGGCGCGGATGGCGAGGACTTCGGCATGCCAGTCGTGGAGGGCGTTTCCTTTTGCCAGGGGGAGTTTGCTGGCTGGGAGACACTTCATGCCCGTTCTGTGGTAGGTGTTAGTCAAGTGGTCATTGATGACATTTATGAGATAATGATGTCTGAGATTGCTACGTATCGTGGAAGCTACGAGGAGTATTGTCCATATAGAATATCGTGAAGAAAGATGAGATCCAGAGTCTGAAGTATGATGTGCCACATGAATCAACTCCAAGTTGTATGACCCGAGATCATCCACACGATAACATACACATGATCATCTTACTTACGCGAGTGAGAGACAAGTTAAGACGCCATCTTTTTCGGCAACAATGCCGCTCAGGGGAACCCATTCATGTAGGCCATTGTCTCTAACCTGGGGCCTGCGTTTTGTAGGTAGCTTCTTGAACCGCCCTAGGACAACATCTGCGATCTCGTCGGGGTCGGCTGGCATTTTCAGCGGCCGTGATATTCTCATAAGCGGTCTCGTCACCTTAAGCCAACTTTTCATCACCGGTATCCGTTCGACATTTTCTCTCAAGCAAGAACCTGTGTCGTAGGTGCACATCTCGACTTGAAGTTGAGAGTGGGGCTTCTGGACCAGGCAAGCCACAAATCCACTGCACTCTACCTAATATGTGGCGCAGTTCGAGTCAACCACCTCAATATCGGTAATGGCTATCTCCACGTGACACATGCACCACCAAGCAGACCCACTCTTTCGTCCCGTCCGCGTAGGGTTGACGCCCACTAGGCTATTCTACCCTCCCACGACGAATTTCCGAACCAGAGTCGAAAATTGTAGAATCTCGCGAAGAGTGCCAGCCTGGTCTTACCCTCCCCTTCCCGAACCCTTTGACCTCATCGACAAGTCAGCCAACGTTCGCATTCAATACCGCCAATGTACGTTCAATAGATTACCCCCTCGTCCGGTCGACCCTCGATTTTTTTCCTTCCGACTGCTGGCCTAGCGATTACCCAACAAAACCGCAACGTCACCATTTCCGAAAGACAGCCGCTTTCCACGAATAACTTCGCTGGGCCAGACGAGGAGAAGGAATTGAGGGTCGATTACAGGAGGATCTTCCGAAAATTTACGAGGAATTGTTTTCTGACTGATTATTCAAGATGCGCACGTACGACGACACGTTCTCCGGACAGAGAATCTACCCTGGAAAGGTACGATGATGACAACGCCACCCATCCTTCCCTATATCTCCGATATCATCTTTCCCCCCAGTCGATCGAAGGAACCTGTTGAAAGCATGGCTGGGCAGTCGGAGAGCTCAACCCCAGATGGAAGAGATGGGACATGAGGGGCAACGACTTGGATGAACGAGCAAGCCATGGGACAACGATTGATCGACGGGGAAAGAAAAGATGATTGCAAGGAGACGACTTCACGGAGGAGGCAAAGACATAACACTCTGCATGGGAACAAGACGCTGACGAGACTCTGACTACAGGGTAAGCTCTACGTCCGCGGTGACTCCAAGATCTTCCGTTTCCAGAACGGAAAGTCCGAGTCCCTCTTCCTCCAGCGCAAGAACCCCCGCCGCATTGCCTGGACCGTCCTGTACCGTCGCCAGCACCGCAAGGGTATCTCTGAGGTGAGTGCCAAACCGTCGCGACGCTGCCGCATGGTCACGTTCGAGATGTAATATCTCGAACCCCTTCACGCGTCGCGAACCTCGACCTTGTAGAAAGCACATGACTGACCCCCACAACAGGAGGTCGCCAAGAAGCGCACCCGCCGCACCGTCAAGGCCCAGCGTGCCATCGTCGGTGCCTCCCTCGATGTGATCAAGGAGAAGCGCTCCATGCGCCCCGAGGCCCGCTCCGCCGCCCGCGCCGCCGCCATCAAGGAGTCCAAGGACAAGAAGAACGCCGACGCCGCCGCCAAGAAGGCCGAGAAGGCCAAGACCGCCGCCGCCGGTGGCAAGAAGGGCCCCATCGCCTCCAAGCAGGGCTCCAAGGGCGCCGCCCCCAAGGTCCAGGCCCGTACCCGTTAAACAGCTGTTTTTTTTTCTAGTCTCTCGTTGAGGATTGGGGAAAAAATTTGGGTTTGCGTGATGGGTTTTTCTTCTCTTGACATGATGAAATAAAAAAAGAGTAAAAACATTTCTCTGTCGAGACGGCGTGAGGCTGGTGTGACATGCGGGAAGCAAAGAACAGAAACGGCCACCGACCAATCCCGGCCGAGGGTTAGGATTTTTTTCTTTCAACCCTCCGGCTGGTGAGGGGGAGACCGTTTTTAGAGAAGGAACGAACGCTTCTGACAACAAACGATTGGTGAAAGGCACAATACGACCAGGTTCAAAAAAAACTTGATTGGAGTCGAGGGTTCATTGTGCTTTGAAACGGGGACTTTGGGGTTCTATAACTACACAATCTCACGGGTAGCACGGAATTTGCATGGAATTGTCCCAACGGGGGATTCTTACCAACGTTTTTGATCCTCGAATCCCGTACTTTGGTGACTTAGTCTTTTTGTGTTTTGTACCAATTGAATGGTGACGTGATTCTTGGAGGTTGGCATGCGAGGGAGACAGTCGCCGAGATCTTAAGAGGCGGATGTACTGCAATAGATCCCGGGACTCATCCACGAGCTCAAACCTTCCCGTCCCCCTTTCCTGCGTTGTTCCCAGAGCGAAGCTACGAGCCGGAGAAGCATCAAACAAAATGCGCTTCGTAGTGGCTGTCACATCATGTATTCCCCTCAACGGAAGTAGAGGGACAGTAGAACTCCTTTGATCCCCCGACTTCCCGCGCTCGGAATGAGGACTGAAGCTTACCCCACACGATAAACGTTCATAAAGCTCAAAATCCCTTCTCCCATCTTACAGTGACATGCGGGGGAGAGGGTATTTTCAGAATTTGCCGTGCCATCACCAGAACTCGCCCTGCTCGATAAACCGTTTCACACGAAAGGCCGTGAAGAAAACAGCAAATGAGGCGGGAAAAGAAACCACATCTCTCATTGTACAAGACGGCCATCGACAGACATCCATACCCTCGTCCTCACTCGAGTACATCAAGCCCGCTGGTTAAACTCCAAGTAAACATCATACTCTAGCCTTTCTTTCCAAGAACATATCAAACACACACCTCTGGACATCCATCATCTTTTGGGGTCAAGATACCCCAAGTTTATCCCCATCATGCCTACTATGGAAACGAGCCGCACATGTAACATACATCTGCGTAATAGAGCTTACCCGGTGTAAGTATCCATCAACACCATGACCTGCGTCGGGGGAAAGACAACCATCCCCTCCTCCTGTGGTTCCTTCCCCCCGTCCGTCTCTCTTCGCGGCAATATCGCATCTCCGAGCCCCGCTACCGAGACGAAGTCCGTCTGCTCTACTAGCTCTACCGAAGTATCTAACAGCTCACGTTCCAGTCATCAGATCAAGTATTTCAGGCTAGGCAGAACCATGGCCAGGTCTCATGAACCATTCAGGTTTTGTCTCTATTCTATAAGCGGAAGAAAGTGGTTTCGTTATCCGAAAACCGCCCCAATCTTCGTCTAACGAAAGTTCAAAATTCTAATATGAGCTTTTGTTCTAAACGCGCGTCGGAAAAAGGTTTCCCTTTCTTTCCCCTCTTTCGTCTATAAAAGAGACCATGTCTTGGGCATTTCTCATCATGTAAAAAAAAGGAACCCGCCCAACGCAAAATTCATTAAATCTTCAAGTGGCACAAAATACCAACTCTTTACAGAGCCTTGAGAACGGGCTCGGCGCCAGAGACCTCGAGACCCTGGAGCTCAGTCTCCTTCTCGGCGTAGACGACCTTGCCGTGGTCGATGACGATGGCGTAGCGGGCGGTGCGCTCGCCGTGGTTCCAGCCGATGGAGGTGGAGAAGGCGGCGTTGGCGTCGGAGGCGAAGATCTGGGAAAGCCGGGTTAGTTCATCAACGCTTGTGACGGTGGCCGGGATATTGCGCGATGAAAGGTGAGAGAAGACACGAATGCAACTTCGCGGGTGAGGCGATTTGAGCGTATCGTGGTATCATGTTGAGACTCTTTTCCCACCCCCTTGAGGAGGGGCAGAGTGGGGGTGGGGGGCGGGCGGCGTTTATCGGAGTCGGTGAAGGGGTGAGCTCCACGGAAAGAGGGGGAGGGGTAAAACAACACAACACAACGCAACAGCACAGCACAGCTAAAGCTAGCTGCTAGCTGGAGAAAACAGGTCGAAAAAGAGAAAGAAAAAAAGATGCAACAGAAACAGCAAGACAGAAACGGGCAAAACTCACAATGAAGTCGTCCTTGATGTTGTTGGCCTTGCCCCAGCCGGACATGACAAAGGGGTCGTTGTAGGCGAGGAAGATGACCTGGTCGACGCCCTTGGCCTTGAGCTCGTCCTTGTGCTCAATGTAGCCGGGCAGGTGGGAGGCGGAGCAGGTGGGAGTGAAGGCACCGGGGATGGAGACGATGACGACCTTCTTGTCCTTGAACTCTGTTGGGAGACGGGAGGAGTTAGCCACGAATGTCTTTCTTGTTTCGTGATGCTTCAATTGATAGAGAGACTTACCCTTGGCGGTGTCGTACTTGATGGGGATACCGCAGACCTTGAAGTCGGCAGTCTCCTCCTGGTGGGGGATGTACTGGAAGGCAACGCCCTCGGGGAACTGCTCGCCGACCTTGAGACCAGACATTTTGATGATTTGGTGTGGGTTGGTTGAGGAAATTGGTGAAGAAAGAAGTGCGTTGGAGAGTGGTTTGGTGAAGAATGGAAGGAAAGGGAAAACAAGATCAGATAAAGGAAAGGAAGGTAGGGCGAATTAGTAGGTGGGCGGGATATCGAGGGATCGCCGAGTCAGGGTCCCAGGCGCAATTCTGCGAGCTTCCAGGGAAGTGGAGCTCGTGATGATTTGTATTTGAGATACGGATACTACGCTCCTTAGCCGCGGGGCGGCCACTCCTTCCTGGGACCACCGCCGACCATCTCAGGCACAGGCACGACAGGTAGTCTTTTTGTGACGAATACGGGCATACAAGTGGGCAAAAAAGTGCGGACCACGGGGACCTACCGTTGCACTAACAAGAGGCACTCGACGGTTTGATTTGTCTCGGAACTCTGGAGAGTTGTCTTTCTTGTTTGCCCGCTTTCGCGTTTGGGAGCCATGATGCAAAGTATCTTTTTTTCCCTTGCTCAAGGTACAAGGTAAGGTACTAAGTAGATAACAGCAGCATTCAAAGTGACAACAGACAGAATATCCGTATGGGGGAGGTACGAATAGATGACATGTACCTTGAACTCTGATAACACCAGCGAAATGCGCACCTTTTCGGCCCACAGAGTGACATGACGCAAGACCGGGAATTTATGCCGCGTCCGTTTGGGCTCCGATCCCCGGCCTCTCTCCCCCCGGTGGGGGGAGGCGAACAAGGGCCCCTCTCGGCCGTCCGAGCATCCAGCCTGTCGGCCTTCTACCAACGTCCTTCGGAGTTACTGTGCCAAGACGTTGTGACTCTGGGAGCCTTTTTGTCATCATGGCGAGGTCCGGGTGCTCCAGACCCGGGCGGCGTGACATTTCTGGATGTTGGTGGTCATTGGCGTGCAGATGGTACAAAGTCGGCGAGCATGTGCTTGTCTAGAATTGCCTGACTTTCATCGTCTGAAGAACCAGCTGCCTGTACTCAGTTAAGTCAATCCTGCGGTACCTGGTTCACACAACGACAGACCGCAACTGCAGTCAGCGCGGCTCTGTGTGATGAGGCAGAAGTTGCGTCGGCGTCGGCCGTTGCTTGTTGCTGTAGCGCTCACTCCGCAAGCCATCCGAAGTTTGAAAGACTCATCATGCTCAAGCTAGATTGAAATTCCTCAACTAGAACTGAAAGGTTGAAAATCAAAATTTTTGCGCCTCATCTGACGTCGTTTCGTCAGAGCAGAACCCGCGGTGTTTGCCAAGGGCGCTGGTGACAGCTGACAAAGGCCGAACCCCCGGCAGCCCGTGTCTGTGATTGGTTGAATCGTCCGGTGTTTGTGTCTTCTTCCAGCATAATTGACATGTTCAAAACTGCTGTCTTTGCCATGGCGATAGCTCCATGACTTTAGGCATCATCACTTGGAAAGATCGCATTGCTTGAATCATGACCAGCCAAGACGAAGCCAGACCGCCGTTCCCACCCTTCACCGAGGAAACCGCGAGGATCAAGGTGAAGGCTGCCCAGGATGGATGGAACTCCAAGTCCGTGCCCCTCAGCAACCGAAGCAGACGCCCACTGACATCGCCGCAGAAACCCCGCAAAAGTGAAGATGGCTTACACGCCCGACTCCATCTGGCGCAACAGAGACACTTTTCTCCAGGGTCGAGATGAGATTGAGCAATGGCTCACCAAGAAGTGGGAGAAGGAGAATGGCTACCGACTGCGCAAGGAGTTGTTCGCCTTCACCGATAACAAGGTAAGCCCCCCGGAGTCACCGTTGACCCGGCAGCTGTGGCTGCGCTTATGAGAGATCACTGACCATTGGAACAAGATTGCCGTCCAATTCTGGTATGAGTGGCATGATGAGTCGGGACAATGGTGGCGGACGTATGGTCTCGAGGATTGGACCTTTGCTGAGAACGGGCTTATGCGCAAGAGACAGATGAGCGGGAACGATGTCAAAATTGATGACACAGAGAGGTGGTTCCGGGATGGCGTTGATGTGAATACCGTTGATATCTCTGAGAGGCACTGGTAAAATCTGTCCTCTGTGCCAAGACAGTGCCAGAACTGCAAAGATCCGAACCCTTCCCGTAGACTAGGTAGTAGGGCACGGCTTCCAATGATTCGCAGTATGGCTCGTGTTCCTGGCGGCAGGGTTTTTGTCTCGAAGTAATGAGTCCAGAATCCTCTCGGCTGACACCTGTGCGTCTGTTGGACAAATTGATCTAGTGTAAAATCACTGTCGAAAATGCGCCGCCATGTCTTGAGATTTGGGGAAATGTTATCAATCGGATGAGGAGCGAGACAGGCACATATCTTGCCAAGACATTCCATAGAAGGCCAATGTTCGAAATACCAAAAACAGGCGTAAATATGACTAGCAAGCCGCCCACGAGGAATTCGCGAGTTCTCCACGAGGCGGGAAGTGTGAGTGACTGCCCCCTCTGATCCTGGGAGCCAAGCACCTACACACCAGGCCAAGATCCTTAGGCCAGTACATGGGCGGCACGCTCCTGACTCTCATGGAACACATCTTGCCAGCGAAGATAGGAAGGTGAGTTGTGCCATGGTCCACGCTAGAGAATTTTCTTGGTTTCGAGTAGAAAGACGTAGGGAAGACTTAGCGTCGTGTGGCCCAGGTCGCCAAGCGCATGACAGGAGCTTGACGCCACGATCCAAAGAGGCGGTTATGGAGACCAGAGAGACGATGCGAGAGCTAGGGGAAGGGAGAGGCCCCTGCGAGAGGACGAGATGATGGCAATTAGCAAAGCATCAACCTCGGCCGACGGTCCGCGTTGTTATATGAGATTGCCCGAATCTGTCATCGTTCCAATCAAGGCTTTTGAGGATAGGTACCAAGAAATGTAGCTTTGCCAGAAGCCAAACAAGAAGAGCAGAGACGACGGGCTGTGACGAAAACCATCAGCTTGCATATGATCACGCCGCGTTCAGAGCAGTCACAGATACACACAATGGTCATTTTGCGGCACGATAGGCGAGCCAATACCTTGTACAGGACGCAGCTGGAAACATGCCCGGCGATCTGTTCCTCTCGGGCCGGAAGCAGCGTCGCAATCGGGTAACGTGTGACGTTTGGCTCGGCACAGGGGTTCTGGCCACTCTTTGGGCCGTCCGTCCCGCTGGAGGGGGGTCGCTTCGAGATGACTGCAATGATTTGCGCCAGGGGTATTTTCAGCTTTGTGACCTGAATGGAATGCTATCTTGTCCTCTGCATCGACAGCTGCTGCAGTGCGACAGTGCGAAGGTGAGATTGGAGTAAGATGTGGTCTTTGCCAATGTTACAGGCGGCCGATTCGCAAAGTAGAGCTACTGAAAGCTGGCTCGATCGGATAGCTGGTTCATCGACGCTACACAGAAAAGGCGCTGCTCGGAAAACGGTTGGCACAAATCTGGGAGGGGGGATGGACGCACAAAGACTGACCTCGGGGTGATGGTTAGGTACGGGGACCATGTCACCATGGTCGGCGACACTAGCGAGACCGAATAGGTCGAGGTAGTCTACTACGGCTTTTGGTGATTTGGTGCGACAGGCTGGATATGAGGTTTTATCAGGCTGGCTGGACTTGTCTAGCTGGTGGGTGACGGTGGGTGAAAGTGAGGAGCTAGGATAAGGTGGTGGTTGAGTGGTGGTTTGATTGGCCGTTGGTGTAAGCAGGGATAGATTTATCGATTAGCGAGAAGACATGATCAAGGCGCCCCTTCAAACTCTTCTTCACATTCTTCGCAGGGATGGTTTGAAGAGGCTAGTCGTCTCGTTACTGCTTCTAGCCTGACCGATCTGGTTCGCTGAGGAGAGCCTTGACACTATGACTAGATACCTGGCATGGGGACCAGGTAGGGGAGTATTAGCATGAGATGATAATGTGGCAAAAAGCAAATGCTGTTTGGGGCTGGTTGAAGGTGGCCGACCTTGGTGGAGAGGATTCGTGTAAGTAATCTCGTCTGATCTTTGAGTTAGCTGTCGTTGCAGTCGTCTGATGAAATTTGGGAAGAAAAGGAATTCAGGCGGACATAGTACATGAATCGAACGCTCAAACTCAATTCTCCGGGTAAGGTTCCCTGCCTTGCAAATGGAAGTCGTTTCTTGAGAGTCATTTGGCAGGTGCGAACAAGGTACGAATAGGTACAGAGAGGGAAGGAAACATCGTCAATCGATCTCGGGGAAGGAACGCGCACAGACCGTCGATTCAGGGGACCCTGCCAGTACTTTAGGTACCTTCTGGCCTACCTTAGTACCTCAGTAGTACAGAGCAATAGGTACCTTCACCACCACCAACCCCTTGCCTCTTTTTTTTCTCCCCCCTTCCACCTGGGCAGCATTTTTTCTTTTTCTCGTCTTCTTCTTCTCTCTTCCCCCGGTCAGATGGGGATACCTACGTACGGATACTTCCCATCAAGCACGCCAGGCACGCCTCTCTCAGCAATCCCGCGCTTGTGTCGTAGCTCCACCGTCTGTTCACAGCCTGCCCTACGCCGGATCAATATCTCCTGAGCGCCGTTAGGCGACTGGCATACCTAGACCCAAAGTCAAACTCGACTTGGACCACGTTACGTTACCTATCAGCACCTTTCGTGATCCGGCTTGACGGGCTTTGGGGCTGGGGACTGATGGACTAGGTACAGTCTCCTCAGCCCGGAAGCCTTCGCCTCATCCGTTGATGAACTCAGCGCCATGAAGAACAAAGGGAGTCCTGCCTCGGCCTCTCGGACCCGGAGCTCTTCTCCGTCCACCACCAGACGACGATGGCAAGTCTGGAGGCTTGATGTGGGAGGCGCCGCCTGCTCTCGTCATGGTCCACCTCCTTACGGCCGCCTCCTACGCCTCTGTGCCCCGGGCCCGGTCCCCTGGAGAAAAGAGACAAACGAGTCCTAAGGATTCGCGCGAGCCTCGCTTGACCTCGAACCAACTTCTGATGCTGACTATTGTCATGTCAGGTTGTTGCTGCAACAACTTGAGGTGAAAGCAGCACCCGATAAATATTTAAGGGGTTTCACTCACCTTCCAAAGACATCACTAATCATTGTCACGCCGGTTTGAAAAATTTCCAGGCCTTTGGGTGTCTTCTCCACGCTCTCCTCTTGCCGATCTCCTGCAATCTCCCACATAAAAGATATCCGTACCTATTACCAGCCAATTCCGCACTCTGCAGAGTCCATTTTCCTCAAGCAGGGAAGACAAGCCCAGCTGTGAGCTGTCTCAGCCGAACAGACGCTCCTTACTCGTTCAGGAAAGCCTCGATGCTAGTGCCGGGCCACTCCACCAATCGCCACGATGCTGCAAGAGATCGACAGTGATTTCGCTGTTTCGGGAGCTTTGTCACTTATGGCTTCGAAGCAGGTCTGCAATGGGAGAATGGGCGTTCTTGAGGCGCCCGGTCACTTGGTCACGTCGTTGCACTGCTTTTGGCTCACTCAGTCCTCGTTTGTCTTGTCATCATAGCATAGCAGAGATGTTTGAGCCTTCGCCTCGCAAACGCAAACGCAAAGCGCTCTGATTCTTCGTATTGTCCAAAACAATGGCCACAACAACGACAGGTGTGCCAGGTAGGCAAGGGCTCGCTGCGTAAACTTTGAAAACCAACGATGCCGTTGCTAGCGCCATTCTTGCTTCTTCTCCTTCATACCCACATGCATCCACGGCCAGGGCCATGTCTCTCAATGTTCTACTATCTCATGCTGCATACGGAGTACAGAAATTCAGAAATAAAGATACATGCCTACTCCGTACTGCACGGTACATCGCCTCCACCCTCACGCGGGTGCGCTATTCCTTCTGCGTCGGCCTCCATGCCTGCCAAGCGTGCCCTCAATATCAGCATCACCAAGCAAGTCCGAGAAGAAAGCACATCCCTACACACCATGTCGTTCCCACCCATCCGCATTCCGCCAGGAAACAACAAACGTCTGGACGCCTCACCCATCCCAAGTCCCAGTGTCCCACAGGGACCCCGGCTACAGGTCGATTTCGCGCTTTCTGGATTGGCCCAGCTTCAGCCCTCTCCGTCAACGGAAGCCAGTCATGGCCAAATAAAGTAGTCTTTCCGTCGAAATGTGTGTGGGGCTGGCCATCGTCCTGACCCTCCCCAGCAGCCCTCGACTCTCCTCAACTCTCGAGATATCTGGGCACGGGTTCACAGGTACGCCTACGCCTACACCTGCTTTTCTTCTCTCACTGCTATATCAGTCGTCTTGTGCCCTCAACCGTTTCCCCCGTTCCTTCACCTCCCATCTTAGTTGTGTTCTTCGCTACTCCCAACCCCTTCCACCCCTCCCGCAAGGCGAGCACTTTTCTTCATTGTGCAGTAGCTTGTAGTTCGTTCCAACCCTACCTTAAGCCCAACACTACTCTCTTTCCCCCAGCTTTGTCCGGTCTTACTCGTGGAACGTCATTCCTGGACCTGGATACTACAAGTTAAAGGCGGTCTCTTTCGATCAAAGGTTTCTGGACATTCACTCACACTCACTGTCCTACACCCTAGAACCTAAGACCACCTATTTCATTCGCTTCTCCACCTACTACCAACCAGACTGCGACATTTCGTGTCACTTCTATCAAATATCCAACTATGGGTCTTCTACCTCTCACCTACCGCCGACCCGTATACGTCAGCAACGCCAGCTCAGCTCGCGGGAGCACTTCAGATGTATCTGATAGTGGCGATGAGAAGCAGAGCAACACCTCCTCATCCTTGCGCTCCGGCAATTCTGGCAAACTGCAGGGCATCCCGGAGTCGCTCACTTTTGACAAGATTATCAACGGTGGCACATGTCCTGTAGGTTGCCTCTCATGACTTTGATACTGTCCAAAGTATTGACTTGATAGCCTTGTACCGTGCGTGACTTCATGAACTACCTGATATATATTGAGCATGCGGCGGAAAACCTTCAATTCTTCCTCTGGCACCGGGACTTCCAGAAGCGTTTTGGGGAAGCAAAGACGTCTGACATGTCTCTCGCTCCCGAGTGGACCGAAACCATGGAGACTGATCTGCTTCAACGCATGAACAAGGAAAAGTCACAGAGGATGCGCAAGAAGCCCGGCCAAGAGATATTCAAGGGAACCGATTTCGAGAAGAAGGGTGCCACGAGCGGCATCGTGCAAGATCCCAACAACCCTTTCCACACCCCTCCACGCACCCCAAACGACTACGAAGGCTCAGTCTACACGGGGTCTCAAGGCGTGTCGAATGCCGATTCGTACCGCTCTCAGGCTAGTGATGCATTCGCGGCCGTGGGTGCCAAGCAGCCTTGTAAGTTGTCAGACTCGAGGGCTTCAAGGTATTTGCTGACTGGATCTAGTCACCATACAACCATTCCGTGAAGAGATTGATCGTGTTATCGCCACGTACATTATGGAGGGTGCGCCGCGACAGCTCAACCTCTCGGCCAAGGAACGTGACGCCACTCTTCACGCCCTTGCGTACACTACCCATCCTACGGCCTGCCGCTTGGCCATCAAAGTAGTTGAGAACTCTCTCCGCCAGCAAGCTCACCCCAACTTCATTCGTTGGTCCATCTGCAACGGTAACCCCGCTCGCGTCTTCTTCGCCCGGGCTCTCGGCGTTGGTCTCATTGCTATCGCCTTTATCGTCGCCATCTTGATTACTCTCAGCCGTGCGGGCCGTGGATGGCGAGCACTGGCTGCCATTGGATGGGTTTTGGGCATTTCCACCTTGGTCGCAGCCTACAAGGGCATGTGTGTTGTCCTCCACGGTATGCACCATCGTCATGTTCGTCCCTGGGAGCTCTTCGTGGACGAGGAGAATGACGACCGCAAGACTTCCTTCGACACGTTTGGATCTAACAACAGCTACGAGTCGGAGCCTTGGGTCATCAAGTATGAGAAGCGCAACATTGTCCGCAAGATCTTCGACCGCGAGGTGTGGATTGAGGAGCCTGCTCTACGCACCATCCAGGACACCATCTTCCTTCAGGCAATTCTCTGTGCCGTTCTCGTTGGCGGTGTCCTCACCGCCATCTTTGTTGCCATCCCAAAGCACGGGTACTTTTGAGTGTGTCTTTGTCTGATACAGACAGCTGGGATAGCTTGTATCGCAAAGCTTCTGTTTGTTGGTGGCCTTAATAGGTGTAATTGAGTATGTGAAGGGTGCTTGGAACGGACGATGAGAACCAAAATACCATTTTGCTTGGGCGCGGCGTATACGGTGGAGGGAACATGTTTTGTCGTATGGCTTTGTATATCAAGACATGGAAGTTTATATACCAGATTCAGCTCCAATGACGAGATGTGAAAAAAGTTTGCCCCTCACGTGTATACGTCAGCAGGGCAAGTCTTTCAGCCGGGTACAAAGCTCAATTATCTGGTATTGAGTTGCGTGCCATCGAAAGTTCATAGGATACAGATGACAGGGCGATTTCTACTACCTTGATCTAGACGAGTCACTCCATGTTATGGTATCACTTGAGCTCACTTGCATTTGTTTAACTCGTGCTATCGACTGAGGGGGTTTCATTACCTCGCCTGCAACAAGCCTGGATCAATGACCGGAAGGCTCTCCTCTTGTGATCATGTTTCTTCTCAAGATCAAGAACGCCAACCGCAAGCGAAGCAGTCATTGCGACACTACAAAGTTACATAGACTTGAGGCAGGAGAGCCTCTGATGATAGGCCTCGGAAGAAGGGAGACTCCGGACGAAAAAATAGAGGGAAGGGGGGGGGAAGATACCCTGATCGTGCATGAACACAACCCATCTAATCCCATCTCAACTCACAGTATGCCTCCACCGTCTGAGGATGCCTGGTGGCGGGGAAGTTGAGCCACTAAAAGTTTAGATTCTACCTATACAACATGAGACTGAGACGTTTACCCTCCCCCCCTCGGCGGTGTAAATCCGGCTGATGCAGGGCAACCCGAGACGAGAGACTCATTCCAGAAACGGGCAATGCCGTAAATAGCGGGTCTCCCTCCCCCAGGCGACCTTCGGACTTTGTCAGGGAGCTGAGGCACGTAGTCATCCGCCGGTGGTTTCTAGGGAATCCTCCCATCTTCGAGACTACGGATACAGAATCGGAACAATGTTCTAGTGTCCCCGTCAGACATGGGCACAGACGGAAAAGTCTGTGGATATGGTCTTTTTCTGAATCCATCGTTGGCGTTCCTCGTTCGGTGGGGGTGAGCAGACCCCTGTCGCGCGGAACTCTCATCGAACCAGTAAGACGCGCCGTTTGTGAGCAGCGACTACCTGATGCGGCAATGGCCACGGGAGAGCCTGAGAGAACGCCAACCTCATTGATCGACAGCATCTACGTTCATCCCGCGTCTCTTTGTTAAACCGACGAGAATGGGTGCGATGTAGTATCCAGAACATCCATCATTTTTTTTTATGATCTTCGCCAAGGGCGTAGTGCGGTTGAGGTATCCGTGGGAAGATCTCGAACAGGTCCATCTCCCCCGTACACGCGAAATCCGGATTCGCAGACGATGGTAAATGCATGCCTACGACAGCGTTGTCCGATCAGAACGATGGACCAAGAATACACAGGCAAGTGAGAGCTGGAGGCTGACGAAGCGTACACGTTTTGACGTTCAAAGTCTAAATGCCAAAACATCAGACCAGTCAGTCACAAAGAAAACTCCGTCGGAAAAAGGCAACACAACTATCAGACGACTCAATGATACTAAAATAAGAGAATTACCATCCCAGCCCCTGCTGTTTTCTTCATTACAAGTTTTTCCTCCTCTCTTTGGGCGTGCGTGCAAGGCGTCTGGTTTCCCATGCGTCAGGAACGAGGCCTACCACGCGGCATCTTGACTCGAACCCTGATCTTCTAGGATGCCTTGAAACGAGACCTACGCGCGCGCCAAGTCATGTCAATCAACTCACTTCACCCAAATTTTGGGACAAGCCTCGCCTGCCTCACAAGACGAGCAGGATACCCAGATACCAAGACGCCCGGAGACTTTTCGAAGTCCCTCTCCAAGGTACCCTTCAGAAGGTGGTAATATTGACTCGTGACACTCGCGATGCCTTCCGAACAGGTCGGACTTTCCATCATGCGCGGTTCATCTCAAACAACGGGGTCAATGATGATCTACCGACTCGTTGTTGAATACATCCCATCCAAAGCATACAGACAACCCCAGTACTCCGGGTCTCCCTCTCAGACGGTAAGCCAGCACGACATCAGACCAGACCAGACGGGCCCCAAACGAGCGGGACTGGTTCGCCCAGCACTCTGGATTCGGTTCTCGCCTAAGGATCGTCAAACGTTCTCACCCTTTTGAGGTTGGATGCGTGGGTGCCTCCCATGAGACAATGCGAGTCGATCGCAAACCACGCGTGGGTGGTGGATCGAGGCAGAGTGATATATAACTCGCCGTGAATCCCTCGAATTTCATCCTCCCAGCTATCAACTTCCAGCATCACCTCTACACAACATAATCAAACTACATAATCACGCCGTCTTCATCAATCCTAACGTAGTCTATCAAACTCACAAACCCATAAACAAAACAAACCCGTACGACACCTTCCACAACCAAGATGCGCGCCTCATCAGTCCTCGTGGCTCTCTTCGCTACCCTCGCCGTCGCCGTCCCAAGCAACCTCGACTCCGTCAACCTCCCCTCCCTCCTCGAGACCCGCCAATGCGCAAAGGCGGGAACGTGTTCCAAGGGCGGCGACAAGGGCGAGAGCTGCTCGGCGCTAAAGTGCTGCAGCAATTCCAAGTCTGGTCGTGGCGGACAGGTACTGTTTCTCACCCCTCTACCACTCTTTGAGCGTCCTATTTACCGCCTCTTGTCTGTCGTGATATTTTTGAAGTAGAAGTCATACTCTAATACCCTCGTTACTTATTAGGTCTGCTGCTGCAACTGAGAACTAAGGATACCACACATCAGGAGATTTAAGAAGAAAAGCATATGGAACACGTAGTTGGGCTTGTAGTTTCAAAATCAAGTTTATTCCGATGGAATCTCCTACTTTATCGTATCTATTGACTGCTTGAGTGGTCTACCAAGGGGTGTATCTTTGGACAGGAACCCCCAACTTGCTGTTTGCTTTTGTAAGGGTCGCACAGGGAAGGATTGTGATATCGTGTCTTGCGACCGCCCTCGACTTAAGCTTTTCAGGCAAGCAGCCATACTTTTCGTCCACCTTCCAAGGTTCCTAGTCGATACACCTCTTTTTTCTTCCATCTTCCGAGGACACCAACCAGCACCCATATTTACCACCCTTCAAGGTCACCACTCAGCGTTGATAAACATTGTTCTGATCCGCTGAGTCGCACCTTTCTCCCTCTACCGCCCTCCGACTCGGCTTGGACTTGCCATTATAAAGTCATTGTCTGTCGCATGAGGTAAATAACTGGTAATCGCCCACTTTACTTTCTGCATATCCTCTTCGCAGGCCACTCTTGATTCTCCACCTAGCATCTTCAAATTTTCAGCTGACATTATCACTTCTCTAGGCACGCACATTTACACAAGGCGTCGTTCATCGCACATCATGGCCTCTTCCGACGCTAGTCGCAGTGTGCCCATCGCGCAATATCAGGCAACGACGCAGCTTACCCTGTTTCCTCACTCGCCGCCAGACCCGTATGGTCATAACATATACAAATTTCCAGAGGGTCTTAGAGAAAAGAGTATCCTGTCGGAGCGAGAGGCCGGAATGTCCAAAACGGCTCGGTGTTTCGACGACGAGAACCAGCCTTATCTTCTCAATACAGACCAGCACGACAATCCGGACAACAGCTTGCGCATCGAGGTTGTAAGGGTCCTTTCTGGCGGTCACGGTCGCGGCAACCAAGTGGTCTTGGTCAAGATCCTTCACATGCCCAGATGCGATCCCAAGTTTCCTCTTCCCGACAAGGAAGAACTCGCAGTCGCCAAGATCTTTGACCCCTTGTTCTATAGCACTTCATTCCCCGAGGATCTGCCCTTTTGGAAAGATACATCCAGAGCCGACATGAGACTGAGTCGCGAGGCTGGCGCGTACAAGGAACTGCACGAGAAGGACCTGACTGGCTATCCGCATCTCGCCCCTCAGTACTACGGCTGTTGGACGACCTGTCTTACGAGCTACTCTCCAGACTGCGAGGGAAAGACGCGACATGTTGGCCTTGTACTCCTGGAGTACATCGAGGGAAGCAGCATTCAAGCTATATGCCGCCACGACGACGATGACGTCCTAATCCCCCCCACACAACGAACTTACTTGGTCCCGAACGGCCCTGATTCGATTCATTTTGACCTTGAGAAACGCTTGGACATTCTAGCTCAACTTATCGAGGGAACCATCAAACAGATATACAAAGGGGTCTGGCATGACTACGTTGAGCCAGAGAACGTACTCATCTCCATGCGGAACAAATCAACCCTCCTTGAGACGCAAAGAGTCTGTCTCATCTCCTACGATATCTGTTCGATCGATTTCAAACTCAGGGATCCCGTCGACAGATGGTCGCGGTTTCCTCACCCTCCGCATCCTACCAAATGCTTCGATCTTGACCGATTTCATAGTTTTGGTGGCTGGTGGCCTCTCGATTGGGAAAATGGCAAAGGAGATGAGCACTTCGAAAATTGGCTGCTTGAACGCTTCGGAGAACATGACTCCGATAGGTACTCCTGCAATCTGTTGTACTCAAGAGAATGGCTGAAGCGGGAGAGAGAAATTGCTAGAAAGAAGGCGAGAATCAAGAAGAAGAGAGAGATGGAGAAGGAGAAGAAGAGAGCGAGGAGGTCGAAGGCGAAGGAGAGGAGGGCTGCGAAGAAGGCTGCCGCAGAGAAGACAGTGGCGGAGAGAGATACCATCACAGGACTGAGCTCGTCGGCCGCCGCCCTACGAATCACTTACACAGAGACCGCAGGCATTGCCTTCATAAAATCTTTGATGGCAGCCTGGAAGGAAGGATTGAAAGCGGACAAAGTCGGCCAAGGACACGAGGGCGAGGATCCTCGAGGAGATTCAGTCGCGCAACCAAGCTCGTTGACTGAGACCCAGAGCCCCTCAGTGTCTCTGGAGGCAGATGCGGAAGCAGCTGAAGCAGAGGAGGCCAGCCAGGAACACAAGGGTGATGACTCTTAGGAAGAGTTGGTCACTCGCGCAAGTTCATCCACTGAGGCTCCGAGCCCCCGAATGTCATTGAAATCTAGCGCGGAAGCAGTGTCAGAGGAAATTACATGGATTCATGGCAAGTACGAGGATCCTCAGAGAGAGTCAAGTGTGCAGCCAAGCTCATTGAGAGGATCCCGGAGACGACCAATGTCGGCGGCGCAGTTGAAAGCCAAGGTCAGAATGCGTGAGGCTTTCCAGAGAGAACGCGACGCGCTGAGCCGTCAAGCTCGTGCTTCTGATCCTGAGTCTCATGAGTAATTATCTTCCGGGTGGAGCGTCTAGTTATAGGTGTTGGAGCAAACTATGATAGGGCAGAAGACTCATTAGTGTTAGTTATGTTGTTTTCGAACTATGATCTCAGAGTGTGTTTGATAAACTATAACCTCCCTGCTTGGAAACGAGGGTACGCACGACAGAGGTCAGTTGGGCTTCGCTCTTTAGGGGTCACTCTGCCAATCGTAGCCTCGTGGCGTATGTATAGATCCAACCGAATGCGAACAGGCCCTGCCTTTCCACTTTGATTTACTTCAGTGATGTAGCAAGGTATATCTGATATGTGAATGCCCCTCATTGCTTGTTGAAGCTTCGAGGTGCGTTCGTAATCAACTGGAGTGAGAAGACTCTTCAATCCGGTGAAGGGAAGTTCCAAGTCTCCTAGGACCCAGAGTCTCTGCTGGAATTGCTCCCCGTTCTACTTGAGGGGATGGGCTGCACGTATGGAAAAGACTGCCTTGGAAGGTATTGAGTGATTACAAGTGTTTCCTTTCATAATAAAGTATAAAAGGCATGGTCACTGATAATCATCGGCTTTTATGTGTTTCTGTAGTTGTTCGGGAAACCTTGTAGGTGAGCTTTTCCGCTTCAACCGTCTAACCTCACAAACAATATTGACACATCTTGGGTTTCCTGATGCTGAACGTATATGACCCATAAGCAGCAAAATGAACTGGGATCTAAAAACCTCCACGACATTGAACTTTGTTCCAATGTGCTTCAGATGGCGTCGAAGTCCACGAAAGGTGTTTCCAGATCCACCTAGCATCCCACCAGTCACGTCGCCCACCATTCTTACTCTCCTTTGCCGTAGGGAACTTTTATCCAATCCGATATGGTGTAGTGGCCAACATGATGCCCTCTCATCTCAATGAGTGGTTAGGCATAGCCCCGAGTTCGATTCTCGGTTTCGGAATGTTTTGCTTTTGCTATGTTGGCGATGTGTTCACTCACTTTGGCTACCTAGTTTTAGGGACTGACACGTCATGACCAAGGATTCGATGAATGATACACTGGTAGATAGCACTGCACACCTCACCTAGTACCTACCCATCCAAGGTGAAGGTGCCTTTTGTGTTCATGAAACAGCCTCCGTAAGACTAACTATAGTACAATGATGAGCTCGAAAAGTAGTTTCATATGGACTAAGCTTGATTCTATAAATTGATTCCCGAGCATTCTGAAAACTCATTTGGAGCGCACCAATCTTGAACCAAGACAAATAGAATTGAACATGTCTCTAACACCAATCAACATGTAGTTGATCAAAATGCGAGGCTCATGACGGCGACAGGACGACCTTCATTTAGAGTCAGCTTTGCTAAGAGGTCCAGTCCAACACAGTGCCAACCACTCTCGACACTGCCAAAGGAGCCCCACACCCAGACGCAGCGGAAAATAGCACAATGACTCTACTGACTTCAAGTGAGGCCCTCACTTACATGAACATAACAACCAAGCATCCGTCTCTCATACAACATTTACACATAAGAGCATATGCAAATTAAAAAATGGCGACGAGGATACCGCACCTGCTGGAGAGCTACCTCGCCCTCCCGTCCGAGTACGCTCAGGTCCTCCTCACCAGCGTCCTCGGCGCCAGCACCAACTGGCTCGTCCTGCGGTACCTGTACACGTATCTCAGGAAAGTCAACGCCGCTGGTGAGGAAGGGGCCGCCTCTGCATCGCAGAGCGAGGACGTCCGCGTCGTTCTTGTGAGCTTCATGAGAGATTTTGCGTTTTGGAAGGAAGGCGCTGGGAGATTGGTATGTTTGCTTGCTACTTGACATGGAACGCCCCTCACTGGAAATTTCAACCCCTCCATTCGATGAGATTTTCAATGAGATTTATCTCGATCACCACTCATTTTTCTTGCCAGCACCCAGCATCTTTGAAATCTAATGAAAATGTGCTAATCATGCACCACAGGGCCTCGATCTAGAAGGACTGGGAAGAAGCGGCAAATTCGTCTTCGTGGACGGGCTGAGTGGGCTGTTTTCCTCCCCTCACCAGGCGCCGCCGCCGCCGACGCCCAAGGGTCGGAGGACCATCCGCGGGGCAAGGCTGGCTGATATCCAGCACGAGCTCGACGGCGCGATATCCGATGTGTCCGCGGCGGATGCGAAGACGGTTCTGATTGTGGACCAGCCGGACCTCTTGCTCGCTGCGTCTGGCGAGGACCTCGCGGGTCTTGCGTTGAGGGATATGTTGCTTGGTGTGCAAGAAGTACGTACGCTTACTAACTTAATTTCTGGCTCATTTTCTTCTCTCCCTGAAGGTATCGTTTGCAACTTTTGTGTGCAAGTTATTTTGCATCAACGATGAGATATCCTTCCCACCTTTTTTTTTTATCATTCTCAAATCAAGTAAGGGTCCTTCACTGACACATCATCCAGAAAGTCCACGCCTCCATCATCACCGTTGCCGCAGACGAGCCCCTCATCGCGGCGCAGACCACGACGCTGGAGAAGGAGCACGCGAGTCTCGTTCTCGGGCTGGCGCATGCCGCAGAGACGGTGATTGGTCTGAGGCTGCTTGACACGGGCAACGCGAGCGACGTCAGCGGGGTGTTGAGGGTCACGGCTGGAGGGGGCGGCGAGGAGGACAGGGTGGTCGAGGAGACGGAACTGTTGTACTTTGTTGGTGGGGATGGGAGCGTCAAGGTGTTTGGGAGGGGACAGTGATGGAGTGTAGGAAGGGTTGAAGTTAAATGTCACCACGCATCGTGTTGCGGTCAGGCTGTTCATCCTTCGAAGAGGGCTTGGAGGGGTTGCTAGGGGTTTGGAATCGGGATATGATATACCCCTCGAATGCAAGCAATTATCTCACGATGAGGGGATATCCAATCTGTCACGTCAAAGCACGATGTTTTTCATCTCTGAAATCCCCCATTAATCGACCATTCACCATTATCCAGTTGCGCATGGGATTAGTGAGTGAACAAGACAAGCAAAGTCATTTCTCTTTTCCCTCAGGATCCGTTTTTCCCTCGTGTAAAAAAAAAGTGAGTTTATCCCCTTGAAGCCCGCGCGCGAGATAACATAAGACGTAAAAACACCCGTTTCGATTTTTGGCCAAATGCTTTGGTTTTGTTTTGACTCTTTTTTTGATATTGGCTTTGCTTCCGAGTCAAAAAACGAGGGGAGGGGTGAGAGAGACAGAGGGGGAGGGAAGAAAGCAGAAGAAAGAAAGGAGCTGATTTTTCCCTTGTTTTCTTTTCGTGATATCGTTTCCCGAGTAGACAAGACTCCGGCGGCGTTGCCACGCCTTCCCTGGCCCCCCGCCTCGATCTCAATTTTTCATTCCCCCATCGCCCGAATGCCCTCGATTGCACAGATACCTCCCCATGTCGACCCGAATCACATTCCAATCATCGCTCACGAGTCCTGCGCGGTGGGGCCGGCGGAACCCTTGGGGACACCGGACTGGAAGCCGTTCTTGAAGCGGCGTGAGACGTCCTTCATGTAGCGCATGCGGCCGGTGCCGACGGTCTTTCTCCGCTTGGCCTTCTCGGACCAGTTGTCTGTAAATCGCGTCCTACGTCAGTAACTCGTCTTCATCTTTCTCGGTTCATGGTTCTTGTGTGGTTGCTGCGTGTATTGGGTAGACGTAGAAGATGTGGCGTGGAATTGAGATCATCTCAGGGGATTGGTATGTTGATTATGTCTGGGGACTCGGATTGGGTTCGTCGTTCGGGAGGATAAAACGTACACTTGCGGGTCTTGGCCGAGGGGTAACCGCAGGAAGAGCAGGTGTGCTTCTGGATGTGAAGCGATCGGCGACCTGAAAACACACAAACATTGATCAGTATCTTGAACCCGCATCGAATCTCGAATTTTGGAAGTAGTCGCGTCCTAGTAGACCAGAACTCGACTCTCTCCCATGTAGATGCCACTTACCGCAACGACGGCACAAGGTGTGCGTCTTGTTGTGTCTCTTACCAAACGAGGAGGTACCCTTCGCTATACAAGAAAAAATAACATCGGTCAGTCCATCGGAACGGCGTAAAATGGTCAACCTTTCGTCGCGAAGACGATGGCGACGACGGCGGCGGCTAAAACGTACTCATCTTGGCGGTATTCGGTGGTCGACGATGGTGTTCGGGGGTTGCTGGTCGGTTAGTTGGTTCGCGGAGGAATCAATCGAGAAAGACGCTCGATTGTCAAATTTCGTGGTGCGTGACCTAAGCGAGAGGATTGGGCTTGGTGGGGCCTACCCATTCGGCCACTCTGAAAATTCGTGGATGGCACTACACGTGACCGAGGGTTCGATCTTCGTCCAATCAACACCTTCCCCAGCCAGCCAAAGGGACTCGACCTGCCTGTGCACCGCCGCAGCATCCCTGTCTTCAAATTTTGGTGGGTCTTGTTTTCCAGCCGCCAATCCATCCTTTTTTTTGCTGGTGACAAACCCCTGGACAGCCCCATTTGAGGCTATTATGTCTTTTTGAGACTGCAGCGGATGCTTCTCGTGTCGTGTGTCAGCGACTATATAATACGGCAAATGGCACTCAGGGAAGCGATGAGGATGAGAGGCAGGCAAGAGATGCAGCCGAGTTTCACCATTAAGTGATGGCATTACTTGGCACCATTGAATCGAGCAACCGTGTATCAGTAGAAGCGAGTCCGTGAATTCACGTCATCTCCAAACGCCTGGGAACGCCGTTTCCTAACCCATGACCGGGCCTGCTGTGTGCGGGTATACAAAATCATCACGTCGTCCACCGTCTTGCCATCCGCCCGTTGTACCAACCCCCTCTCAGCCCTGGATATCCAACATCTGCTTGAGCGCCGCCTCGCTGGCTCTCAACCAGCGGCCCCGCTCCTCGAGGTCGTCTGCATCACCACCGGCTCTATCTTTCCGCCTCCGCGCCTCCTTGGCAGCTGCCGTGCTGTTCTGCCTCTTGGCCTCCAAGGGCATCAACTCAGCCTGCAGCCTTTCCAACTCCTTTCTCTTGCGCGGCACCTTGGCCTGCAACTGCTCCAGCTCGCGATCCAACTGCTGCTGCTGCCTCTTCTTCTCGTCCACCAGTTCGAGGGTCCTCGCGAGAGGCAGGTTCATCATCGGGCTCTGTCCCGGTGCTTGCGACTCTTTGAGCTCCGCCACCTGCTCCTCCAACTCGGAAATTTTGTCGGGCAGCTCCCTCAGCTTCGTTGTGTCCAGCGACACGTTGTCGTACCGCTTCGCCAGCTCCTTGCCCTTCCTCTCCAGCTCCGTCACCATGTCTGCGACCTCCACCTTGAGAGCCTTGAGTTGCGCCTTAGCCTCGAGGTTCGCCTTCTCCAGCTCCAGATTCTCCTGCGGCGTGACGATGACGGGCGGATCGCCAACGATGGCGCGTATGAACTTTTCTTTCGTGACTTGCTCGACGTAGGAGAACCGCAGCTTGGCGAAGAGCTCCTTGTAGTGCTCGAGGTCGGCCTCTAGGCTAGCTGGTGTCGCGGCATCTTGGGATGCGTTGGATGCGTCTGACGTCCGTTGTCGTGATTCTTGCGCGACGGCGCTGGAGATGGGTTCGCTGAGTCGGATGATTGAGATTTCATGGTTCTCATTAAGGTCTTCGATTTTGCGCAGCACTTGGGCCGCCTTTCCCGCGTCCATTGTTTGGAAGGCCGATTAGCTGTGTTGTTGTCGTATATCTTGGCCCCAGTAGGCGCGCTGTCGATTCAAGTTTCGTCGTTGGCGCGTCGGAGATGATGTCGGCGGGGAAGATCCTGTCGCGGTTGTTAATTCTTTGCCCTCAAGCGTTCAAGGTCTGTCATTAAGGTAACTAATGGTAAGGTGGGCGCTTCACCTTTGTGACGTTTGTTTACTTGGGTCTAGATTGGGTAAGGTCACATCTTTATCTTATCGCCATCTCCGACTCACTATTAAGGTATCTGCTGATAAGCTACTTGGCCGTGCGGAAAACGGCAGGCATGGCGCAGGCTCGTCCCACTGCGCGCCAAGTCCCTTGTCGATGTGACTCTGGCAGCCTTTGCTGCTGTCGTCGATCAATCCTCCAAACGCCGCAGTTTGCGACAACGACATCTCTCAACTAAGCGAACCCCCGCTGTCCCTCTCTATCGCTTCATTCAACAGCCTCATTGAAGAGCCCTGTCGCTGTCACTTTCGAATTCTTTCATCGATCCGAGACCGGCACTTCTAGAACCCCCGCGCTTCTCTTCTATTCGCGACAAAAAGAGGCACATACCCCAGCTACCTTAGCTGCCGGATGCCGCAGCCATCAGCCTGATCAAAAGTGATCGGAAGGCGCGTGGTCATCTCATCACCTTTTGGATCTAAGATTTGGGTACCAAAGCCTCACAATGTCAAGCCACGACATGATCACGGACGACTACGTCGCCGATTTGCTCGCCAAAGAGGCAGTCGCGGGCAGGGCAGACAAGAAGTACGTCCCACGACTCTCCCGGGTCCCTCACGTCACCATCTAATTGGATCCTCCCTTTAGACCGGCAAATATGCCTAAACCAAACACTCGTTTCCTGCGCCACATTATCAAGGATACGAATACGCACAACAAGAATCTCCTAGCCAAAGAGGCCGCAGAGTCTCGCGCGCGCTTGAAGGATCTGGAACATGCCGAGGAGAAGGAGAAGCGGAGAAAGGCAGGCCCACAGGATATTCGAAAGAGACAGATGGGAGATATCCTATCCATCTTAGGAGACCGCAAGGACATAGCCAGGCTCAGTCGATCGGGAACGTCGAAAGAGAAGTCGCACAAAAAGGAAGGCTCGCCACCGCGGAGGGCACATCACAAAGAACGCAGGAGCGAATCTCCAGAACGCGAGAGCGATAGGAAACACCGCCGGAGTAGAAGGGACGAATCGGATTCGGAGCGGGACGACCGTCGACGACATAAGAGCGATCGGCGGAGGTCACGCTCACCCGACGAAAAGCACAGGAGGCACCGCCATCGGTCGCCAATCGAGGATAGGGAGACTGCGTCAAAGTCCCGGCGAAATGATAGGGAAAGGAGACGAGACGAAGAAGGACAGGATCTAATGTCGAAGAGTCATCGGTCACGCAGAGACCGGAGCCGGGAGAGGCCACAGTCAGGATTCTCGATCAAGGGCAGTAGCCGTCGCCGCGACGGAGGGCGGGTGCACGAGCAGGAGCCCCAGACGACAACGTCAGACTCGGATCCGTTGGACGAATTCATTGGGCCGGAACCACCGCAGCAAGTCCGTTCGCGCGGCCGGGGCACCGCCATGGGGGCCTCGGGTATCGACAAGCGCTTTGAAGCAGACTACAACCCCAAAATTGACGTGGAGATGGCCGACGACGACAAACATCCGGGAGAGAACTGGGATGACGCCGTGGAGGCGTTCAGGGACAGGCAGAAGTGGCGGCAGAACCAGGAGGAGCGGATGCGGGCGGCCGGGTACACCGATGTGATGCTGAAGAAGTGGAGGGAGGGCGGTACGGCTGACGAGCAGAAGGACGAGCGGGATGTGCGGTGGGCCAAGGCCGGGGAGAAGCGCGAGTGGGATCGCGGCAAGGAGGATGGGTTGAGCGGGTTGTTTTCCGAGTTCAATTGAGTCCCTGACGCGCGAGGCGGTGGACCTGGCTTTCTTGTTGCATTGCGTTCGTCGTTTAGGAAGCAGGCTTTGGGTCATGGCCAGGAGGCGTCTGCATTGTTGAAATGCATCCCAGGGTATCGTTTGAAGCATTTGCATTAGTTGGATGGAGTTTTGGTACGTTGATGATCGATGATGAATTTTAACTGGATTGTCTCATTTTGGGAGCGCGATGTGACTTGAGGAGTAATTACATGCGAGTAGCTGTAGGAGGAACTTCTGGATGCCGTGTACAGACCCATCTTTACTGAGAATGATATAGAAACAATCGGCATCGTTTTGGATATCCCAACATTCGATTTGAAAAAAAGCACATTGAGAGACACACATCACAAGATGGGCTGAGGCTAGAATTGACGCCCTCATCTGGACCATCTGCGAGTGAAAGCACCATCAAAACCAGGGATCGTGGATGAGGTGATTGAGGCATTCGAAACAGGATGACAGTATGCGAAGTAAGATTTATCTTCACTTCCTAGCCTCAGCCTCATCTGGAGGGGTAGAAGGTCGTAGAAGCCACGACACTGGTTCTTAGTGATGACGTTTGTTTCGACACTCAATCCGAGAACCTCACAGGCACATCAACTACGATACATTGTCTGAGTCTCAATTGCCATACGGATGAGAAGGAGGTTTCTCATGAGAAGACGGCGTAGAGGGGGGGAATGTCATTTGTAGCGACGGAGAAGATATGTTCGCAAACAGCGTTTCACTTCCCATTTACCAGGGAAGCAGGTGGGGATGTTCTTGATTACACCCCTGCCCGAGAAAGGCTGTGAAACAAAAGCTCGGGAAAGAGAACCCCCATCATCAATGGCGAGAAGGGGTCCATTTTGTCAGTGGAGACTAACTTGATTCGGCGAGGAGGGGTGAAGGGGTTAGAAAGGTGGGATGCATCATATACAGGATACGGGTGCCGGGGATTTTCTTTGTACGTAGTTCGTCCGTATGGGAATGAGAGAAGGGGAATGTGATGGTGAGAGGAACAGATGACGGGAGTGGCGTTTCCGCTCGCGTGCAGTTTTCAGGTACGAGAGAGAGGGAGAGGAATGCGGATACCAGGGGAATGAAAGGATGCCGAACTTCTTGAGTGGATGAAAGCGGCGTGGAAGGAGGAATGGAATGTGGGATGGGGAAAAGTTGAATAAAGGTTCTGCGCCACCGCCGGGACGGCACTGCCACGGGGTGTTCGTCGCCGGGTGAGGGTTGGTATTGAGGACGGCGGGAATGAAGCCCCGGGGGCATGTGCCGGGGGGCGGAAGGCGGACGGTGGGTGATGTGTCGGACGTCATGGAGCTGGTGGACCGCTGATGGTTTCGAGTTGAGGGTGAGATGGAGCATTGGAGAGTGTGCGCACTCCGTACAGTACCGTACATACATGGAGAGGGATGAGATGCATGGGTGCTTGAATCTGTAACGCGTTTCTAAGTCTGGTGAAGGGGGTGGACGATACGACGTTGGGAGCATGGTTTGTTTTGTTTTGTTTGGTTGGTTTGGGTCGAGGGCTCAAGCCTGGCCCTCAAGCCTCACTTCAATCCTTCACGGTGAGGTTGGCTGGTAGGATTTAGAGGAGCCCAGGGTTGAATTGAGTTTTTCCCTGTGCCACCATCCCCCCCTCGACGGTTCGAGGTTCGAACTCAGGGTATCGAGCGGAATACCCTGCGTGTCACTGAAAACGGGATAAACACTGGGAGGGTTGGCGAGGTGAGACGCCTTGACGCACTGTGATTGTCTGTTCGCCTGCTACTCTACCTACCTTGGAGGCCCAGATACCTTTAGAGCTTTAGGTAGCACGGCAGGTAGACGCGTAGACTAAAGAAAGGTAAGGTTATTCGCGTGCGGTATGAACTCAACGGACGACGCACGGCTCGTTGTGGGTGAGGACTGGATGGAGATTAGGTGGAAGAGGTTCACGATGCTGGGTAAGCTCACGTGAGGGTTGGGAATTTGGGCAGAGGATCTATATCCGCAAGGTGACATGCTCGACTTTGCAGGGCGGATGGGGATATGTGGGACGAGGTACGGATAGCTCATGCAAGCACTTTGGACTCGGCGGGAGGCTGTTGATGATGACTACCTCATCAACTCACGTCTGTGTCTACTTTTCTTTCACTTCCCAAAGCCCGGATTAGGTCGAGTTTCCTCGTTCGGGCATGAGAAGAAGCGCTTCTGCCTTTGTTGCTTGTCTCTCTTGACCAGCATGAGATATCTCCGGCAGTAAGTAAGTCACTTGCAACTTCTCGATCATGACCTCGCCGAGTCGGCCCCCCGCCGCTGTCTTGACTTTTGAGATTTGGGTTAGGTTTCTTTCAGGACCGCTAGGCCGTGACGAGTCTGGGCGTTTCTGGCATCCAGAAAAAGCAAGGGACTGCTGCAAACGCACACACCCCTTTTTGCAGTTTACTGTTTAGATGCTTCCCCTCGTCTCAGTTGGGTGTTTAGTCACGAGGGGATTCAGGTCAGTCAGTGTACTCCGTACCTTCTTGGTGCGTAGTGGCCTGTGAAGTCATTGGCAACCCCGACTTGATGGAGAGATTCTTTGTTTGCGTGCGTGTTTTGGTAACGGTATCTGCAGGGCCTGTACGGGATACCGCGCGTTTAGAGCTAAGCTGCTGCGCCCGGTTTCTAGGGTGTCGTTCACTCGTCCCTCGGGAACGGTGTAAGAGGCGAGCGAAGCGACCTCTGGACTCTGCTGCCTTGAGTACGATGTGCGGGCCATACGGGAATACGGGTAACTCGTCATCCTCATTTCCCGGGTTGTCGTATTCGACGCGAGAGTGTAAGTTGAGCTCCAGTGTTTGGACGCTTATGGAAACTTAACGGGAAAGGGGTAGGGGCAGCTTAAGGAATTGAACGCTGAGAGGCCTCAGTCGGCCCTGGCGCTTGCGAGACGATCGCGAATTGTTAGAGCTCCTTTGATCGTGGTTCAATCTCGCCATGCGCGGCTGGGCGTCAAGGTCTACCTCTCATGTGCTTTCCTGCGAGAGTCGCCTGTCCGTCCTGAAGCATCGGAAGTGGAGAATAGGGGAGAAAGTTGAGACGGTGGAACGTGAAAGTTGAGTTTACTGAAGCAATGGTGCAGCAGCGACGAGCATGCGACGACAAGCAGCATCCAGGACAAACTAACCCTCCCTCTGGCTTCCTCTGGCTCCCTCTGGGGCCGGGCCAAGGACCCCTCGACAGGTCGATGGTTGGACACCAAGATACCAAGCTTGAGTGACACTTTGTGCGTGTGCCGCCAAAGCCGGTCGACCCTGCGACCCATCCCCTGCGGCGCTGCCGCACCCTGCGGGCGAGCGTGGCTGGGATGGCGTGTATTTTTGACAGCCGTGGATCGCGGTGGACCATGGACTATCACCTGAAGAAAGAAAAGGTGATTAATACGGGTACGCTTGAGGCATGTAGATGGCGATGTTGATGATTTATGGTCTTTTTTCCATGACTGATTAGAACAGATGAGTGAGCAGATTGTCCACTCACTTGATGATCTTAGTGAGTGATATTGCTGCTACCTTGTTGAGAGTGAGAGTGAGAGCGAGAGTGAAAGTGAAAGTCAATTGTGAGGTGAATTACATGTGTGGCTCATGACCAGACCAGTCCCGCGTGCCCACGCCATCAAACTGAAAAGTGCACGCGCGTGAGGTGTGCCCCGATGCGCCATGCGTCCGAATTTCACCTCTCAGCCAGACAGGGGCCCCCAAACCCCCCGACTCGACGACTCCATTTCCATGAGCCCATGGTGCATGGATGAGTCCATTTTGGGACCACCACTCCTGCTGGCGGTCACGCTTTCATGTGCAGTTATTGCCAAACGACAGTCGGCTGAGGTAAGTACCTTCTCATTGCAGAGTAAGTGAGGTATGGTGAGTTCTAGTGTAGTGAGTGAGGTGTGTCATTGATAATTGCACGAGAGCAGGAGTGAGTGAGCGACAGACAGACGGGAGGCCCCGGCACCTAAACAGCAACGCCGCGCCCCGCCACCAAATGCGGACGGGACAGACCCTCCTGGTGTGTCACTTTGGTTCAGTCTTCCATCTCCATTGTTTCTCTCTCTCCTCAAGTCACAAGTCACAAACCACAAACCTTTGAGGTGTCTATCCGTCCTTTTCTCTTCCGTTGCTCTAGTCGTTCCATCCCAAACCTCTACTTACTTACTCTACCTTACCTTACCTTACCTCATCCGACGGTGTCTCTGCATGGCGTCTGCTGCTCTGCTCTGCGCTGCGTGCACACCCAACCCGCCGTGCCGCCCACACTCAAATTGACTTCTCCCACTCTACATCAGGTTACCTTACCTTGCTGCGGTCCCGAACCTGAATAACCTGATCGGCACCTCGTCATTCAACTTTCTTTCTCCTGTTGTTTCCCGACCACCGAAATACCAGTCCCATTTCTCTCCTCTCTTGACCCGACGCTTCCCGCCGGCACACCAAAGAGAGACCCGGAGAGTGCGTCCTTGTGTGGGAAAGGCTGCTGCCCAACCCCTTCACCCCTCCAACTAAAGGCCCTACGGACCCTACGGATACCTACCAACTGTCGTGCCATCCACCTCCCCTCCTCGCCACTACTTTTCTCTACCTCAACTTCAGCCTCGTCATACATTTTGACATTTCCACCGATAGCAGCCAGACAGACGACCTCTCCTTGCCTTCTGTCACCGAATGACTTTGCGCATGCTGGTCCCCTGTGCAGTTTGCCGCTGAGCCACTGCCGGCTGCCGGTCGATACCTCTTCACCCTATCCAACGTCGACAACTCTTTCTGGCGCCACTATCGCCAGACTCGATTACCCCCCTCGGCTGCCGCGCCGTGCGCCGAACCCTCCGCCACTTCTAGATACCATACACACGACGCAGAGCCTCGACCTCTGGCCCCTTTCTTTTTGCCTTTCACTCAGTAACGACCCGATACGATATCCAACCATGCGTACTCCTAGAATAGCCATTCTCGTTCTCTTCTTCGCCGCTTCGCTCTTCCTCTTCTGCCGGTCCATTTCCTCACTGGCTCGTTCTTCCTCCGCTTCCTCCTCCTCTCCCGTCATCGCCGCCCCAGTCGCCGTACCGCGATCACGATTCACGAGTTTCTTCTCCTTCACAGCGCCCTTTTCCATTTTCCAGCCGAATGCCGCCATCAGTCTGACCGATGACAACAGCACTTCCTTTGTCGCTCGCCCTGCTGCATTTGGCCCCAACCTGCCCAATAAAGGCTTGAGCGGTCAGCTATGGATCGGCAGTGGTTTCGCCGACGATAATCTCCAGGAGGGCGAGGGCGAGGGTGAGTTGGGATGCAGTGACATCCCCGGTTGGGACGATGGCAAGGCCAACGCCGTCCTCAAGACTGCCACCAAGGGCATGTCCAAGTCCTCCAACAAGGCTGCTGCTGCTGCCGGCAAGCCTGGTCACCACAAGCGCGACAAGACCGACAAGGACGCCGTGCCCGACGCCGTGGGTGTCCCCGTCACCCGCCTCAGGTCCAAGATTCGCCCAGCCGACGACGGCACCGACGACTACCTCCACCAAGGCCTCGCCCGGAAGCCCCAGCCCAACCACGATAGCGCCCTGTCCACCGAGTCGACCCATGCCGATATCCAATCGATACAAGAGGCTGCGGAGATCGCCGGGAAGATCGTGCTGCTCAGTCGCGGTGGCTGCGGTTTCTTGGAAAAGGTCAAGTGGGCGCAGCGACGTGGTGCCATGGCCCTCATTGTGGGCGATAACACAAAGGGGGGTCCCTTGATCCAGATGTTTGCGAGGGGCGATACCTCCAACGTATCCATTCCCTCCGTCTTCACCACCCGGACCACGGCGCACTTGCTGTCGTCGCTGACGCAACCGGGCAGCTTCATCGAAGACACTCTCGACGAGCACGGCCGCCCGGCCCTCAAGGTGCTGCAATCCGACGCAGGGAGCCGGAAGAACAGGAAGAACAAACCGAAGGTTGCGGCGACGACGCCGATGCCGACTCCCAAGGCCACGGCAACGCCCAAGGCCAAGGCTGCCGCAAAGGGAAAGCCGGCCAAGGCCGAGCACAAGGCAGCCAAGCCCCGCACCAGCCTGTTCCGATGGCTCTTTAGCTGGGGCCGCAGTCCACGATCCGGCGACAGCATCCAGCCCCCGAGCAGCGGTCGCCATAACTGGGTGCTCGTTGACGACTGGAGCGAGGAGAAGGACAGGGTCATCCGAGACGGTCTCGGCAAGGCCGCCAAGAGGGGCAAAGGCAAGGTTCCCGACGCTCGCAAGAGCGAAGACACGTTCCAAATCGGTGTCCAGGACTGGCGGGATCCCGACTTGGTGGATGCCCCCAGCTCCAAAGACAAGACCGAGGGCGCAGCCAAGGAGCAGCAGGTCGGCAAGCCCGGCAGCACCGCAAAAAGTGGCAAGGACGTCACCGGCCCCAAGGGCGGAAGCATCACTCCCGGAAGCGGCGAGTACAACCCCGATTTGCCGCCCGTTGAGACCGAGGGATCCACCTCCGGAAAGGAGACCACAGCCCACGGAGGTATCATGTCCAAGATTTTTGGAGAAGACGATGGCGCCGACTTCTCCAAGGAGGACAAGCCTAAGGATCCCCCACGCCCCGAGGAGCCCATTCCCGACGATGGCGATAACGACAACGGCAACGAGCCTATTGGCCACGATGGTCTCTGGGTTACGATTACGCCTTCAAGCAGCTCCAGCCCCTTCTTCGATACTCTGCTGGTGCTTGTCATCAGCCCTCTGATCACTCTGAGCGTCGTCTATGCCTTGCTGATCCTCCGCGCGCGCATTCGTAGAAGACGCTGGAGGGCACCCAAGTCGGTCGTCGAGCGTTTGCCTGTTCGCACATATCACACCGTCGCGGCGTCACCTGTTCCCTCGCCGAGAATCCCGTCACCGACGAGCCCAACACCCACTACGCCTCTGCTACAGCAGACGCCCTCCCGACCACGGCCTCGTTCTAGGACGACGACGGGCATTCCCGAGTCGGAGAGCTTGCTATCTGTCAATTCGGCACTGCAAATGCCTAGGTCGCCACTGCGGACAGAGCACGAGAAGGCAAACGGCAGCTACTCGAGTGAGTGGAAGAAGTACATGGGCAGACAGGTCGAATGCGTGGTTTGTTTGGAGGAGTACGTTGACGGCGTCAGCCGCGTCATGAGCTTGCCCTGTGGCCACGAATTCCACGCAGAGTGCATGTGAGTTGATCCGCCCCTCTTTCTGTACGTCGATAGCACTGACATTTTCAGCACGCCTTGGTTGACGACGCGCCGCCGCACATGCCCCATCTGCAAGGGTGATGTTGTCCGCTCTCTTGCACGCGGCTCTCCCTCCAGCCCCCGCTATGAACCGTACCACGACGACTCTGACGACGAGGTGGAGGCCGAGGCATCCGGCTCGCGGGACAGGGACGAAGACGTGGAGCAGGGTGGCATCCTCTCGCCTGCGCCAAGGGGTCGCCAGACCCGGTCCGACGGGTGGTTGGGGATGTTGTCCAGTAGCTTTGGAGCGTCGTCCCGCGCCAGTCGATCATCGCAGGATGATCGTAACCGGTGAAGTCGGTTCGCTCATCTACTGAGGATGTCGCATCACCTCTCAATGCTAGCATTTTGTTTTTTCTGATTTTTACGTTTGGCACCGTTGGAGGTTGCTTTTTCTTTCAGGCATGGACTGGGATGCACTAGTCCCACGGGAAACGGGACACATGGCGTAATTAGGGGTTTCTTAGGGGAGAGAAGGGCTTTCTCTTGGGCACATTGGCAAAGGGTTTTGTTTTTTGGGGGCAGCATGGCCGAGAGGTGAAGAAAGAAACCAAGACTCGAAATGGCCCGGGAGAGAAATGGGAGGGACCTCACTACACTCGTTTCGATTGTTGTCCTGGACGTAAGGTTTTTTGCTTTCTGCGGATGGTTGTGGTCCTTCAGGCCTGAAGGATATACGACTGAAGTGAAGAGAGTGGCTGTGGCTGTGGTGTGGCGTGAGGTGGCCGATATACCCGTCGTCTCGTCCCCAACTGGCGATCGGGGGGCGGACGCGCTCTTGGAATAATGAACTCCATTGACTATGACGTTTTTATTTGTAACATGGTGACTGACTGTGCGATGTGATGAGTGAGGTATCATGGGCGAGTTTAGCAGATGTGTTACATGCGAAGAAACAACGAAGTGAAGTGAAGTATTGGTATTATGATGTGTGGTATCTAGGCTCTTTCAAGGAAAGGTGGAATTTATGTTTGGGGTATCTTATATCCTATGTACGCCTGGCCATGTCCGCGGGTTGAAGCTTTGTTTCTGTTTCTGTGCGTGTTGTACCGAGGAGCTTGCCTCTTCGTAGTTGAATGAGCCCCCCCGCTACCGTTCCTATTCCTGTCGGGTGAAGAGCATAGGCAACGATGTGGATTACTTCTTTGGTGAAGGGAGGGTGGCAGTGAATCGGTAGTAGAGATCTTCAGGAAGGTATGATGTTGTAATCGGGGTGAGAAGGTTGGTACAGATGGGTACTTGTATTAGTTTAAGCCAGAGGTGAGATTATGCTCTCCCTCTATCTACCGTTATGGTGGGAGAGGCCGAGTGGATGAAAGGTTCAGATGTCGTTGTAGAAGATCATGCGGGGCATATCGCGCTCGGCGACGGCGTGGAGGTATGCGGAGCCTGGGTGGGGTGCTGTTGTCACGGAGCCTGCTGTTGGTGGTGTCGTTGGTGTCGAGGAGGAGGAGGGGGATGGTGTTGATGGGTTTTGAGATGTGCTTGTGGTGTTGGTGTATGTGGGCGGGGAGAGGGGCTGGTTTGGTGAGGGGGGTTGTTGAGTTAGAAGGTGGGCTCTTTTGGGGCCTTCTGGGAAGGTTCTGGGAGATGTTAGTTAGGTGGATGAGATTGGGGTGATGTTTGACATGGGTGTGATGAGAGGAAGATTAGAGGTGAGGCTTGGATACGTGTGTGAGAGGGTCAGGGTTGCGAGATATAGGAGAAGGTTAAAGACAGGATAGGCGAGGAAGACTCGTGATTATGAGAGCAGGTTGTTTGAAGAAGATGTCAACGGTATGATGGAATGATATCACACACTGACACTCGTGTCTTCTCCATCAAAGAATAGGGGGCTAAAGGGTCCATGTCCACTTCTCACATTCATATGACACAGGATAAAATAAAGAGCAACTTACAACGCGGTACTCAACGACCCGTAAAACAGATTCACCTCCTCAGTCGGTCCCTCAGGATCAACCGCCCTAGCCCAGAGAAACTCGCGGGCCTTGTCAACTGCGGCGTCGATGCGATCGTGGAGGCTAGGGAAGAAGGGGCGTAGGGAAAGGAGGGAGATGACGAGGCCTTGCGGGCCGGAGGCGAAGCCGCGGGATCGTGGTTGTGATGCTGCTGCCGCCGCTGTTTCAGAGGGCTCTTGTTGTGCTGGTGTTGGCGGCGCGTCTGAGGATTGTTGTACATCGCTTCGAGGAGGTTGTGAAGGTGAGGTGGGCGATGGTCCCGGCCAGTCGCCGTTGGGAGACTGGAGGTCTAGGAGGGCTGCGAGGCGGGATGTCAGGGACGGAGAGGCGGCGAGGGGAGGGGATGTGAGAACGAGTTGGGTTATTATGCCTAGGTCGCCGTGAGTTGTGCCGTAGGTGTCTTCTGGTGTCGGCGGTGGTGATGAATGAGGTGGCTGTGACGACGATGGTAATCGTGAGGGACATGTCCAGGGATGTGGGCCGAGAAGGTACTCTGACACGTGGACTATCGCACCGCAGACGAGGGGCGCTGAGGAGGGGACCCAGTGGCGGATTAGGCGGAGGAGGTAGAGTGTTCCTGCGAGGCCGTGAAGGAGGCAGCTTGGTAGGGGCGGTGTTGTCGTCGTTGTCGGTTCTGGGGCGTCTAGGTCCATTGCTGTGGAGGAGTTTTTCGCCGGTGCTGAAGACGACGAGGAGTTGGCGTTTGCGTTGGAGGAGATGATGTATTCCAACACGGGAGAGAGGATGGCGAGAAACTTGCGGACGTGGAGGAGGTCTTTCGTCACGCAGGCGCGGATGGCGGGGCCGGCTAGAGCATCGGAGAGGAGGCCTAGGACGGACGTGTCTCGTGCTGTCTCTTGTGTACTAGACGGCAGAGATATCGGGGCGGACGGGGTCGGGATGTTGGAGATGTAGGCGCGGGCCCAGTGGATGGCCGGGTAGGAGTGGATCTGGAGGCGGGGGTGGTGTGCCGAGACGGAGAGGAAGAGGTAGGCTGTGCCGGTGTGTGATGTCGGGAGACCGGTGAGGGTTGCGGGCGGGTGGGTTGATTGGGGCGGGGAGAGGGAGAGGGTTTTGGAGAGGTGGGTTAGGATTTTGGTTGTTTGGGTCGAGGGGTCGTCCATTGTTTTGTTTTTTGGAGTTTAGAGGTATTGGGATGAGTTGACTTAAGTTGAATGAGATGAGGTATTGGTGAGTGAGGTGTGTGAGTAAGTGGGTGAGTGAGTAAGTGGATGAGTGAGATGTGATGTGTAAGACAAGTGAGATGAGGTTGCGCGACTCTCGCGGAGCTTGGGTAAGGTGAGGTGCCTTACTTTCAGCTGTGGTCGTGTGAGGTCGGTGTAAGGCGGCGGTGACCGTTCCGGGTGCGGGGGGCAGGAATGCGGGGTTGGAGGCGGTGGGAGTCGCATGCTGCACCCAGGGTGCCAGGCACTGACACTTAGGGGCTCCCGGGGGAGGTTGGGGGAGCCGCGGGGGTTCGGATCGTCGTGGCGGGGACACGCGCGGGCTTGGCCCTGGGGTTCGGGGCGTTGAAGTGGGGCTCTGCTCCGTGGACAAAGAAGGGTGGCTGTTAGGTACTGTTCATCACCGTGGGCAAGGCCAGTCATGTTTTGTGATTGCCATTCGGGTGATACTTGATCCTCGGATGAGCTGTATAAGTACGAGGCCGATGGGTACATAGTGCGTCTTTCTGGGTATTTTGGTAGAGAGATTCTGGGTGCTTGGTTCCAGACTTGGGACTTCACCGTCATCGTTGTTACAAGTATATATGATGCTGGGCCTTTGATGAAATCTATGAGTACGAGGGAGTATATTTCTCTTAGCATTTACTTGAAGGTTTCGAACCAAGTATAAGGCTTTTACTGTACTTGACTTTCATTATGACTTTAGTCGCCTTGGAATGAGATGGCGTCGAGCATATGAACATGAATTGCTGAAACTCTGCTGCTTAAACAGTAATCATGAATTCGTAATGCATTGGCATGATTTTTACATTTCGGCATCTAAGTATGAGTAGCCTACCGTACGCTCTCTTACATTAATGTACATAGTTTCGGCTTTTGGTTTGTCTATGACTTCCCCTCACTCAGTGGTCTATATTCGACAGGAACCATATTAGCGTCAGGAGGTAGTCACATAATATTATATCGTCTGTGAGGGTGCAGCTTCAGTACAGTCTCATAATTGCTCAAGCATTTCGTCTCGGGAAGGAAAATTTGAGATGTCGTTGCGTGGTTAGAAGATGGTTGATGAGTGAAGGTGTAAAAAATCACGGAGCCGTCCACAATAAGACACACTACTCGCTAGGTCTTCAATGAGTCTCGCAGGTAAAATCCCACACATCAAGATGCCAGTAGCGACGGAGGGATCTTTCAACAGCTCTTGATTATCAAATCGCAAGACAACTTGCTGGGTCGAGATTCGCGAGCTGCATGTCTCACATGAATTCATCTGAATACAGCATGCGGGGTTACACTTCTTCGGGAGACGTCGGCCGAGGCGTCCGCCACCACCACCATGGCTTCGAACACACGACATAAGAGTCAATCTCACCTCTTTGAACCTCAACTCATACAGCTCAAACCTCTCACATCATCACATAGCAAGCCCTCTTAAGTCGTAACACGAACTCACCTCAACCCGCAAACATGTCCGACACGCTCCCAAAACTAATCACCCTAGAAGAACACTTCGTCGCAAAAGACCTCTTCACAGAACTCTCCGACATATACTCAGAACAACTCAAACACCTCCCCGAGGTCTCATCCCGCCTCCAAGACGTCGGGCCCCTCCGCCTCGCCAACATGGACGAAACCCGCATCAGCCTGCAAATCGTATCCCACGCGCCCGGCCTCGGCCCCCGCGCCCCGCACCTAAGCCGCCTCGCAAACGACCACCTCGCGGCCGCCGTCCGCGCCAACGCCGCGCGCTTCGCAGGGTTCGCCGTGCTACCGATGGCCGAACCGGACGCCGCGGCGACGGAACTGCGGCGCTGTGTCCGGGAGCTGGGATTCGTTGGCGCGTTGGTGGACGCGCATGTCGACGGACAACACTACGATGACAGACGCTTCTGGCCCGTCTTCAAAGCGGCGGCGGAGCTCGACGTGCCGGTGTACTTACACCCTACCTACCCCTCCGAGAGCCAGCGGCCCGCGTACGAGGGCAACTTTGACCCCGGCGCGGCGCGGAGTATGGGATCCAGCGGGTTCGGGTGGCACTCTGAAACGGGACTCGCCGTGCTCAAGCTATTCGCCGCGGGACTCTTCGACGAGTACCCTTCCCTGAAAATCATCATTGGGCATTTTGGCGAGATGTTACCCTTCATGATGGAGCGCGTGGAAAAGCTCTCGGTTCGGTGGGGTCCGCGGCGGCGCGGGTGGCGGGAGGTGTGGGAGGGCAACGTGTGGGTTACCACGAGCGGGGTGTGGGGTCTCGCGCCGCTGGCGTGCGTGTTGAGGAACACGCCCGTGGAACATATTTTGTATAGCGTCGATTACCCGTTTGAGAAGAACGAGAACGGGCTCGCGTGGGTGAGGGAGTTGAGAGATAGTGGGATGGTGACGGGGGAGCAGCTTGAGATGATTGCGTTCCGGAATGCTGAGAGGTTGCTGAGGGTTGAGGCGCCGTGATGGTGCGCGGGCGGGAGTGTACTGCTGTGTAAGTGGGTGACTGGGAAGTGGTCTCGAGGGGAGATCGAGTCTAGTTTCGTTCAGGGACACACACTACCGGTCCACACACTTGGTTCGACTTTGAGGAAATCAAAAGACCCCGTTTCCCTCTCCATCCATCACGATCGCGAGTCGTGACTGGCCAAGACCCTCCCATCTCCACGGCCCCGTTCCCCTCCCACAATTATCGTCTCTCCCCTTCCGCCCCGCCCACGATGCCCTCTCTCGCTTCTTGGTACCACCCACCGCAACCGTTTCTATACAAGATTGTCTCTATGGCTCAGTCGGTAGAGCGTTGGTCTCATATCAAATACATATGACGCCGGGAAACATTCCGGGGGTTATCCAAAGGTCGCAAGTTCGAGCCTTGCTAGGGACATTAGATTTTGCTGATTGTGAGAACGGTAAACTTTTTGGCAAGAGCATGTTCTGGCAGAGCGTATGCGAATGCCCACACAGCCTGGGTCACTTCTCCTGGTATCTGAACGAATGGTGTCACGGGAGCTATATTGTTACATCAAATTAGCCTTGAGAACACATCCGCAATTCGCTCCCTCGTTAATAGAGTTGGTGCAACGAGTCGTCAGTTTGATAATGTTGAACGAATTTCGCAAGTCTGTCTGTCACCTTAGTTCTGAACCGCAAAAGACAACTAACTAACTCCCCAAGAACATGGACAGGCCTCGAAGTAGGTTTCGCAACCGACAATCTTGCCATGATATGATCCTACATACGTACATTGAGCAAGAACATACCACTTCATGCACTCATTAACATCACTAATCATCCCTTCACCTGGTCATTCTAATCTTTCCACTTTGCAAACGCGTGTGTTTGTGAAGTGGGTCACCCTCCCACCCCGCACCACACAACACCTCACCCCAAAAAAGCCACCAAAACCGAAAATCCATATCCTACGATTTCATCTCCTTCGACGAGGCGCATGTATCACCACGACAAACAAAAGAATTGCGTCGAGGGGGAATCGAACCCCCGGCTCCCCGACGCTGCTGGATGGCAACGGAGAATTTTACCACTAAACCATCGACGCTTGACAGGATGAACTCGTGATTTGAGATGCGGGTCAGAGCTGGGAGTGAGATTATGACTGTAGTGAGTGGAGTGAGATTTAGGGCTGGAGACTGGAGTTGGCGTTGTGTAATCTAGGAATTGGGGCCGATTCTGGGTCCGGGGGTCCGTGTTCGGCCGAGATGAGGATGTTCCCCGACGGCGGGTTGACTTGTGAGGTTGGGAAGTTCTAGGCACTGATGTCTTTTCGATCGTGGGTTCTGGATAAATTGGAGGCTCTTGGAAACTATTGAGTTTGCTCATTTTGAGGGCAACAGTGAATGTACTTCATCCACTTAGTCAGGGTCAGCTGCGTCTTTACTACCGGTGGAATTCAACCTTTAAAATGCTGGACAAACAGTCTTATATTCGATATCCCATCTCATTGTAAATTAGGAAAGGTATAGTCTACTCTAAGATGCCTTCACTGCTGTCTTCATCTTTTGAGAACGCGTTCGACGATTTCTTGTCTCGGTCTGATTATTGTTGTGGTTTCCAAAATTCGAACGTTTGCTGGACTTCTACTTGGTATGAGGGAAGACTTGAAGACCAATCTACCCGCGCCATCCCTCGCTCCGGAAATCGCCAGGCATGAAGAGAAAAATGTGCCAAGCACTGAGCTTTGTGACAGAAGGCGGGTACCTGGAATCTGACATATCCCAGCATTAATTCAATTCAGATTTTCTTTTCGTAGAAAAGAAAACATTGAATGGTTCAGCTGGCGATGAGACTGACTGAGAGGCAACAAGTGAATGATCGACTTTGAACCCAACGAGCTGTACTCTCGAAGCTCTTAGCAAGACGATCAGAGAGTTGAGCTACGTGTACGATGATCTCAATCATCTATCCGCAATAACGCGTCTTGGGTAGTAAAAAGCCGCAAGTACCCTCAACTTTCATAGCCGTCCATAAGCTGACGAGTGGGTGATCAAATAGGTTGCCGGTCAACACACGACTAGCCGCCTTCTTAGAGCCACTATAGCTGTTGTCATTACTAAATGCTTTTCAAAGCGTACCTTACGAGGGATGAATGAGAAATAAGTAGTGATGAATAGGAATAGCAGTTTTAGAGCAAAGGCATTGAGCGGCAAACTATCGTGTCACCCATCCTCTCACACATCATCACGACACCATATCCGGGATGGCCACGTACATCTCCAAGTCACAAAAGATCTGTTCAAGTCAAAGCACCTACAGATAAAGCAAGCCACTTGGTTTTCCACGTCAGCTTCTAGCGGAACACTCCTCATACGATTCACCCCATCAAGCCCACGACAGCTCCAAATCAACAAACCTTACCTTCCATACTCTACCCTATACTCGAAAGAAGAATGAAAATAGAAGCACGAGCTTCACAGTATACTCCCCACAGCGTAGACCTTATCCTCATCTCATCCAAAAGACGCGGGCACCAGTACGTGTTCCCTACTTCTGTAGGAGGATGCCATCGTAGCTGAAATGAGTTTGATGAAAGAAAGACTAAAACAAAACTGAAGAAAGAAAAATGTGGAAACATTTCAATCTTCTCCGCGTTGCATGCTCACAAGATAACGTAGCTTCATATGTGACGTGATGGGAAACTCAAGTCTGAGAATACTCGGCGAGGTATCTCAAGAGACTCATATACACTTCTTACCTTTCACTCGCAAAAGACACCTCCAGGCCACTCGCGCTCCCAAAGATTCTGTAAAGGAGCACAGCAATAGGCCACGGCGAATACTGAGCATGCAATGCAACCACGAGAGCATTCGAATCATCTACAGACCCATGCAGGACAGAACGTCTGATTCGCCGATCAAAACCCCGCTAGATGCGGGCAGATAGCCGACGTCCGCTCCGCACTCAGAGGCCAGCGGCGCACGCGACAAGCGCACCTCTGACCTTTCACCTCTCTCGGTCAGCGCCGTCGGGCCAGATTAATAAACCATGTCACGGCGGAAGCAACGCAAGTAACGCACGCTACCCGCGGCACATTGCCGATAAATAGGAACCAGAGCCGTGAGGGGCGGATAACCACACAGAATACGGACCGCAATCAGAGATACGAAGACAAAACCCCCATCAAGGCTGGAACAGGCAATCCCGTGCGGTTTCGTGGGGGTGGGTGTTGAGGATGTGATTCCATTAGAGTCGAGACCGAAAACCCGGGTTGACTGGGGTCGGAGAGGTGCCAGGGATGGGGGTAGTTCGAAGGAACTCTACTGGCTGGGTTAATTCGAGCATCCCGTTCCAGACTTGGAACCTTGACAGCCCATCTGCCGTTGCTCCTGCGGCCTGCAACTACACTTATTCTAGGTTGGAGGGCTGACTAGATGTAGGACTCGCAAAGTTGAGTGAGGTGAGTGAGACGCGCCCGGAGACGCTCAGATCATCGTCAACTTCAGACGGTGCGGCACCGTGGAGCACCTGACGCGGGGCCCCGGTACTGAAGGTCTGCTGCGACTGCTGCAAACTTGCTGGACCGGGGAGGAGGAATGAACACCTTCGAGTCGGGCTGACGAAGGTATAAGAAGCTTGTCGGGCCTGCCATGCATCTCCCGCGCGGACGAACCGGACATGTCACGATCTCCACGATTTGCGGCCCAACAGATTGCTGCAGTTGACTAATCCGCGTCCCAACCGCACGACGTATTGCCGCATTGTCTACCAGACATCGCACCATAGACGAGATTTGGCCGACGGATGAAGCGGAACAGACCAAGACACTGCCGGCGCCAGTATTTAAGAGAGTTCCCCCCCGTGATCCCCTCCTCTTACGTCGCTCAGCGGCCTCTTTACGCATCACAGTCGCAACAACGGCTCTCCAACAGATAGGTGTGCATCATTTATGTGTGTGTAGCGATTGTTTGCCCAGCCGTTCTCCCCGCGCTGCAGAATTACTTGGGTGTGTGCGTGTGAGTGCTGTGTATCGACGCAGTGTTTGTTGGCGTGGACGAGTAGCCGTGGTGCCCCCCTCCCCAAATCCCCGCATTCTGTTTACCCCTCGCGCCCCGCCTCGCGACATTCTTCCCCCGACTTGGCCGAGTTCCGTCGTTTTCTCCGCCGGCCGTCGACTCTCGAGTCCAAGGTCACACCCCCGCTGATCGATCGGCTCTAAGCAGACGCTCCAGCTTCGCCAGGCCGACGGCCGAGTCCGCGGGACACACTTGGGTCAGCCCTCCGCCGAGCACATTTTGCGAGCAAAAACTTCACCACCTCCGCCATCGACGACGAACCCTTCAAACGCGTCCAACGAGCATCATGTGGTCCAACAAGCGTTCTTCTCCCCCCGCGCCCGGTAGCCCAACCGAGGTGGAGGCTCCTGCGCCCGTATCCTCCAGACAGAAGAACCCCGGTCGTCGCATTGCCCAGATTGTGAAGCTCAAGCCCGAGTTCATCGACAAGTACAAGGAGGTCCACGCCAACGTCTGGCCCGAGGTGCTCAAGCAGATCAAGGAGTGCAACATTGTCGACTGTAGGTCATCCGCCGGTGTCGGCCCCAACACAGCAGACTGCGAATCCCGATGTCGGGTGACTTTTCAAAACTGACTTTCAACAGACAGCATTTGGCACGAGCCCGATTCACGTATTCTGTTTGCGACCATGAAGTACGTCGGCTACGACTTTGCCGGAGACATGGAGAAGATGAAGGAGAACCCCAAGGTCCGCGAATGGTGGGCCATGACCGACGGCTGGCAAGAGTCTCTGGTTCCCGGCGCGGTGAGCAGTGAAGCAGGCGAGCCGGCGTGGTGGAAGCCCGTCGAGGAGGTGTTCTACACGCCTTGAGAAAGAGAGAGAGAGAGAAGTTTGGTGGGATGAGGGGATCGAGTGTATTGCATTATTAGTCAACGACCAGCCGAATGATGAGCGTTTCGTTTTGATCACGTTCGGTGCCCTTGTCTGCCTCGTGCTGCCAGATGCACCAGACACATGGTTTTGCTGGAAATATGCCCGATTGGTGACCTAGCCGAGCGTCCGTCTTGATCATTTGAAACCACCAAACAATCCTCCAAAGACGCCGCCGGATCCTCCGCCTCCTCCGCGCTGGCCGTGCCGCCGAGCCTCAGACCTGATCCACTCTTCGAGGAAAGCGCGGTCTGTCAGCTTCTTGGCGTCGTGAACCTTGGTCTGTATCTGGGCCTCTTGGTTGTCGAAGCTTAGCAGGGTCGGGATAGAGGTGATCATGTAGGTCATGCCTAGTCCTCCGCTCATGACGTCGGGAGAGTCGAATTCGACGGTGCAATAGCCAACGCCGCCCTCGGCTTCACCGACACCAGACTCTACGATGGATTGTATTAGAGGGGCAACGACTCGACATGTCCCGCACCAAGACGTGGTCCACAGTGTTATCAGTGGTGTGCGAGAAGAGGAAGAGAGGAGTTGATAGGTGTGGAAGTCGTCAGGACGGCGAACACTGGCACCCGAAGCAGAGGTTAGCGGACGGGTGCTTTCGAGAGGAGAGGCCAGGGCAAGGATTGGACAGAGAGGTTCGAGAATCTGCGGTGGCCCACTTACGATGCGTAGATCTGGTTTTTGGCCGGGCTGGTACGAGACGTGGAGAAGTGGGCAGCGGCGGCAGAGATGGAAAGCTTGGGGGGCGGAATACGGACGCCATTGGTGAGGTTGCTGTTGCAGCCCCGGAAAGCGGTGCGGGCGGTATGTCTTAGCAGTTGCATGGTGATTTTACTGCAGGATATGGTATGGTGAATGTCGATTATCTTGTCTGGTCTGTTCAGATGCCAAGGATGTATGCAGCGTGCTGCCGACTGACGTCGTTGAAGATGATCCCGTGATGTGTCGTGATGCGAGTCGCACCGCTGAGATGCGACAGAATTCTTGGACAAGAACGAGTGGAGGGCTGCAGGTGGCAGTTGTGGGAGTACCTGTGGTTTGGAGCAAGCTAACAAAGATATCTTTGGAGCCAATGGTTCGATATAGCACAGGGCGATGGTAGTGGATGGATGGTTATGTAGCGTCAACGGTTTTCCGAGCAGCTGGACAGCTTAGTCGAGGTTTTAGGTAGGTAGGTAGTATTACTTAAGGCTGGTAGCTGTTGTTGTCAATGACGGGAAAATCCGACGTTCACCTGGAGGTTCGGTCGCAATCGAAATCAACAGGAGGTGCACCTTCCTTCCTGGCAGACGGCGCTGTCGCGCTCAAACCAGGTTAGTCTCCATTGGGGAAGGCGGTGAAGGAATATATGGGGTCAGACCTTGTCACGCACGCGGCACGATGACGTTGAGGCTGCATGACATAAGCAAGATTCTGCAGGGCTCTACCTCAGGCTTCAGCGAAGCACAGGGCAGGCACGGGCAGGGAAGGAGTCGAGGACACCAACGACAATTGCGGTAAGGTAAGGTAAGTGCAGGTGCATCCCGTCCTGGGCGCCCAGACATGGCGCCTGCTGTTTTTTGTCTTCAGCTTCGCACTCTGACTCTGCCCAGACTTGCCAGGTACGGAGTACTTTACACCGCAAGGTAAGGAAGGTACATCGTATTCTGTACTTCTTGCTTGGCGAAGGAAGGTCCCAAATTAAGTGCTCCTTGTCTTATTTTCCATCAACCACCACTCAGCCGCATTTTAATCGCGGCGCAAGACCAACGACAAGACTCTCTACATCGCACATACACAGTACGCACTTCACTTAACCTTTCTCTATGCGACGGGCAGGCCGCAGAATAACACACGAGCCCATCCCTCCATCACAAATCTCACCATGGGGTCAGTCTCACTTTGGAGGGGTAACAAGAATGCTCCATTACATCCGAGCCCGAGGTCAGCAGAGACGAGCAAAACATGCAGAGGGTGGTGGTCTGGCACTGCTCGGGTTTGCTCCGAGACCGACCCCAAGACATTGACGAATACCTACGCTACCTTACCTGTCCGTGTACATACTCTCAACTTTCGGTGACTGGACAAAGGATTTCGGTCTATCCGTATAATCAACAACGTTGGAGTTGCCCATCACCCACGCGCACAGCGCTGAATGATGGATGGTGCAAGTTGGATCATGAAAGTTGGATTATTGCATGTTCCTTGGATGATGGATCTGGTGTCACCGCCCTCGCCAGTCGCCACCATCTTCGACCGCTGATTCACATGGTCCAAGTGGAGAAGATGCGACCAGCACCTGAAGTCTCCCTGTCACCCACCCATTCACCCACGGACTTGTGAGCAAGGGGTTTTAGCCTCGCTTTTAGGGGTCCTGCCATCCGGGGCACTACTTGGCTTTGTTGCAGACGCGTATTGGCTGTGGGCGGCATCTGGAGTTGGACATGTGGCCCTTTTTCCTCACCTCCTTTGTTCACCAAGGCTATCGCCAGTCTCCAAGTGCCTCCCAAGCGCCCCCCCGCAGGCGCATCTGCTGCATATGGCCTGGTGCCAATACTACAAAGGTGGAAGTACGGATACCTACAACCTTGAACCTGCAGGCTGCGGGCTGCCAGGACTGAGGAGAGACACCGCCGCCCTCGCCGCCAACGCCGTTTCCATCCTCGAATCCTTGATCCATCATCGCACTTTGCACGCACCCGCCAACGTCGAGTCACCTGCCAATCTGTCCAGGTTGCGTCGAGTCTATCCAGTGGATGAAGGGCCGTCTCGAGTCTCTCGACCCCTCCAGTTGCTCAAAAAATTCCCCACGGAACCCGCCCGACGCGACGCACCTGGCACCCACAAACAGAAAACCCCACCAGCTGATTCTGCGAGCCTGCAAGCTACTACGACTGCGTACGAATACGGTCCTATTGGTACTTTATTACGGATACCTTGCCATACCGCTGATGCTGTTTCTGCTGCTGCTGTTGCTGCTGCTGGGCATGAATTGCATCTCGTCTTCCTTGCCTCCTGTGCGCGGTGCTTGACTCGGTGGCCAGCCAATCCTGACAACCAAGCGCCGATATCTCATTTCCATCCCATGTTCCATTCCCCCAGACTTGCGGCTTGCGGCTTTGCCAGGGCACGATAACATTGCGTCCCTCTTCGCGCCAGGGCAACATAAAGCTCGAGGTTCATCCTTGATCTCATGGTCGTCTGCCCCTACGTGAGACGCAGCCCCCGCTCGCTCTCTTAATCACAGTCAAACGGCGCGTTACCAGTCTGACGCCATCGTTCTGCACGGACCTGGATAGTTTCTCCTCTCTCCCACTGCGCAGTGTGCGCAGCCCATCATCTGCCATCGAGGTTGGCCTCGTTATTGACATCAAACGCTATTTCCATCGACAGCTTCGTTGCGCCAACACCTTTTCTACCCCATATCTTCCGCCTCTCCCTCTTCTCCTCCTCCAACCAACGTCTCTTCCTAGATTTGTTGCTTTTCACCGTCTCCGCATATATCGCCTCGCACCGGCGCAGGGCTTTCCAGTCAACCCTACGTATGTAGTTCTTCCCAAACCGCATAGTCGTACTGCCTCGGCATCTTCCTTCATCCGGCTCTTGGACATCTGCAACCTTATCTCATCTTCTTTGGATGCACGGTCGAACCAGACAGACTACCTTATGCTCGACCGATCTTAGGACAAATTTTCTGTCGACCCCTCGTGCCCAACGACACCCTCCTTTCACCTCATCCTTCTGCTCGTCCATTTTTGTTTTGGTTTTTCTCCCTTACCCAACAACAACAAAATCCGCATAGCTTGCCGTTGTAGTAGACCAAAGCGACAGCAAACAGAGTTCCTTGGCCCTGCCCCGCCAAACCTGGCTGGGAAGACATCCTGTGGAACGCTTCAAAATGGCGGGCGTCCTCACGTGGAAGAGTCGCTTCGGTGGCATCTTTGGGAACAAAACTAAATCCGACAGTGCCGAAGCCACAGATGACGAGAATACCAATATTCCGAAATGGAGTATGGGTGTTCTCAACGACCCCAAAACGATTGAAGTCCCTGGTAAGCAATCAATCAACCCCCTTTCCGGTTTCCCGCCCATGCCAAGGCCACCAAGTTGACACCCTGCAGGTTCTGTGCTTCTCCTCGCTGCGCATCGCAACGAGCCACTCGGCTTACGCAACGCGCCCGCAAGGACTTCCCACTCATCCATCCCCACTGGTTTCCCGGAGCCGGTAGACACACCGACCGGCCGCCAATCTCCAGCCAACGCGGCCCCACCTGAGCCCGATGCAAAGACGACCAAGGACGGAATCATCCTCAACCCTCAGCCTGAAGAGTCTGCAAATGACCCTCTCAACTGGCCTTCATGGCGGCGCGATTGCGCTCTTCTGTCTCTTGGTTTCTACTGCATGGTCGGTGGTGGCATGACTCCCTTGCTTGCCGCTGGCTTCACCAATGTCGCCGAAGACTACCACATTGAGACCGAGACAGTCTCCCTAACTACTGGTCTGTACATGATGGGCATGGGTCTCGGTTCCGTCATCTTTTCTCCCACGGCTATTCTGTACGGAAAGAGGCCCGTCTACCTCTTCAGCTCCATCATCTTCATCCTCAGCTCTGTGTGGGCAGCCCTGTCACCAAACTTCACCTCTCTCATCTTAGCTAGAATCTTTCAGGGTATTGCAGTCAGTCCCGTGGAGTGTCTTCCCTCCGCCACCATTGCAGAAATTTTCTTCCTTCATGAGAGAGCGTTCCGAATCGGCATCTATACACTCTTGCTGCTCGGCGGCAAGAACCTCATCCCGCTCGTCAGTGCCCTCATCATTCAAGGTCTTGGATGGCGTTGGACTTTCTGGTAAGCAGTCAACACGTACGGACACCACAAGACTGCATCGCTAATATTTCGACAGGATTGTTGCCATGATTGTTGCCTTCTGTGGCGTGCTTCTGTTTCTGTTCGTGCCAGAGACCTTCTGGGACCGAACACCGCTCCCCAAGTCACGGAAGCCGTCCCGCAGACCGAGCTTTACTCGCCGATTCTCATCACGCCATCACGTTCCTCAGGTCCATAGCGCTCATGAAGATGCTGTTGTAGCTCCCACAAGTCCTACGCCACAGTCGCCACACGTTGCTTCGCATCCGCACAAGGACCTTCACGTTGGATTTGCGCCAGACCCAAACGAGAAAAAGGATGACAGCATCGACAAGCAGGTGAAGGACGTCAAGGATGAGACGCCGGACTCTTCCAACCCGGTGCCCGTCTCGCGGACGTCTGGCGCGTCCGGCACACCCACCTCCGGATCGGATTATTTCCACAACGCCCCAGCTATCGAAAGCGAAAAGTTCAAGATGCAAGCTTCCGACGTCAACTCACCGCCAAAGGCCCTGGCCTACACCCACACCCTCCGCCACCAGCCCGCGAAATCCTTCACCGAGCAGCTCAAGCCCTGGAACGGCCGCCTGAACCACGACAGCTGGTTCAAGGTCATGCTCCGGCCCTTTGTCCTCTTCGCCTACCCCGCCGTGCTGTGGTCCGCCGCGGTCTACTCCCTCTCCGTCGGCTGGCTCATCGTCGTCTCCGAGTCGGTCGCCTTGATCTACCGCAACCGTGAGTCGTACAACTTTGACGCCCTGCAGACGGGTCTCGTCTACCTCTCCCCCTTTGTCGGAGGCATCCTCGGCACCGCCGTCGCGGGGAAAGTGAGCGACATCATTGTCAAGGCCATGGCCCGCCGCAACGGCGGCCTCTACGAGCCAGAGTTCCGCCTCGTCATGGCGGCGCCGGTGCTCGTGACCACCGTCATCGGCCTCATGGGCTTCGGCTGGTCCGCGCAGGAGCGCGACCACTGGATCGTGCCGACCATCTTTTTCGGCCTCATCTCGTTTGGCTGCACGCTGGGGTCCACGACGTCCATTACCTTTTGCGTCGACAGCTACCGGCAGTACGCGGGCGAGGCGCTCGTCACGCTCAACTTTAGCAAGAACATCTTCCACGGACTCGTGTTTAGTCTGTTTGTCACGCACTGGCTTACCTCGGACGGACCCAAGATGGTGTTTATTTGGCTGGGCGTGATTCAGCTCATTTTCCTGTTTGCCACGGTTCCCATGTTCATCTACGGGAAGCGGGCGCGTATGTGGACCGTGAGGAAGAACTTTATGGAGAAGTTTTAGAGAGGCATTGTCTGTTTTTCTGTGATATTTTTCTGCATGGAGTTGGAGTTTAGGGGATTTACATTTGCATTTGCATCGCAGCGTCTTACAAGTTTTATCCACCACTAGATGAGGTCTCCCAACGAGTCGGGTAGCATATTTCACGTGGGAATGAGGCCCAAGTATGCATTTGTTGGATGGGTTGGATTTTGACGACTAGTGCATCTTTCCCACCTGGAGATCGGGGCTTATATATGGCCTTTGTTTTGCCGACATTTGTTCTCATGATACCTTTAGAGTTTATATGACCTAGAACAAGTCCCAGAAGAAATGAATCGAATCTAGATGAAGCTATTTTCCTGAAGTTTTTGACGTTTGGACTGCCGGCGGGATGTCACTTGTGGGATCCGGGCTCTGCTCAGGTATGCCATTGCCGATGAAGTTTGTGTTCTTGGTTGATTGAGGGTTGAGGGTGTTTGTCGAGCCGAGTCGTAGCCGCTGATGAATGTGAGGTGATTGCATATTTGCTTTCGACTTTTACACGTCACTTCAAATGGCACTCGACCTCCCCTATTCCCTTTCGATGCGGTATGTCACACCCCGTTCGTCACATTGAGGGCGAGTGGTAAGACTCCACCCCACACGACGGATCACCCATTTCAGTACAATTCAGTCAAAAACCACTAATTCTACCTACTTCATTTTATAATATTAAAATTATATAAAGAAATACCTTTAGATATATAATATACAATTTTCTTATTAAAATTACTTTTATATATTATAATTTATTATATTAGTTAAGATATTATTAAGTTAAATATAACGTTTTTTACTAGTTATATAAAACTAAGATTTCTAATTTTATAAGAAACAAATAGAATTAAGTATTTTTAAAGACTATAACTTTTAAAAAAATTTTTTTTTTACTTTTTTTTATACTAATTATACTTTTTAATAGCTTCTATACTTTTTAAAATATTTATTTTATAATTAGTTACGTATATATAAAATAGCGGTTTTGGCTGAATATGGCCGAATTGGGTGACCCGTCGTAGGGGGTGATCCGTCGTGTGGGGTGGAGTCTTACATGATGAATGAAGAGGGACCAGTCACGAGGCACCATACGGAGAAGACTGCGTTTGGAAGGATGGATGGAAGAGCAAAACTGACTATTCTTTTACCCCCCTTTTTATGGGAAAAGAATGATAGACGCTGTAGATCTACCTTTGATAAGGCGAAAAAAGAAAACCAAGCACTGCGACAAGGAGAATCATAACTGACTGTCCAGACCCTATCCCTTCCCCCTTCCCCCCTCTCATTTTTTTTTTTCAAAATCCAACAGAAATCTAGTAAGCTACCCGTCTTCACCACCTCGCCAAGGTACGCCGATATCCCATCAGCCGAAATCGATCACGACTCGCAAGTGAGTGAGAGAGAGAGAGAGAGTCGAGCCTGCTTCTCACCTCCCGCTCTGGGGCATTAGGACTGCGGCGGTTGCTGCTGCTGCTCGTCGTCGCTACCCGAGCCCGAGCCGGTGGCTTCCCGAACAATGAGCCCGCCAAGATACTGGTGAGAGGGGCTGTTGGCGATCTGGGACGTGGAGCTGGTTGACGTCGTTGAGGATCCTTGCTCCCCTCCTTCTCCTTCTTCCGCTGCGGCCTGGCGCGTGGGTGAGCCGGGGGAGATGTCCTGGGTGGTGCGGGCCTGGCGCGGGCGTGGGCGTTGCGGGATCGAGGCATCCCGGGCACGTACATCCTCCCGTTCTCTTCGACGTCTTAGCATCTCCGCATAAGCCTGCTCTTGATCAATCTGAAGAGAAAAAGTTAGCAAATGAAAAACTTGGGAGGCGTATTTTTGGTGGGAAGGGGGTGGGGGGGTGAAGGGTTCAACGGGACTTACCTCGGTCACGGTCTCCACGTCTAGTTGAGGTTCTCCCTCGTCCGAGACGTCGATTTCATCATCTTGTTCCCCGACTTCTTCTTTTTCTTCCTCGTCACTGTCAGAGACCTCCTCTGGGTATACGGTATAATCTGGGTTGCTGTCTTGCAAAGGACCGAAGCAGTCCACGAGCCAGTCGTCAAAGGACTTTGCGGTGGTGGCAGCAGCCCCCTGGGTGGTCGTTGTCTCTGGCCATGCTGTGCCATCATCCCATTCCTCAGGGATCCAACCGAGGAATTGACGCATCTTACCGCGTATACCGAATTGTTCCCATGGGTGGGGGGGCAATTTCATATGGGCAAAGTAGGCTGGTACCCCTGCCTTGCCAGCTTCGGTGTGCTCCCAGACGTAGGAGAACAGGTGGTCCAACATGACGACTCTGGGCGTCGGGAGATCAAGGCCGTTGTTGCGGAGAGTGAGGAAGACGTTGCGAGGAAAGATGTCGGGGACGGACACGCCCAGATGCATGCACACAACGATCTGACCGAGGAGGCTCTTGATGGCGTCCAAGCATACTTGGCGATCCAGCGGCAGCATCTTGGCCTGGCCCTTGCCCTCCGCTTTGTGATCGCTATGAAGCGAAACATCCCTGCCTAGCGGCGGCTGGAGGTATCCGGTGTTACGGTCGCGAGTGCACATGGCCTTAATCGAAAGGCCTTCAATGTACTCGATGAGAATGAGGCCGACCCAGGCGTCCGGGGACGAATCGCTGTTCAAGGCCTTGCGGTTGGTGACCCAGCAGCCATAGTATTGAGCAGTCATGTGAGGGTGTCCGGACTTTCCTTTCTCGTAGAGGAACTGGTACACCGCGGCCTCGCGGCAGAGCTCGCTGTACGCGACGGTGGCGTCGTCAAAGGGGGGTTCGTTGGCCAGGTCGAGTCCGCCGCGCATGGGATAGAGCCGGGGGTCGAATACCTTTGCGACGACGAAGTTGTCTGGTCGCCTTACCTTGCTCTGTCTGGGGAAACTCGGAAAGGGTGCATGCTTCTTGACGTCGTTGCGGTCCGTAGGTGCTTGAACGACCTTGCAGAGCAGAATTTGAGAGCCGACGTCTCTGCCGGCTCGCAGCGGCCCCACGATCTTGAGCTGAGGCTTCTTCGGCTTGAGCTCCTCCGCTGTGGGCTGGAGCGAGCGCGGTTGGTAGTCGTCTTGGAAGGGCGGGAACTTCCCCGAGCCAAATGGCTCCCATGGGTGATGGGGTACGAGGTCGAGCTTCTCTCCGTGCGCATATCTCCTGGCGGCTGCGTTACGGATGGCCAACTTATTCATGATGGGTAGAGCGAGAATAATGCCAAGGGCAAGTGTAAATCGCTTCGACAGTAGACGGTGATCACAAGGTGCGGAATAGTGAAAGGGAGAGAGGAGGGGAGAAGGCAAGAGAAGGAGAGCTGCTGGACGGAGATAGATAAACCTGACCGGACATAATTTGGTGGAGATGCCTGTGAACATGGACGCAAAACTGTGCTTGGAAGGTGGTATAAGCTGCAGGTGACGCCCAAGTCCTCCATTCCCGCTGGTTTTATCATGTCCTCGCGAAGAATCCATCAAGAAAGAATTAGAAAAAAAAGATTCAACGGGCAAATGTTCGCCGGCCGCTTTCAATTGTAATGGTTAGGTTTCCCGCATAAGTACCAAGCTGCAAGATGCCATCCGGGTGGCTACAGAGGTGGTGCAGATGGCTCTCCGCTGCATCGATATCATCTCCTCTCATTCCCTTCAGTACGAGCGCCAAACAGAAACAAATTGAGTTCCGTTGATAAAGCAAGAAGTAAGGAGAAGATGTGCCACCGACAGATCCAAGAGTAGAAAGACAGTGATTGCCATTAGAAGCCCAAAGCTCGTACTCCAAGACTTGGCGGATGTAAGGGCTCCGGTCCACAGAGTTCAGGTTCTCGAAGTGAAATCATCAGATACAGCTGTCTTCAGCAACACAGAGCGCAACGTACTTGGCTGGATACTGATGGCAGGAATAAGCCGCTGCTTGACGAGAGAGCTCGCAGGCTCCATTCGTAAGGACAGCTGTGATGGAGGTCTCGCTCAAGGATTTTACCATTAGCGGTAGCTACATCGCCGAATACGCGTGAGACAAGCAGCACGAATGAAAACATGCAAAGGTATTGACGCCAGCATCGCCTTTCAGACGGGCAAGAAGATACAGTCCTGCCAGTACCGATCTCATAGTGTCAGCTCTTGCTCAGTTTCTCTGTAGTAGATACGTACAACGTGATGGCACACCCAAAGAGGGACCCTTAATGACCCTTATGACTTTCTCGCCCTACTCTCAATACCTTCCTTTCCTCCAAGCCAAAGTCCCTCATACCTCCCTTCTTGTTTCCCTCCCCCTGAGTCAACTTTCGTTCTCTTTTTTCGAAGCTCAGTGAACCAGCTTACAGGTGACGCTGGCTTGTGGCTCATGGCCTTCTTTCAAATTTTCTCCTTACTTGCTTTTGGTCGTCTTCCGTCTTCGCGCTATAGGCCAACGGGAATATCTACGCGTGAGCACCTGGAATACGGAAAGCGGGCGTAGGAACAGCAGCGTGTATAAGCGCGAAGCAATAGGAAACAAGTATCTCTTCTTTGGCCCCGCGGAGTGTGCAGTATGGTCATGCTACTGTGAATGTATTGATCTGCCCCCGAATAAGGTAAGGCACATTGGGTTTAATTTACTTTAATTACCAGCATCCAAAGTATTCTCTTACTTCTCGCTTTGTGATGCCAAGGAAGCCGCGAAAGCGGCCCACATCATACTCACAAAGTTGGACGCATACCACCAACCTGCAAAAAGACAGGCTCGCCCATTAATGCGCCGAGGGGGAATCGAACCCCCGGCTCCCCGACGCTGCTGGATGGCAACGGAGAATTTTACTACTAAACCATCGGCGCGGTTCGCTCTATCGAGTCTCTTGTGGATACGTGTTTGCGAGGCCAGGGCAGAATCATGTTGGGGATTGTGGATGTATTCTGATGAGAAACCAGACATCAAAAGGCAATTTTGCATTTTCGTGAGTCGCCCAGTCTCCGCCGGGTCCACCGGACCCCACCACACCCATCTGTAAGGTGGGGTCGTCACGGACCTGTAGTGCAGCCCTCTGGGGCCCGCTTCGGCGTTTGTGGATCGCGTTCCACCCGGGGCGCTGCAACACTAACACAACCTCAATCGGTGCTCCGACCGTGCTTGACTTTAATCTGACATCTCCCATCTGACGACGAGGTAGCACGCCATCATCTCGACCTGACCCTTCTGTTACTTGAGACATGTCCAGTGATACAGTTGTATATGTAAGTTACCTTATCCAGGCGTTCCGAGTACGACGAGGCCAACAAGGTCTCCGTTTCCTCCCTCCGTGACCCCCAGAAGGACGACGACCGTGTCAAGACCCCCGAATGGCTCATCATGTTGGGTACGTATCTTTTGACGACAATCGATTCAATTCTT
>MOOC01000098.1:0-226906 GCA_023376865.1 Colletotrichum filicis
AAAAAACTATTTATATAAGTATAATATAAATCTATCAAAAATAATCCACTTTAAAGTTTTATTTTTTCTAATAAATAAAAGAGTTATATAACATAGTATAATGTTAGTATTTATATAGAAATTACTAGTAAACACTAACATTTAAAGACATATTTTAAATCTAATATTATTATATAATATAATATAAAAATATTTTTTTAAAATATTTTTTATACTAATTATATTTTTTTATAGCTTGTGCATTTTTTGAAATATTTATTCTTTAATTATTTATATATATATAGAATAACGGTTTTGGCTGAATGTGGCCGAATTGGGTGATCCGTCGTAGGGGGTGATCCGTCGTGTGGGGTGGTGTCTTATGTGTATTCCGCACCCACACGTTGGGTATCCCGCACCCATACTAGGCTCGTTCGGGCAAGTGGTGGGCAGCACGTGATTGCACCGCCGCAGCAGCCACTTCTGGCCCAGAGCTACTATTATTCTGGAAATTTCTGGAGAATGGAAGCCGCGTCCCGCCTTACTTGGTCTATAGGGGTAAGTTTAAACTCCCTACCAGGTAGCGTGGGTCTGGCCAGGGTAGAGCAGTAACTCTCAATGGCTAAATTTGTGTTCGACGTGCACAAGAATCTCGAAAGTAATGCTGCTGATGTAATCTCGAAAAGCACGGGCGAAGATACCTGACAAGGGGGTTAAACTTTGGCCTGATACCGTAGTAGTCTCCTATACCTTCCTCTACTACACCTTCCTCTGTTACACCTTCCTCTACTATACCTTCCTCTGCTGCACCTTCCTCTACTATACCCTCTTTCTGATACTAGCTGTACGCGTTTTTTAAAACGACGACTTTAAAAGTCATAATTTGCTTAGAGGAAATACGTCTTTAGAGCCTATATTTTAATATTAAAAAAAGTACTTTTTTTATATTAAAAATAGTTAAAAAATAAGGTATTTAGGTAAGGGAAATACGTATTTAAATAAAAATAAAAATAATAAAAAAGCGTACCGAGAGCGTAGTACGTAACTACCGTTCGGTAATATAATTACGTACTACTTACTACTTGCCTAAACGAGCCTAGTATGGGTGCGGGATACCCAACGTGTGGGTGCGGAACACACATACTCTGTCCGTAAGCCGCTAACTTGAGGACGGCTATTCCGCACCCACATGAAGGCTATCCCGCACCCATACTAGGCCTAATTAAGCAAATAATGGGCTGCACGTGACTACACGTGACTGCACCGCCGCAGCAGCTACATTTGACCCGGAATTTCTATTATTCCGGTAGTTTCGAGAGGATTAGAAGGCGTACCTTCTACTGCTGCACCTTCTACTGCTGTACCTTTTATTACCTGCTGCACCTTCTACTGCCTGCCGCACCTTCTACTGCCTGCTGTACTTTTTACTTTGCCCTTTTTTATAATGCCCCTTATGCGCGCTTTTCGGAGTCAGAACTACGACTTTAGAAGCTAGTCTTTGCTCGGGGGAAATACTTCTCTAGAGCTTATATTTTGGTACTTAAAAAGGTACCTATCCTGTTTTAAAAGTAACTAAAAAAGGAGGTATTGGATTGAAAAGACGTGTCGAAATAGGAATAATAAGAAGGCGCGCCCTGGCTTACCGTGTGACTGCTTTTTGGTAGTGTAGTCACGTGTAGTCACGTGTAGCCCATTATTTGCTTAAATGGGCCTAGTATGGGTGCGGGATAGCCTTCATGTGGGTGCGGAATAGCCGTCCCCGCTAACTTGGAACTTCTCAAACAGCCCAGGCCTCAAGCGAATTGGGGGGAGGGGATTGCAGGAATGCCACCTGTTCGTCCCCACTGGAAGGACCGCTAATCATTTCAGTACGGATAGGACAAGGAGCCACAAGCAGTCCTCGGCACCTAAGGTACCTTACCATTACCTACTTGTAAGTACCTTGAGCCACGAGGTTCGGAGGTAAGGTACCTTGCCTTCCAGAGAGTTCTGAGTGCGTGATTGCGTCGTCTTTGGCGGCTGGCCAAGGGTCCCGTCCTTTCAAGTCCCTTGACAAACCCCGGCCCACATCTCTCGACGGGCCACAGTGCAGCCCGCCGCCTCAGCACTTCAATACATACGTAGAAGGACACTTAGCCCAGTGGAGAGGTGCCCATACTCCCTACCCGTCCACAGTATCGCATACGCACATGCGGTTCGCTCCTGCTGCCACCACCCACGGTCGCCATCCTACCACCGCTTCCCGTCCGCTGCTGCTTGTCACTGCTTGCTTCCCATGCTGGCTGCTACTGCATACGCTAAAGAAAAGGTACACGACCACGGTTCCAATTGTCCATCCATTCGGCCATCATACATCACTTCCATCCATTCATTCCTCAACCAACCAACGAATACTACACCTGCTCCTCCCTTGGCCTCAGCTGTTCTTCCCTTCGAGATACACGCGAGAGCGACACTCTGACGTCCCCTGTGAACTTAATCCGCCTTGACCGAAACACATACTTTATCGCCCGCTCTTTCGACCTACCGCTTTCAACCTTCTGTGCTTCCTACTCCGAAGTCGCCCACGGCGCTGCCGACCCAGATCGCATATTACCGTCTTCCAAGCGACCGAATACTGTCGATGATCGAAGCCACGCGCTGATGCCCTCCCTTTCAACTGCCTACCACCCAAGCGACGAGGTGGGCGGCCTTGCTCCATCATGGCAGATTCCCTAAACCCGGCCGGGTCGACATCACACATGTCTTCTTCGGCCCTCATGCCAGCACGTCATGATGCCGAAGCCCGCCCACGCAACCGGCGTCTCATCAGCACTGCAGAGGACTCCTCCACTGGCGGAGGGCCCTTGGATAAGCTGTCGGCTTCCTTTTCTGCCTTGCGTTCACCAAGCCGTGAGCCAAGTCCCATGCCATCCAGCCACTTATCCCGCGATGCCTCCAAGTCCGGTGCTCGAAGTGCATCCTCCGCCGCCCGTCGAAACAACACCGCACCAAACTCGGCCAGTTTCCTCGACACCACATGGTCGCAAGGCTGGGCTTCTATCCAAGGGCTTGCTTCTTCCATCTTGTCTGGTGGAAGTGTACACGATGCGGGCTACGAGTCAGATCACAGGGAAGGGAGACGGACGAACATCAATCCTTTGAAAAGAGACTATTCTACCCCGCCACGAAAGGCTCCCAAAGACTGGGGCCCAGCGCCGCCCCCCAATAGTAGGCCTGCGCAGAGAGACATTGCGGCAGGCTCTCTCGCAGAAAGAGATGCTGCCCTCAAGGCAGCCCGGACAGCGAGCGTTTTGGAAAGTCACGACGGAGTTAATGGTGGCCTCGATGTGTCGGGCAAGTACAAGAAGAGAAACTCGGACGAAATCGCCAGGGACGCACCACAGGAAGAAGAGGTCCAAGATCAATTGGTGTATATACACCATGTGCAACCAACTGACACCTATGCCGGCATAGTGCTCAAGTACAGGTGCCGCGAAGACGCATTCAGAAAGGCAAACGGCCTGTGGTCTAGAGACATACTGGTGCGCAAGTGGCTTGCCATACCAGTAGATGCATGCGAAGTCAAGGGTCGCCCTTGCGAGCCACCCTCGCACGAGGGGCAAAATGTCGACTTGCTAGCCCCAACACCGGAACCTCGAAGCGCTCATGGCTGGGGTAAGCAGACCTCGGCACAACCACAACAAGTCGACTTCTTCAGTCTGCCTACTCAAAACGGGTCGTCGTCTCGACTCTCCAACAACGATGACCAAGAAGAGCCTCCTTGGTCTCACGTTCGATGGGTTGCACTGGACTCTGTTCCAAAACCAGTTGAGATCGCCCGCGTGTCGAGCAAAACGATTGGGTACTTCCCTCCACGACGGAAGAAGAGCCTCCGAAGCACCTCAAGCATCTCGACGCCGAGACACTCTCTCGATGCCGCGGCCATAACAGCTGGACTCACAGAAAGCCCAGAGCAAGTTGGTAGGCCATCGTCGCGACGCCAGAGCAACTTGAGCAGTCGACCAAACCTACCCGGTACTCCAGGGCGATCGACTCCGGCATCGTCGAGAAGCAGGATGGGCAGTGATGCAGGCGATACCCGGCCAGCATGGATGAGGAGGCCCGGAGGCGTAGGCTCGTTGGGGCGAAGTGTACGAGCACCTGGACCGGAGAAAGATTATTTAAATTCTTGGGCGAAGAAGCATCTCCCCGGTATCGCCATCGACGAGTCTCTGCCATCGATTTCCGTAATGGGGTCCGAGACCGCAAACTTTGGATTTCGGCCGGGTTCCAGCAGCGGCATCGTAGAAAGTCCTTTCGATGAGGGACAGGATCTATCAGCGACGTCCCGACAAGGCTCTGGCTTAGACCGCGCAGCAGCATCAGTGGAGACATGGCTTCGAGGCGCGTTTGCAAAGTCTCCGGGCACGCCTACCTTGGGGTCCCGAAGCCGTCAGCCAGATGATCTGGATCTCATCGAGTTGACTGATACAAACAGTGACGATGGAAGGTTGCCTATGCCCGCAACCAGCGGCGGAGTAACCAGCACAGGCTTGCTTGACGCTGCGCCTATGACGATTGGCTCCAGTGGGAGGAGCGATGGAGAGGGGCCCGTCTTGAGACGAGGCTTGAGCAACACTGGAGCAGCAGCAAAGGGCAAAAAGTCGGACTGAGCTTGCTCACAGTTGGTTTGCATTTGCTGTTGAAATGGGAAGAGTCTGGAACTAGGGATTACAGATGGGTACTCTCGGTGCTCCTCGAACAAAGCCTCGGCGGGAACACACCTCGTAATCCAAATTCATAAAGAAGATCCCAACGGTCTGGGTGCAGGGGCGATATGTAGAGGTGTCGGAACTCGTGTTGGAGTGATTGCGCATTATATAGGCGTTAGCGGGCATTGAGGGAAGGGCAGACAGAAGGAGGGGTGTGATGTGAAGTGAGTGTGCCGGTCAGGTTGGGCTTTCAGCCTCTTAGGTTCACCGCTTGTCTAACCCCTTCACCCCCTTTATCTTTGTTTACAACTTTTTATTTTCAAACATTAGACTTTGGGAGCAGTAGAAGATTGGGTTGTCAACCCAGGGTTTGGTTGGCGGGCAGGCGATCAAAGGGTTTGTTGACGAGAGGGTTCTTTCAGAAGCGAGGCGGAGGCGGGAGAAAGGGAAAAGGATACAATTTTTCTATCAGCTTCTAGAAACCACCTAGTCTTTGGCTATGCAATATCATTGACCCCCAGCCAGCTTTTCCAACACCAATACTTTGGTCCTTGATTTACAGGATCAAACTATAAATGCCTGCCTATACTGCTAAAGGGTGACTATGTGAAGATGTGTTCCAAACTCGGCTGATCCGAATCTCGAAAGGTACTCTTCGTGCCGGTTGGGAGAATGAAGCTGAGTATATACGCAAAAAGCAGAGCCTGGAGTTGAAGCCTCTTCAGGGTCTAGCCGTATCATGTGAAAGCCCATCTTCTCTAAATAACGTGTCAAAAGGCATACGTAAGCGTATCGTGTCATACCATCACATCATATGGCTTATGTCTTCTCAAGTTTGAACCATCAACTTGTATTGAAGAATCGGTATACATTGATTGCTTAGGTCACTCGCCCAGGAATGTCCTGACTTTTCCCACACATGCTACTAAGTAAACACGAAGCTCCCGTGACGAGATGGTATCATCTGACGATACATCCGCTATGCACCTTCCCGCCATGTGCAAGTCATATGTCAACTTCGATTGCAAATACGTTGGACACGGCGGATGGAATATGCGCAAAATCACCCTACGAATTCACCCTACTGGGGTCCTAACCCCAAATCAAGATTCATGCTAGCCAGGTCACCGTTATTGATACCAAAGAATTGGAACCTAGCACAATAACGTTAGCTCTCTGCGGCGTTCTCGGGAATCTAGCATGGCGTCCACCTACCAATCTTCAACATTGAGCGTGTTTGGAACAGGTTGCCCTTGAGCTGATCCTGTACTCCAGCTGTCACTTGGGCTTTGTCCATCCGGCATCAAGCCGTCGAAATTCGCTGTCCAGAGATTGCTGTTGAGGCTGTTATTGTTGTTGGAGCTCTGCCCTTGCCCCTGTGCCTGTTGTTGCTGCTGCGGTTGCTGCTGCTGGAAACCCTGCATGCCAGACCCCAGGACGTTCGCGCCTTGCTGAGGGCTTCCACTCAATCCTTGTTTGGTAGGGCCACGTGCTTGGAACTGAGTGCTTTGTGCTGGTAGACCATGGGACGTGTTTTGGTTATGCAGCTGCGCCATGAGGCCTGTATCTAGGCCATGGTGATTCGGTGGCGGTGACATGTGCGGGAATGCAGGCATACTTGCGCTGTCTGGGAAAAGCTGGTCGGGTTGGAAGTTTTCCCACAAGGACTGAGAAATATTCGGCGAGTTACGTGTAACAAGATACAGGTCTGGCGGTGTGGCCGGCACCGAGAATGAAGGGTTGAAGGGCGTCGCTGGTCTGGTCTGTGGCCTAGAGGAGGTTCCGCCCATGAACGTGTCTGCGTTCTGTCTCGCATTAGGTGATGTGATCGGAGGCGGCATCGTCTGCTGATTTGAACCTCCGTCGCCCTTCATATGGCTAGGGGTCTGCGGACGCGATCTTTCATAAGACTCTTGAGGCGTTGGAGTATTGACGCTGAAGTCGATCGCCATGTCGTCGTACTTCCTCTTGGCAACGTCCTGCGGCCGCTGTTGCTGCTCCAGCTGTGCCAACGCCTGTTGCGCTTTCCTGTGCCTCTTACCCGCAGCCTTCTGCAGCCGTTCCTCGAGCACTTTGTTTCCTATGATGGACTCAAATAAGGTATACACCATCTTTCCTACCAGCCAAACTCGCGACACTTCCTTGAGGGCCTGCATGCATGTTCTTAACCTGTCCTGGGTTACCTGCTGAATCGATGGGACCGGCGACCGCATTTGGTAGACGTGCATGATCAGGGCCGAAAACAAGCTGTACACAACAAATGCCGGACAGAATCGAAGTTCGCCATGAGCTGCCAAGTTCTCGATGATAGAGGTGATCATAGCCGCGGCTTGGAACGCAATGTTTCGTGAAGGATATGGAGAATCGTCAGGGAAACGACTGCCTCCATTTGGCGGCATGTGAGCTCTGTGTAAGAGGCACAGTGTTGTGTAGTAATTCGAGTGTAGCAGGGCTGACCAAAAGTGATGCCGAGCAACCTCCCAGTACACGATCTTTGGGCAATTTTGGAGCCAATCGGCGAGAGCCATATCGCTATGGGTCAAGTCGATGGCGTTTCTCTGTCGTCCTTTGGAGGCTACCGAGTACTGCTGAGACAGCACCAGGCCCATGATTTCGCAAAGCTTGACGTACTGCATGAAGAACTGCACGTGTATGGGATCTGGAGGGTACTCGCTGTTACGGTCGCCATCATCCTCGATAAAGTCATCCTCAGTGAGCATCTCGACGTCGGAGTCGTCGAGGTTGATGTGAACTGGTCGGCCGAGAGCAACGGCAACAGACCTGTCTCGTGTAAAGAGAGTCCACCAGATTCGTTTCCACAGCCTCTTGTCGGAGCGGCTGAGTTGTGACTGCTCAACACTTCGATGCATTCCAGAACCCTGAGCAACGATGGTGGCGACTCGACTCCAATAAAACACGTTCTTGGTGACATCTTCAGGTCCTTCCCAGTACCACCCCATCAACAATAATGATTGCACAATGGTCACCCGATCGTCTTCGTAGTTGGCATCGTAGAGCGCCTTTGCCCTTTTGTAGAAGGTCAGGGCAGCGGGCGTCGTCGAACCATTGGCATCCATCAGCTGTGGATTCGTGCAGACTCTTGAGCCGGCCAGCAGCACAGCCTGCAGTAATAAAAGGGACGGCGGGTTCTTGGGATCGCGGTACTGTCGCATGAAGCGGGTACGGTTGATGACCGGAACGATAGGATGGATCCATTTGAAGTAGGAGTCGATAAGCTCGTCGCATAAAGATCTGGGCGGTAGAAGGAAGGCGCCGCGTTGGTGCAGGATATCGATTTCGACGTTGTCCAGCTCGGTCAATCGGGCCCTGGAACCCCTCACATTTTCGGGTAGAGGATAGTGCACTACGTCTGACGAGCCTTGTCGATCGTGTACAAGCAACGTCAAATTGGACGACTCTCCGAGGTACGCGACCCTGCCAGCATCCGTTATAGGGGCTCTCGTGAACTTTGGTTTCATCACCAGGTTGAGATAAGTGCCACTATCGACTTCCTCCTTTCGGGCTTGCGACTCGGTATAGGTGGACGACGGCGTGCCATCTGTGGTGTGATAGACAGCAGGAGTCCGCGGCGGGAAGGTCTCAGGTCCTGGCGCAGGAACACTGGGAGCTCTCGGTGAACGCTCTTCAGCATTATCTCCTTTCTCGCTGGAGCACACCTCAGTTAGCCCATGACTGGGAGCATGTGGAAACGGCGAAGCTGAGGCAGACCTGTCCGAGTCCTTGTTCGTTCCGGCATTCGTAGTCTTCTTGCGCTTTGGGGTCGGAATGCGACATTCTATTTGGAAGGCCACACAGTTTGTGCAGGGCACACCGAGACTCGCGGCGTCGCATCGTACCTAGACAAAGATATTAGACGAAGAGGTTTGGCGAAAAGTGTCGATCGGAGGAGGGGGTAGGTGGAATTCGGTTGTGGGTAGGAATCGGCCGACTCGGAAGCTCAATCGCCCACAAGAGAAAGAACACTCAAATAGAAAAGAAGACTATTCGTACCTTGCGGGCGTGACATGTCTGTACAATACAAGGTTAGCTTTGATTCAGATAACGGAAGGCCGACAAGAGGTGGGCGTGAGATCTCGCAGGGCAGCATTGCACCAGTAGAGCGCAACGCAGCGCCGCGGCGCGAGTAGCGATACCTCGGCACAAAGTGGGCAGAGGGGCCACGGAATGGCGGGCGCGACAAAACAATAAGGTGTGAGACTACGTACCTCGCAAGCTCTAGAAGCTCGTTGCCTATTCGAATCAAAAAATATATTAGCACACAGGTTACATCCGCCATTGATTGGAAGATGGCTATTGAAAAAATTTGACGGAATTTGGGTCGATGGTGAGGGACGAACCTGCGAAAACTCAAGTGGTTCGCGGCGGCCGCGGCCGCGGCGGCAGCAGCAGCAGAGCTACCTTGAGCGTTGGGACTCGCGCCAGCTGGATTGGTAGAGGTTCCTGGGGCCTGTGATGGCGACTCTGATTTTTGTGGTGATTGTTGCTGGTTTAGCTGCTGCTGCTGTTGCTGCTGCTGAGCCGAAAGGTCGGTCGACGACATATCGACATCCATGGGCGACCGTGAAGCGTGAGCTGCGACGGAGTCGTGAGGGTAATGGTGAAGAGGTTCGTCGACGAATTTCTCGGGTCGACTAGTAATGGGAGGAGGGCCAGTGGGAGGGAACAGGTGTGGCAGCGGCCGAGTCACTGGCTCTGGTGGCCCAGGCGCAACAACGTCTGGCTCTGGCGCAGGCTCTGGATGTGTTTGTGCTGGTGGTGCTGTTGTTGGTGGTGCTGGGACTGAGACCGAGACTGGGATGGACGGAGGCAGCGGAGCCTGGTGATTATGGTGGTGGTGCTGGTGGCTGGCCTGGCCGGCTGGGTACGGGGAGTGGGCGTGGTGTTGGTGTTGGAGGTAGTGGCCCTGCTGCTGCTGACGCTGGTAAGGCTTCTGGTACTTCTTCTGGTGCTTCTGATGTGTACGAGAATTGTTCAGGTGGCGTGGGTGCGGGTGCGTGTGCGGGTGCGGATGCGGATGCGGGTGGAGGGGGGGTGAGGTCAGCGAGAACAAGGAGTGGTGGGAGTGGGGGTGGGCAAATGGTGTTTCCCCTGATGCTGATGCTGATGCGGGTGCTGGTGCTGGCGCCGGTGCTGATGCTGATGAGAAGAGGATGGGCCTGCGGGACGTGGAACCGGGGGCGGTGGAGCTGCTAGTGCCGGAGCTGCTGGGGCTGGAGATTGATGAGATGGAATTCGGAAAATGCACTTCTGCCGAGTGTCCTGCAACTCCTGATGATGATGATGTTGTTCCTGTCGTTCTTCTACTTACTGATGTTGTTGCTGGTATTGTGGATGATTCCAAAAGAGAAAAAGATGGGTCAATAGTAGGTCCGGAACCTAACACAGGTTGAGGTCCGGGAAGGTGCAATCCAAATGTGGAGACCTCTACAACTCTTGCCTCTCTTCTTCCTCTTTCTTCTTCTCTTCCTCCTGCACTGCAGCTTATATCCGTTGATGTACCCGTATCAAACAACAACTGATGTTGCCCCGTCCGTTCTTCTTTTTCTTCTTCTTGTCTCTGCTGCGACTGATGGAATGGGAAGAGCACTGACGTTAGATTGGGTTCGCTTTGTTGCCGCAGACCGGCAATCGCGTTGTAATTGTTCTCTGCCAGAATCCCAGATTCGGCTGCATCAACATGAGCCGCTGGAAGGTCAATGTCACCGTCGATGCCGAGGTCAAGGCTGAAGGTCAAGTTCAAGTCCAGGTCGCGGCTGACGTGATGGTCGAGGCTGTGCTTTCGAACCTCACTGTCGGTTTCTTTGCCTAATTCTGGCAACCCGGTGTCTTGTTTTGTCTCTTCTTCAAATCCAAAGTAGTTTTGCTGTGATAGTTGCTCGTTTCGATGGTAGTGTTGATCGGTTTCTTGTTGCTGCTGCTGCTGCTGCTGCTTCAATAGCACAATTCCGGGAAATTCAAGGTCGCCGTCCTCTTCAAGATTCGGCACACTTGGCCACTGGAGCACAGCCATCCAAATCTGGCCTCAGGAGATGAGTGACCTCCTGACCTTTATGAGGATGTTTGTGCTTTGTCCGGCGTGTTTTGCTGTCGTGTAACTCGGGCAATAAGCTGCCGTGTACAACGGTCAGTACTTTATCGTGTTGTGTCTTTGCGCAGGAAGGATCTCATCTGCCTGCCCAGACTCTATGCTGCTTTGCAAAAAGAAAGGGACATGAAAACAGAAGAACGAAGATAAATGGTAACGCAGTTCAACAACCAACACAACCACCGCGAAGGGCGACTCTGGAAGGGTCGCGTACCTTTCAAGTAAACTACAACATGACATACCAAGAAACGATATCCCTACAGAGCTGGAGCTGCTGTCATGTACGTTGGTCTAGAACCCTGTTTTCCTACTCAGATACCCTGCTGTCTTTTTTTTCTTTTCTTACGCTGCTGAGGTAGGTTTCTTGGTCTGAAGATCGGACAGAGTTGTCGCCTGTAGGTTTGAAGCTCGGCCGATGACGGGATACAATAGATCGGGGAATCAGAAACCCAACCAAGTCGTGCCGCGCCCAGATTCCCGCTGCATCTGCCGGTTTGCCGCTGCTCAGGTTCCTTGTTGAGCAAAGCCCCCTCTTCACATTACTGGTCTGTTCACCAGCAAAGACAGAAAAGGCAATCAGCTTTAGCTTCACAGCATAGAGCCTTTGGCGTTTCTATCGCTTGCTGTCGTCTAGCTCCCAGGTTCAACGTTGTAGGAGATCCACTGTTGTGGTATGTGGTGATGCGCTGCAGTCTTTTCTCGACGTTGACTCGCTACTTTCTCGATATCTCGCAATCGGCTCCCGTGTAAGTAAGGCAAACTCGTCTGCCCTTGTCCCGGGACGATCTGCCTTGTGTCCGTATCACAAGGCAAGAGTTGTAAGGCTAGGCAGGTATCACGGAGGGAGGTCCGGCTAGTCGTCTGGCCCCAGCTTCGTTTTCTCAAATATCGGATCCAGTTATGGCTCGACGTGTTCCCACTTTGAAGACCGCAGCGGAAGCAAAACAGGCGTTATCTTGCGTTTCTTTCCTTGGTAACCTGCGGCTATGCTTGCTTTTGAGGCTTGGGTGTTTTACTCCCAGACAAGATACGCGTGAACGGGAGCGAGCCACCTTCTATTATAGACATCGGAGATGATAACTGGAGTCTGGAAGAAAGGATCCGGCTCCTCGAGCTGACGCCAATACCAAGTCCCCAGGTACATCGCATGAAAAGAATCACACCGTCTCCATCCTTGCTTTAGCATGTAGTTTCTACGTGACGAGTGACCAGTGATCAGTGTGCAGTGTCGAGTGCCAGGCTTCGCCTCTGCCGCCGCCAATGGTTTAGCTCGATGGTCCCCTTGGCTGTTGACGCCGAGATTATGGTCTTGTGGGTAAGTGTGACAGCCTCGACGGAGTGTGTACCCAAGGCCGGTGGAATGGAGCGAGAGAGAAAGCCACAAACGTTTACAGGGCAAGCATGTGAGACTTCTCAAACGGTGCTAGGTATTCAGTGCTCGCAGGATCGCTGCCCCTCCCCCGCCAACGTCTTTCCTGGTCCCGGCTTCCGGCGAAGACGGATGATCGTGTGCCATGGCCCGCCCAGAGTCCATATGTAGTATAGAATGCCTAGGGTACGCAGGGGGGCTAGAAAGTGAGGCAGCGGGACATGAAGCAGTGTCTGTTGCCGCAGGTGGCAGTCATTCAGAATCCAACCCACGCCACTGGTTGAACAGTCATGCGCCAATCCATGTTGAGAACGACGGAGACTGAGGAGGTGAATCCACTCCTTCCGCTCCTCCCCGGCCATCCATTTCGAACATGATTCTTTTAGCCCTCCTCGGAACGGATAGGTACGGTATGGGAGGTGGACGAGGGTGAGGGTGAGGGCGAGGGTGAGGGTGAGGGCGAGGGTGAGGCTGGGCGTAACCCGCTAGATCTGGGGTAAAAGAGATGGAATTGGCCGTAATGTACGGGGAATGGACTGCTAAGGGTGCGGGTTGCGGGATTGTGGTTGCAGAAGACACCCCGCCAGGCTCACGGCAAGGGAAGGGAAGGTGAGGGCCTGCAGGGGCTAGGCAACGGCGCAGGCGCTAGCCCGTAAAATGATATACTAAATGCTAGGTACTACGTATACTGAGGTAGGTATCAAGGTATGTAGCGTATGGAGGACTGCGGAAGGGGCGGGGTGCAGGCTGGGGGCGCGCGCGCAGATGCGGGTAGGGTAAGGAGCAGGAACGGTGCGGTGCGGGCAGCGGTACAGTGATCAGTTGTTGGTGATGAGCTCCTGCTTATTCGCAGCTGCACGACTGGATAGAGCATTCAAAAGTAAGGTAAGTACGGATAGTGCCTGAAGGAATCGTACTCCGAAGTCGCGGTAAGCGTATGGATCGGGGGGGGGGGGGGGGGGGGCCCCCAAACGGGGTGGGCCCCCGCCTGTTTTACCCCTTTTGGAAGGGGACCCCCTTTTCCTGTGGTCTCCACCCCCCCAAGGTGTTTTTTTCTTTTTCTGCCCCCAAAAATTGGGGGGGGGGGGGGGGGGGTGCTCCGAAACGGTGCTGGCCCGCGCATGTATTACCTCTTTAGGCAAGGACCACGCTTTGCTGTGTGTCTCGACTCTCCAAAGTGGATTTCTTCTTTTGCTGCGCCCAGAAATGCTGTGGTGCCGAGAAAAAGCATATGATCACGACCTCGACTTCGATTGCATGACCGCCCTGCTCTCTGTGCGTCTGGTGTCCGTCACGCAGCGTCACCTCTTCCAAGATTCTCTAAAGAGTGCCTTCCTTTGAACCGTCTAGCTTGTATATGATCACTCGAAATGGAGAAAGAAAATCAGACAGAAAAGGTATACCTACGTAGATGAGCTCACTTCTCGCCGGGCTCTTCCGATTGCCGGGCAGCGTTTCCCTGGCCATGGCAAGGGTACCGGCGCACACGGCACCACCACCAATACCACCACCATTACGGTTGTTAAAGATCCAGAACTGCCATGGCGATATGCTTAAGTGGTGGACTCGAGAGTTGGCGCGCCGCACGGCACTCCCCCGGGGTGGGAAACACTGACGTTGCGACAGAAAGTTTATTAGTCTACACACTGCGTAGTCGAACTGCTCATGATGATTTCCGCGCGCGGAACCCGAGCAGTCCATGTTACCAAGGTGACTGGGATACTAGCTGTACGGTTTTGCCTAGTGTGCCGCCGGTGAACTTCTTTGGTGTGTGTCGTGTGTCTGTCTCCAAGCCTAGTGGACTGTGTGAGTGTTAAAGTGTGCCAATGTCTTGTAAGTGTTGCACAGCAAATGACAAATGATTCTTACAAAATTGGGATTCTAGACGCCGCAAACTTTCCAGGCCGTTACTGCGTTGGTCTTGGGAACTTGGGATGACCGCGGTCCACGATCGTCCGGAGGAACGACAACTGAATAGGATCTGTATCCCCGCGCTGTTTACCAATTTGGCATGTTTTTTGGGTAATGCAGTTTCTTCCATTCGATATTGCTCCTCTGATTGTTCTTCCTCCACGGGCTGTTGCTTTTAGAGGTTGCCAGCTTGCATTGAATGCTTGGATCTGTTCCCAACATAACTAGAGTTTCCTGGTATTGTAGCACACTGTCTCATTAGCTGTAAAGCTGTATCGTGTGCGTACCGTATCGTGAGATTTACTTTCAATGCCCGATCCTGTCTGGGTCGATCATTTGTATCTGTGCTAGTAGAGCTGGAGAAGCCTACATCATACGGGCTCTCATCTTGGCATGTAGCCTTGTAGGTAGACCGCTACTACTCTTTCAACTTTCACTGCCGGTTTTATTCTCCGTCTTGCTTCAGATAAATGAGTGTCTCGACAGGTTAAGAGTAACATGCCAGTCCTTCCGTCTCACGACGTATTTAACCCAGCTCATGCAACCTTTCCCCGCCATATCACCCTCACATATGCAGGCAGGATCGTGGGGCGGGCAATAGGGAATTGCATGTCAATACAACTAGCCCAATGAAGATGACAAAACGGGATTCTCCGGTTCCTCGACAGAATTCGAGAGCCAATCTATACGTTTGTGGGACTAGTATACGAAATTCAAGGTTGCTGTAACCACATCACACACGCAAACAGAGAATGAAACGCCCAGCCAAGGGGTACTAATCACCCAGTACTTGACGTATTGAAGCATACAAACAGGCCCAGAGTATGGAGTGAGGCCTGGGCCTGGTTTGGGCTGCTACATCTATATCTACTTACTTCCCCGCATTATCTCCCCGAGATCACTCAACTCCACGTAAGATCACCAATGACTAGGCCGGCACACTAGACTAGACATTCTGTCATTGCCGCGTTGTGTTATGTTCCTTGCAGGGCCAAATGACCAGTTAGCCTTAGCTCCTCGAATTTCCTTTTCAACCCGCAATATTCCCTTCCACCCCTGCCCCCCCCCCCTCCTTTTCCCAGCTTCCCGCCCCTTCCATACGGCCGATATATGAATGTGACTAACCTATGTCCCGGGACAGCCCTTGAGATCACCGGGGCTTCACGGGCTTGAAAAATGTACTACAATTTCTTCTATCTGGGCGATGCCGAGGCACGTTGATTTGGTGGTTGTAGAAGAAGAGGTTGAAAGCCGAGAAAGTTTCGTCACTGAACAGCGACAACTACGTCTTTGAAAGCCAAGAGCTTTCCCCAGTTACGAAGAGTGTGGGGTTCAAACATGTTATTGGGCACTCAAGCCGGTCAACAAACGGCACGTAGAAATGTCAAGCTCACAGGACACAGCTTGCCGAGCTCATTCCGGGTCTTACCGCGAGTCTCTGATTCCAAGGGATTCCTGCGGCTTTGGTTTCCACACGTCTCGATTTAGCTCAAAATCCGGGGTATCACCAGGCATTGTAGTAATAAATCAGTATCTGACGCCATCATATGTACATTATCCTCCGCCTCCACCGGAACCATTGGAAAGCACCCCCCCCCCCCTTTATAGCCTTGTACCAGCACCCGATGTCTTTCCGTTGCCGTTGGCAATTGTGCCTCCGGCGGAGGCAGACGCCGCCGCAGCCGTTCCGTTCTGTCCGACTTTTGGTTCAGACCCCTCAACTTCAATGCCACTAATGAACAGGGCACTCACACCCTCGAGGAGCGCCACGAAGACGCATAACAGACTGGCAATGACAAAGTGGCTAATAGTCGAGCCGATCTCCAGCCAAGAGCCCTCATCCTTGACCACCCAGAAGAAGTATAGAGTGAGGACGTCGCTGATGGCCATTACAACCATGAAGAGAGAGGAGGGCGCCACGCCAAGTCTGACGTTAAGGATCCCGAGGTTCGCCGATATGAGGGCGAACGGAATCATGAGCTTGACGACGAGAAGCGCCCCCTGGGAGAAGGGATCAAAGATGGGAATTAGGCGGTACACGCTGTCCAAGCTGAAGGATGAAACCGACGCTACGTTCCCAGTGCTGAAGAAGGCTGATTGCAGCAAGACGAAGAAGAACAGACATACTCGCGCGTCGGCGAGAGTCAAGGCTCTAAAGCGTGACGTGGACGCATCCTGTGGCTTACTGGCAGTGTCTTTTGAGGAAGAGCGTCGATCTTCCTCAGTGCCCTTGCTAAAGACGAATACGCGATGCTCCAGACCGACCCAGGCAACCAGCAAGGCACTGAAAGCCACATAAAAGACACCTTCGTAGGAGATGGTTAAGATTACGAACGTCGGTGCACAGGTCAAGAACATGGTCATCAGACTGTGCTTGTAGTGGCTGTTGGGCTGCAGACGTTGAGCCAAGGGCATGAGCAGCGAAATAACTGGACAGATGGTTAGCAATGCCACGAAGTTATCCTGCCCTCGAACACTTACCCAGAACAATCCAGCCTACAACTTGATTTCCCCGAGGCAACCCCGCCTTCGCCTGAAGAGAGATAGCGCTGGACCGAGTGACCACGATCGCAAGTAAGATCAAGCCGATCTGCAAGGTCTCTAGTTAGCCTTTGTTGTTTCGTAGCACTTCAACCTGAGCACAATTCCTCACCTGAATACCTGTCAGAGCCCTGGATATGGGCAGAGCTGGCTTCGCCAACAGTCTGTCCTCCCAGATAAGATACGCCAGACCAATGGCGGCCATGACGATTCCACCGGCCACACTACCATGCGTTAAAATGTGAGTCCCAGTATGAATGGCATGGGGCGAACGTACATTAAAGGGATATCCTCTGACTTCATGGCGGGGAGCAACGTAAACACGCTCATGACCAAGCAGGAGAAGAACCAGACGACAGACAGCAGAGAGTTCAACTGAAGGAATCTCAGGCCATACGTCATTGGCCAGAAAGCCGCGAGAACGTAGATCACGGTGAGAACCTCGCGATGAATGTATCCCAGAGCCTGTGTACCTGGATTAGTAGTGTCCACCGGTCGAAGCAAAGATTCATCTTACCAAAGACACGATAATGCCGATGTAAGCCACGAGGTTCAGCAGGAACGAAAAAATACTCGCTCCAGTCTTGATGTGCCCAAAGAGAACCTTTCGGCCCTCGATAAGAGAGCTACGTCTAGCCCAGACTTCCTCCCAGAAGACGACGGGAAAGAAACCATAGGCATAATATGTGACCGGGGACTTGGAAATGATGAAGGATGCGTACAACGCTGCAAGGACGGAGCTGAAAGCCGTCGTGCCAAGAGTCGTACGTGAAGGAAGCTGGCTGCCACGCAGAACATGCAGATCAACGACAATCGTCAGCGCGAACGCCATCCAACCAAGGTATCCGATTGTGATCAGCGTGCGGAGGAACAGCCAATCGTAAGTCTGGAGGTATCTCAAGCCCTCCAGGGCGATCTTCATAAGAGCTGCAGACTCCTCAATGGCCTCTTCGTAGTTGCCAGCGTCGACCAAACGTTGGATAGCGGCCACTCGGCGCTCAGGGGCCAAACCTGCATCACTCAAGGGCTGGAATGGTCGGTAGCGGAGCTCCGTGGCCTTCTTTTGTTCTTCCTTGACCCTGTACATCTCCAAAATCTCGCGAGCGTTGATGAGTGCTGCCTGAGCCTTCTCCTCGATACTCGATGAGACGTAGGACAAGGGTAGCTCACCAACGGAGTTGGCAGGGAACTCCACACCGATCAAATATGCCATCAGAGCAGCAATATCAGCTTGCGCCACGTCGTGTCTCTTGATCTCATCAAGATGCCAGTCAGAAGAGTACTCGTCGTGCCCAGGAGCAACAGAATCGGAGGAAAGCACCGGCGCGGCAATGCCAGATCCCCAGGTGATCAAGGGGGTGCGAGTATTATTAGGATGGCCATCGCCGTGGCTGCCCCAGTCACTCATGCCATGGTCGGCAGTGAAGACGAAAGCGGTCCGGTCATCGGCGTAGAAGTTCCCGATCATTTCTGTAATTTCCTTGACACCTTGGTCCACAACTTTGATATTATGCAAGTATTCCTTCGAGTAGGGACGGTACGAGTGTCCATTGGTATCCAGGCCGAGCAGATGGAGGAAAAAGACGACTTTGTCTTGGCGCAAAGCGGCATCAAGAGTGTCGTTCTTGGCTGCATCGGCGAAAAGCTCCTTGACGTGGTCAAAGACCCAGAAGTCCAATTGCAACGCATCTTGGCTGAAATCCTCAAACTCGTGTCCGTATGTGTAGGAATCGACGCGGCCGGGGACGGCGCCCTGTTCGAACATTGGCAAAATATCGGGGGATCCCCAACTCCAGGTATGACGGCTTCGGTTGAAGACGCTGTCGAAGTTTACGGGGTTGAGCTTCCAGCCAGTCGCCACGGCCGAGACATCTTCATAAAGACCGGCGATGAGCGCAACATGGCCAGGGCGAGATTCAGTCGGCACGCGCGTGTGTGACACTCCAAAGGTGCCATGTTCAAGAACGCGGGATCGTAGGAAAGGGGCGAGGGGTCGCGGGGTTAAGTCATCCTCAGATTCGGGGTAGGGGTCGGGAAAGGACTGGAAAGCCTTGTCTGCTCGTAAACCGTCACCTGGAAGAGAATGTTAGCATCTTGCACCAGCTACTCCATGGTATTTGAGAAGGTGGGCGAGCTCATACCCACGAAAAGAACCAGACGGTCTGCAGGGGCTTTGGAGTTTTCGGGTCGTTCGATTTGAACAAGCTTCATGCCCGAAACAATAGGACTGACGAAGTAAATGTCAAAAATCGAATATATATAGACGAGGTGAAAGATGACAGCGACGGCTAGAAAGCCGGCGCGCGAGGAGACTGCCATCACAGACGAAGGGGTGATGAAGCAACGTCTTCTCTTTGGTGGGTTGTGTCTCTTGCGATGTCTGTCTTCTCCTGTGGGCTTAAAGGAGTGGGAGTAGCTCAATCGACGATGATCTGGGGTATGGCACGCCCAGAGTGGGTAATAGGCGAGTGAATCCACTCGCTCAGCGCCAGAGTCGATTGGTCTCGTGGATGACGGATCAAAAGAATGAAGGGGAAATGTTCGAGAGCTCTACGAAAGAGAGGGAAAGCGCAGTCATTTCACGGCTCGCGCATTGCTCCTATAAGGAATGATATAATACAATGATGTTGATGCGCAACGCTGGACTTTATTCATAGAAAATGGGAACCCAGCCGTCCCGTCTAGCTCAATGTATGTAATCGCTTTCCACTCCAGGGTTGACAGTCGTCCCGCTTGTTGCATCGACGCGGAAATTATTGGTTTTCGCGACACGTCTCCCACCCCCGAACTAACGACGTGTAGGGATGACGGACCCACATTGACATCGGTAGCCCCATGCCGTGGAGCGGGAACGGCTGTGTGCATGTAGCGGGGCTTTTACAGCTTCCATCCTGGATACAACACTGCGAGGCTCCTTAGCTTAGCCCAGGGGCAGTGTCTGCGACTTTAAAGACACCTTACTAATTATTGCCTGCCTGGTAGTAGCAGCATAACACGATTGGAAGTGCCTGGTCTTACCCACGTGTCTACATCATTGTCAAAACCATGGCTAGACACAGATATATTCAGACATGTATGCAATTTGAAGAATTCCTGTAAGTCACCCCCTCTATTGAGCATTGCAACTTTCCGTATTGCTAAGAGCGGATTTCACATGACCATTGAGGTGTAATTTGCTACTGGGACATCAAGGTATGCACCCTCTTACAGGCCAGTCAACTGGTAACTACCAAGCTGCTTTCCTTGAGAACCTCTTTGGATAAGGTACGGAAACCCTGCTGGGAAATCACAAGAACAGCTCTTGGCTTTTGATGTTCCATATTCATAAGCCGGCAAGGAAACAACAAACTCCGCGAATCGGGGCTGGACCAGTTGATTGACACACTGAGCTATTCCGCCTCGGCCTCAATGTATCCGCCAAAGCCAAAATTCTCAGCAGATTTGGGCGGCATTTGAACGTCCCGAAATCACACGCGAGAAATCAACACCGTCTCTAAGGGGTATAATATCGAACAACTTCAAAGGCTTCCCGCCCACCCGTCTCATCTAGCTTCTGACCACCAGAACAGTCCTTACATCAGGCCCATCAGTCCAGCCGCTCCGTCAGAGACTTGATGACACGCGCGTAAAACTTTGCCGCATGTGGCCGAGGGAATTCGATCTCTTCAACAAGGAAGTCAGGCAGCATGTCGATGAGTTCGCGATCTCTGTTAGAGTCCAATTGTGGCTTGTACGTGAAATGAGCCTCCTCGTAATTCTCGCCGGAGCTCTCGTTCTCAACTTCAAGTTTGAAGTGAAGGGCTGCGGAAGTCAATATGATGAGATAACTGTTGGTAAAGACGATGACTTACTTCCGTTTCTCCCCGTTTGTATGCAATCAAAGACCTGGCCCGCCGAGTCACGTTTGGTGACTCTGACAATCAAGCCGGTTAAATCCCCATAAAGATCCTCTTTCAATTGTCCCGTTTGCACAACATCCGCGCTAGCGATGGCTCTGGCAGCTGCGCTTGAACCCTTGACGGCGCTCCCAGGTATGACCTTGGCACTAGCTGCAGCTTCAGCAGACCTGCTCGCGGCTAGGCGCGTCGTCAGGGTCTTGATTTCCTGCTTTGCGTCGGCTAGGGAAGTCGTCAGAGCTGACACCTTTGCCTCCATTTCTTCCAGTTGCTTTTTGCGTTGTTGCCCTTCTTTGGCCAAGCTACGTTGCTCTGCAAGGTCGGCCTTGAGATGCGCAATGAGTTCGTTCGCAGCTTCATCCTATTAGCAATGTGCTACCCCTACAATTGGCATTTGGTACTCACTCTTGGCTCTTTCTTCACTCTCCTTTTTGAGATTATCAAAGTTGCGTTCTGCCGCCTTGACCCCAATGTCCCGAAGATCGCGATATTTCGCTTCCAGGTTATCGTACTTTCTGATTGTGTCGCCCAAGCGCCTCCGGATTTGCACATCACTAGCATCCAAGTTTGGATTACCGCTTGTCCGATTAAGGCGATGCGTTGACGGCTTTGGCACCGGTAGCTCATCGAATTGGTCATCACCTTCCGTATCGACGTCCATATCATCTTGAGCCTGCGTCTCTGGAATTTCAGATTCATCACTCCGGGTGGCCTTTGCTCCTGCACCACGCCCTCGCTTAGTCGACTTTGCAGTATCCTTCGTAGTAGAATTCGGCACTCCTTTCGGTGTGTCGGTAGTCGTCGCTATCGTAACTGCTGCCTTCGGTCGCCCTCTCGTCTTTGCTGTAGTCGCCTTCACCGCCGGAGCAGTGTCCTCTTCTGATTCGGCCATACTGTCGACATTCGACGCATTATTCACCTCGTCCTCGTCCTCAACATCCTCCTCTTGGATCTCGACCTTCTCGGCAGCCTTACGGCCTCGCTTCGAAACCTTGCCGCTCGCCTTGCTCGACATGTCGTTGATGGCCTCTTCTCCAGCTTTGCTAATCGCCGCTGCAAGTTTCCCAGCCGCGCGACCCTTTGTAGCCTTCTGGGCAGGCTTTGCGACTTTGTTGGCAGCTGGTGGCCTGCCCCTGGCCTTCTTCGCCGGCGACATCTTAATTGGGTTCGAGGTAATGATCTTAGCGCTGGGAGAGGAGGTCGTCAAAATCTGTGTTCCAGTCTGATTCAGATAAAAGCGCAGTACGCGATATTTACACCACTAGTTGGATCGGAGGCTGATGCAAATAGGCAGGGTGTACCGGCGCAGCACAAACGCCGCCAGGATAGCCAACGCGCCCGAGAGAAACGTTTCGTGTCGCGCGGGAGGGGTTCGTGGACTATCGGCTCGGAGGAAGTGGGCGTGTATTGAGAATATCGAATAACATTGGTTTTGCACTTAGACTGAGGTGATCGATGTCAGACGGATGCGTTGGTCATGATAGCAGGGTCAAAATACCAAGGTTGTAGCTGAGGGGCAAGCGCAAGTGAGGAACTACAACTTGCGATAAAAAAGTAAACAAAGCCGCGGTGCGACAGCCACCGAATTGGTACCTCACCTTCGGTGCTCCTAGGCGACCTTAGGCGGGCCGCGGCAAGGTGCTCAACTCACCTAGGGGGACATGCTTATCCCGGTACCCAGGGTTGGAAAAAATACTACTAGTATTTAGTATTAGTCTAGTCTAGTACTAGTAAGTCTAGTATTAGACCACCCTTTAAAATACTAGACTAGTATTAGTATAGCTAGTACTAGACTAGACTAGTATTAGTATATTAATAGTATACTAATTAGTATAAAATATACTATTTATAATAATTTTATTACTATTTTTAGAAATTTAAATATTAGTTTTAATTTATTTTGAGAAAATTCTAAAACATATAATAAAAAATATTTCTATAGTAAATATAACTAAAACTATTTAATTAAAAAAAATTTATAATTCAATTTTTAAATTCTTAAAGAAATTAATAAAAAACTAATATTTTAAGTATATTTTATTTAAATTATAGTATTTAAGCTTTTAAAACTATATAAAACAAGTTTTTTACAGTTTTATTCTAATATATATAAGTACTTATAGCTAATTATTAATTATAAATTTATAAATAATTTTTTTAAATATATACTAATTAGTATACTAATACTAGTCTAGTATAGTATTAGTCCAGGCCGTACTAGACTAGCCTAGTATTAGTCCAGGCTATACTAGACTAGACTAGACTAATTTCCAACCCTGCCGGTACCTGACCACTACCTTGCCCAAGGTAGGTACCTAAGGTAGGTACATATCTTACCTTAGGTACCTAGCTTATCGGCTTATCTAGGAAGGCTAAGGTGGGTAAGGTGAGGTAGGTAAGGTACCTTACCTTAGGTAAGAGTCAAGACACCTCAGTGCAATTTTGCATGTGGCGGTGCGCTCTCCAGCGGAGCACGAAATGTGGCTTGAAAATTTAGGGGCGTGTTATTCTGCCAGCAGCTCCCGCTATTCTGCCCCCAACTGTGGCTGCGACCACAACAGCAATTTACTAACAACTTTCTATTATAATATTTAACTTTTGAAATAATAAATCTATACTATAGTTTATATTAATTGATTTGCTAATTATTATACTTTATATTAATCTAATAAAATCTATTATTTTTTTATTAATAATTTCTAAAAGTAGTATTAAGTACTGACTGTATAGAGATGAGTAGACGCTATGGTGGCGGCCTTGGTAGTTTGTATGGTACCAGCCACAGCTTGGGGGCAGAATAGCGGGAGCTGCTGGCAGAATAACACGGCCCAAAATTTACTGGCTACCCTTGTGAACCGCGGGTGGCGTTGTCGGCTCGATTCAATTCTCTGGGGCGTTGGACACGTCTATTTCGTTGCCGGCTATAATACTCTATCCCGTCACTTGGACACGCTCTTGCCGAACCACCGAGAGTGAGAAAGGATCTCCTCCCGCTCACGATTCCGACGATACTTGCCTTAGAACACATTCCAACAAGCGTCAATAAACCACCGAGAGTTATCAAGCTAGTCCGTTTCGATCGTACCGTGTCGGCCCTCTGCCGCAACGCCAACACTGATGACGGGCGACCTTGACCGTTGGCTGGGTTCCGTCGGAAAGCTTCTCGGCATGGGTGACCGAAAGAAGGGCCTGGGCGATTTCGCTCTGGACTTGCTGTTGGTTGCTGGTATGGTGGGTAGACAGCTTCATCAGAAGCACATGTTTGGTTCCGAATGTTAACCGCACTCTAGATGGCAACCGGCGTTTACCTCGCAAGAAACTTCCTTTCTTCCCTCACGAATACCCTCGCCGACCCCGATCGAGAGAAACACGAGCAAGCACGGCTACAGGCCAAGGCTCATCTAGAGCGCTTGCGCAAAGGCAAGAATGTAGGGAAACCTGGCGAAGAACCATCAGATGACGGCAGCGTCTCTCGTCGCGGACCAAAGCCGGAAGAGTTGGTGTTGAATGAATATGAGAACCTCATTGCACTTGAGATGGTGGCTCCGGAGGATATCCCAATCGGCTTCGCTGGTAAGTGCTCTACTGATCTGGTGAATCAGCACCAGGGATATTGCTAACGGCGTATGATAGACATCGGTGGCTTGGAGGACATTATTGATGAACTCAAGGAATCCGTCATTTACCCGTTGACTATGCCGCACTTGTATTCCCACGCGGCGCCACTGCTATCTGCACCCTCTGGTGTGCTGCTTTATGGCCCTCCAGGATGCGGTAAAACTATGCTGGCTAAGGCAGTCGCCCACGAGAGCGGTGCTTCCTTCATCAACCTCCATATTTCGACAGTGACAGAGAAATGGTACGGTGACTCGAACAAGCTGGTCCGAGCTGTGTTTTCGTTGGCTCGCAAAATGCAGCCCGCCATCATCTTCATTGATGAGATCGACGCGGTCTTGGGCACAAGAAGGAGCGGCGAGCACGAGGCCAGCGGAATGGTCAAGGCTGAGTAAGTTCTGAACCAGAAATCCTATCGTTTCCCGTCACTGATAATTCAGGTTCATGACCCTGTGGGATGGATTGACGTCGTCAAATTCTTCAGGCATGCCAGCAAGGATCGTCGTTCTCGGTGCCACCAACAGAATACACGACATCGATGAGGCTATTCTCAGGCGAATGCCCAAGAAATTCCCGGTGTCTCTTCCTGGCAAGGAGCAGCGACAACGGATCTTGCAGCTCATTCTGAAGGATACAAAGACAGACCCCGAGTTCAGTGTGGAGTACATTACCAAAGTCACAGCTGGCATGTCAGGCAGCGATATCAAAGAAGCATGCCGTGATGCTGCTATGGCACCGGTCCGTGAATACATGCGAGAGCATCGGGCGAGCGGGAACTCCATGTCGAGCATCACACCAGAGAACTTCAGAGGTATCCGTACAGAGGATTTCTTTGGTCGCAAGGGTGGAGGTCAAATCTTGATGGATAACCATGCAAAACACTCCAAGGCGTCGAGGTCATCGGCAGACGAGTACGAAGATATTGTCGAAGAGCTGGGTTGATTTGGCCAGAAACTTGGATTGTATGAAAGGAAATGAAAGACGCGGCAGAGGTCTGCTCTGAAAGGGTAGTGCTCTTTTACTCGATATGTCGGGAACAACCATACAACATGATTGCCTACAAGTGGGCAACTTACGCAAACCATGCTAGAATGAGACGATTGTACAAAGAAATGTACCGATACAAGGAGGAAACGAATACTGAAATACCATCATTTTACGTGAGAGAACTTGCCAATTTTAAGCGTTGGTCGCCCTACCAGCAGCGGCTTAGGTTCCCTATTTTGTAAACCAAGGCTGTAACGACTTTTGATTTGAATTGTCCATTGCCTCAGTATTGTTGAGAAGACGCCATAGCCCTAAGGTGAGAACTAGGCCAGGCACACAGGCATGCCGCATCAGAGCAAATTCAGGTACAGACGGCAGTCAGATGTGTCAAGCATGCTGCGCCGACGTTGGTTTGTTACCATCCAGGCGCGCCAGCGCAGTGTGCCAATTCAACGCCGCGCCTTTTCCCCAGCCAACATTCCACTCGGACCACTACCGTGTCACCCCCGCCGTTTCCAGGGTTCATGCCGCCCCGCCATCGCCGACTTTCGGGGCACGCTGTGCACACCGACAAATCACGTCATCGGCAAGGGCCCACACCTTGGGTCGCCCAGTGCTGTTGGAGTCACACGCTCCGTCCCCCAAAAGCCCGCCGTCGGCCCTCACTTAACGTCCCTGTAAAACTTCTCCTGTACACACCTGCAAGCTCCTATCAGCTCTCTCAACCTTCTCGTCAATTGCCTCTGCTTTTCAATCGAGTACGCCGGTGCTGCGTTTGGACAATTGATTTGCTGAGCAATTCAGTCTGTCCGCGGCGACAAGTCTGGCTCTTAAAGGAGACCAGCGGTAGTACTGTACTCGATCCCGAACGCCTCCCGGACCTTCCTATCCTTCCTTCGTCCTATCGTCCCTCTCGACCATCAAGTGCGACGACATACAGGCATCGACTGGCCAAGATCCATTTGTCGAATCGCTCAATCCAAGAAAAACTCGTTCAATTGCCGCTGTCAACCAGATCAGCCGGCAGCTCCTTGATACTAGTGCTACCCCGCCATTGCTACATACGCTTTGTCTCACTATGTCTACACCGCCTAACAACGGAGCGGCATCTAAGTCCAGCGACCCCCTCAAACGGGTGGACCTTGACGGACACGATCTTCCTCCTTCTCCCGCGCCGTCTAGTCCTCGCAACGGTCGTCGTCGCTATGCCCTCGCCACGGAGCTGGTCTACACTGACAGCAACGACCAGTATGGCGCATCCAGCATCCCCATCTACCAGTCCGCCACCTTCAAGCAGACCAGTGCCACTGGTGGTGGGGAGTACGACTACACCAGGTCCGGCAACCCGACTCGCACTCATCTTGAGCGCCACCTGGCCAAGATCATGAATGCCACGAGGGCTCTGGCTGTCGGCTCCGGCATGGGTGCTTTGGATGTCATTTCCCGCTTGTTGCGCCCCGGCGATGAGGTGATCACCGGCGATGACTTGTACGGAGGCACTAACCGCCTTCTCACTTACTTGGCTTCCAACCAGGGTATTGTTGTTCACCATGTGGACACTACCAATGTGGAGAACATTCGTCCTGTCATCTCTGAAAAGACGGCCATGGTTCTGCTGGAGACCCCGACGAACCCTCTTATCAAGGTCGTCGACATCCCCTCCATTGCTAAGCTTGTTCACGAGGCCAACGATAAGGCTTTGGTTGTCGTGGACAACACCATGCTCTCGCCAATGCTCCTGAACCCCCTGGATATTGGTGCAGACATCGTCTACGAGTCCGGAACAAAGTATTTGTCTGGACACCACGACATCATGGCTGGTGTAATTGGTGTCAACGATACCGAGATTGGCAACAAGCTGTACTTCACCATCAACTCCACTGGGTGCGGCCTGTCACCTAATGACTCTTTCTTGCTTATGAGAGGCATCAAGACACTTGCTATCCGCATGGAGAAGCAGCAGGCCAACGCTCAGCAGATTGCTGAGTTCCTTGAGTCCCATGGTTTCAAGGTCCGATACCCGGGACTCAAGTCGCACCCCCAATACGACCTGCACTGGTCTATGGCACGAGGTGCAGGTGCTGTTTTGTCGTTCGAGACCGGCGACGCGGCGCTTTCGGAGAGAATCGTCGAAGCCGCTAAGCTGTATAGTATCAGCGTTAGCTTCGGCTGTGTAAACAGCCTTATCAGTATGCCCTGCCAGATGAGCCACGCCAGCATCGACGCCAAGACCCGGAAGGAGAGGCAGATGCCGGAAGACCTCATTCGCTTGTGCGTGGGCATCGAGGACGCAACGGACTTGATTGAAGACCTCTCGCGAGCTGTAAGTGCTGTCAACTAGATTCGCCCCTAAGGCACCAATACTGACTTCTGTCGTAGCTTGTTCAGGCCGGTGCGGTCAACGTGACCTTGGACGGGTTTCACGCGACTGAGGCTGTCCAGCAGGCTTGAAGGACTCCTTGTAGAGGCTGGAGCTTGAGTACCTAGGCCTGGGTTGATTGGGTCAAAGAGAAGTCAACCGCACGCGTAGTGAGTGAGTGGAAGAAAATCCACCTTCGGAACACAGCGGCGTTGGGGCTTGGTACGCTCGATATGCGTTGGAAAATCAAAAAAGAAAAGGGGGGCAACGAAAAGCGTGAATAGCTTAGAGAATTCGACTACTTCTTGTCGACCTGACCTACCCGGAAACGGAATCGTTCCTTTGCCGCACCTTGTATGTTTCGCAAGTTTTGACAGCGAATGCGTCCATCTGACCAGATGAGGCGTTGCGGTTTCTGACTCCGTTAAATGTGCTCATGGCGCTGGAAGTAAACAGACCAGCATCATACCAACGGATCATGTATAAAGTAACGGAGTAGTACAATGCCATTCAACTAACTATTCACTAGTGCCTCTTAAACTATGCAACCCAAAATCGTTCCGCTCTGACAAGACTGAGAAACTACACAATGCTATTTGTACAGATATCTAGGAAAAGTCGAAGCGGTCTGGGAGGACGACTGGAGCTACCAGCGTCCAAGCATACATGGCGTAGCAAACCCAAGCGCTTACAATCTTCACCCAGCTGGCCCAGTACGACCGGCCGACAGGAGCAAAGTTGCCATCGGCATTTTGGTCGTCGTAGCTCTGGGTTAGCAACGTCGCGATCCACGCCGTGGCTAAGAAGAAGATGATGTGGAAGACGGTATAGCTGTACTGCGTCTGTGAGCGCTCATCGTCACCGTGGACACGACTGCCGCCAGCCTCGCTCTCGTCGTCGGACAAGAGAGCGTCCGCCGGTAAGCTTCCCTCCTCAACGGCACGACGTAATGCCTCCGCCCGCATCTGTTTTTGGGCGCTGGGCTGGTGAGTGACGAGATCGTGCTCATCTTCCTCTGGGAGACGGATGCCGCCGGAAGAACCAAGTCCAAGGCTCTGAGTCGCCGCCCGTGTCGTAGTGTACGCAATTGTGAGCATGGTGACGACGGCGCCAATCACAATGGATGTGGTGCGAGTTCCCTGAGCGCGAATCAGGGGGTTGCATTGCTTGTCATCGGGTTCCATCGAAACAGCGGACATGGTAAGGTAGGTGCAGTATACGGCGACCATGGCACCCTGAGCAAGACCAGCCTTGGGGTTGTATTCCTGAATGGTGGGATGGACCGAGATGAAAGAAATTCCAATCCACAGCAGGAGGTTGATCGTAATCGCTGCTTGGTTCATGGAGCAACCGGATCCGGCGAAGAAGATGTACTGGACGATGGTCATGGCGAGTGAAGCAAGATACATGCCCAATGTAGAGCCGATGAGAACTGTCCGCCAAACCTTGGAGTCGGTTTCCTCAATCTGCTCAAGACAATACTCAGCCCAGTTATGGGCGAGATCAACAAGCAAGATAAGGCCGAGGATGAGGAACAACATGCCGCCGAATCGGGCAATATAGGCGCCGTAGAACTGGAAGAATTCGTCGGGAATCAGGAAGGAGAGGACGATGAAGGCAAGCCACACAATGACTTTGGGTCCCCAGTAGCCATTCTGAATAGCGGCGCGAGGGTTCTTGGAAGATGTTACACCGAACAGAAGCCCGGCGAGTATGAGATGGAAGAGACCGAGAGCGAAGTTGAAGCGGTGGACCGCCATCCACCCGTAGCATTGGCCGTTGGGACAGTCGATTTTGACGTAGTCGAGCATAAGGTGTTCCAGCTTCTTGATAGCCCACGGGGTGAGCATGATCCACGACAGGATCGAGTTGACGAGAAGCATGACTGCGTAGCCGATACGGGTGGCGACACTACAATGAAGTCAGTACCGAGAGTGGTGTGTTCACGGGGTGGAGGAAGAATTACCTGTTGCCGCACTTCCCACAGGCGCTGCAGACTGCAGAGCAAGTTGCCGCACCGCAGCAACTGGCAGCGAAGCCGATGAGCTGTAAAGTATTAGCTTGTGAAGTGAAGATAGGCTCTACAAGCCGTAGAGAAAGGAATGGGAGGGGACTCGTCGTACCGTGCCCATGCTCGGCACCGCCATCAGCGGCAACGAAAGCAAAGCACCCATGGCGCCGGTTTCCTACGGTATGTACTATCGATCTAAAGGGTACAAACGTCGGTTCGGCGAGGGTCGCGCTGGAAAGATGGAGGTGTCGCGTCGTTGATGTCTTTGCGAGATGCCTTACGTCGGCGCGGCGCAGTATGGATTAGGTAGAGAGGTCGCTTGGAGGCCGGACCTACGTACCTTTGGTAGCGAGCCACAAAGGGTGGGTCCATCTGTGGAGGCTGGGATACACGTGAGATTACGTAGTCTCTACTGTGGCTCCCCACCCGGATCCGAACCCCGGATTCCAAAACTCTCCGCCGAAGTCGGCCATCCACTATCGGCAATTCTGCACCGATTCCCGACATCTTTCGTCTACCTGGCACCGAGTGAAGTGAAGCTACTTACACCTGCCTTTCCTGCTCAACCTCAGTTACCTTATCGCGACGATCCCGACGCGGACATCTGAGAAGCCGCTGGCTAGCCCTACCATATCACCCATTATTCGCTATCCAAGCGGCCTCAAATGCAAGCTTCTCGTTTAGAAACCAGCCCGCTCATCGTTCAAATCAATGATTTGCTGCCTCAACCAGAAACTATCTCGTCTTACCCAGTACACTTGCGTACCTAAATTTTACCTTTGATTTGCGATCCGGATCTTCCCCAGACTGAACCGCTTACTATATCCACCCGAGTGTACCATGGCCCATAGAACGAGGACAATATTCCCAAACAGTAAGAAGACAACACTGTGAAGCTGCAGATGGCCTGTCGCAAGGGGAGCGGGGTTGCTACATACATTCGACGTGGTCGTGCTGTATTGCGTGCGACAATCCCCATCGGTGGAGTCCACACTTAATGTCTGATTCGTTGTATATGGTGCAAGTCAGTGATGCGCAACCCGAAAATCATCCATCTTGTCCCAGTCATACTACCCACACATCAAAACGTCCTACGTGGAATGGACCTAGCTGTACTTGGCTTTGAGAACTTCGACAGCCGAAATGGCAACTAGACTCTCTATTCACTTGCTGGTTCCGAACCGACCTCGTGGATTTACCTGCAGTGGCCTCACTACTCCAGGTCTCAGGCCGGTGGAGGGCGAAGTGATACTCACCAGAACTGTATTCTCTACTAGCGTAGCGTCTATGATGTCTTACAAAAAGATCAAGTGACTGAGCGTTCCCCATGTGTCGCGCGAACTATTCCAGCGCCGAGGAAGAACAGGCGACCATGTTCGGCTGACTTATTCAAAATTGCCGACATTGACACAAAATCCGCTGAGACAATCAGCCCAACTGACCAGGCACACACACATAGGTAATATACTGTTGATTCAAGCAGGCAGGCATGATGAAGGGCGGCGGCGCATGGGTTTCCATATTCCAGCCGCGCAGTTGACACATGCACGCGCCACCACCCTTCCCTGCCGCGCCTGAAAGGAAGTTAGGGAAACAGAAACGCAGCGCACTCGTGGCACTCCAGCGGCAGGCCAAGATGCCGAGGAGGACAGAAGTACCGGGTACGAGACCCTTTACGTAGCCAATATGTAATACGCACAGCGTCATTGGTACTCGTTACGTAGTGTATTTGTCTTCTCGGCAGGGCACTTACGGCATCTTACGGCATTGCAGCTTAGCCTTCAGGGGCATCCTCCAGGGCCCCAAATCCCTACCTTATTCCCCATTACCTTCCCAGTTGAAGTGCATGCGCGGCCCCAAAAGAATGGATTCGTGATTCCTGCCCGTAGATAAGGGATCCGATCCGGCATCGTTCCCGTTTCGTTTTCCGACTCAACGAAGCTTCCCGCTGCCCCTCGACAACCTCTATCCTTCCTTTTCCCCTTACCTCACTGTGCGTCCTTCCTACCATTCCGTTTCCTCTAGTCTTAAGACAACGCCCAAGTCTTCATGTCGCATGCTACTGGCTTCGTCAATATCGATATGAACACTGCTCCTCCGATAGTACACTAAAACACCAAAACACCTACCATAACCCCAACCGTCGCAAAAGGCCCTCCCCTCTCCCCGACTCTTCGCCGTCATCGGTGCCGATTATCGCTGCCGTCTCTCGCTGACGAGCAATCTTCCTTCCGCCACAAACCGGCCGAAGCATGATATCTTGAGAACATCATTTCATCGTCGCCCAGTCTGCAGAAGCAATGTCAGGTCCACGGGAGAAAGAGCTGCACCGCGCTCGGCTGGTTGCCAGCGTTGCAGCCACGGTCATTTCTCTAGCATGCGGTACCAACGTGAGTTGGCGCGATCGGATCACATCTCTGCCAGACCTATCGTCACTCTCAATGTGAATCATGAGCTGATATGTCCCTGCTTTACAGTACGTTTACTCGGCATGGTCCCCTCAATTTGCCGAGCGATTGAAGCTCTCCTCGACCGAAACGAATCTCATTGGCCTTTCCGCCAATCTGGGAATGTACTCTTTGGGCGTTCCTGTCGGCATGCTCGTTGATCACAAAGGACCTCGCTCCGCCGTCATTATTGGCTCCGTCCTGCTCGCCCTCGGATACTTCCCATTCCACATCGCCTACGATCGCGCGGCTGGCCCCGTGCCGCTTCTCTGCTTCTTTTCATACCTGTCTGGCCTCGGCGGGTGTCTGGCTTTCGCCGCCTCTGTTAAGACATCCGCTCTCAATTGGCCTCATCACCGGGGGACTGCCACCGCTTTCCCCTTGGCTGCTTTTGGTCTGAGTGCCTTCTTCTTTTCGACGTTTGGGAGTCTATTCTTCCCCGGGAACACCAGCGCCTTCCTGGCCTTACTGTCCATCGGGACCTGCGGTTTAACCTTCTTCGGTTTCTTCTTCCTGCGCGTCTATTCTCATGCCACCTATCACAGTCTGCCAGCAAGCGATGGTCTTTCCGGCTCGCAACAGCTTCGACGCACTTCTTCGGAAGAGGCCAAGCCCAACCGACCCGGCTATGGGCACCGCAGCGCTCCGGTTGAACCTGGTACGTCGCCCAAGATTAATAATACCACTACCACAATCAACTCCACCGCCGACCACGAGCCGGTTCATCCCGAGTACGAATCGTCCGCGCCGTCTCGCGAGGCTGATGAGGCGCAAATCGAAGCCGTCGAAGCCGATGATTATGAGCCCGACGAGACGTCCTCGCTGGTATCGAGCTCCTCTTCCATGCCCGGTGATGTCTTTGTGCAGAGCAGTGTTGATCTGGATCGTTCTCATCGAGTAGATATTCGTGGCTGGGCTCTTTTGCGTGAAATCGATTTTTGGCAATTCTTCCTCATCATGGGCATTCTTACTGGCATCGGTTTGATGACAATCAAGTGAGTATCAGTATTCGGCTAACCTGTGATATTCTTTGGCATTAACAAAATCTCCAGCAACATTGGAAACGACGTAAAGGCCCTTTGGCGTCATTATGACGAGTCGGTGGATGAGGCCTACCTCATCACGAAGCAGCAGATGCACGTGTCCATTCTATCGATTGGTAGCTTCGCAGGCAGACTTCTCAGCGGTATGATGCTTTAGTCTATCATTCGTCCAAAGATTCAAGCTGACTTGGACTGCAATAGGTGTCGGCTCCGACTTTATCGTAAAGGTCCTTCACGGCAGTCGGGTGTGGTGCCTTGTGGCATCCAGTGCTGTGTTCTTCGTGGCACAGCTCATGGCCCTCCACGTCACTAACCCTCATCTGCTTGGACTGGTTTCAGGCCTGTCTGGTATCGCGTATGGTTTTCTCTTCGGGGTCTTCCCTTCCATCGTGGCCGAAACCTTCGGCATTCACGGCCTGAGCCAGAACTGGGGGCTTATGACGCTCTCGCCCGTGGTGTCTGGTAATGTATTCAACATCTTCTACGGCAGGATCTACGACAGGCACAGCGTAGTGGGCCCGGATGGCGAGCGCGTCTGCCACGACGGGCTGGACTGCTATCGTGCGGCGTATTTGATGACACTTGGCGCATGCTCAATCGGGCTGGTGCTCACCCTATGGGTCATCCGTCACCAGCGAGTGAAGTGGGCAAAAGAGGAGAAGATGAAGGCGGAGCAGGATGACTGAGGTACATTGCCCACGGTGAAACCAAAAGTATAGGAGGGGGATGAGGGAAGTCCACGACTGTCCCTTACAACTCTTGACACAAAGTCGTCTCTGCGAACACGGCTGGCTGTCAAGTCCTCAACATAGATTCAACGTCAACGGCCATAGATAACTCATAGAGGAAAGGCGTTTGGGGCAGCTGTTGATTTTTTTTTTTCGATTCATGAGTATCGACACTCGCTACCACAGCGGATATCAATGAGAAATTGTAATTCATCTTTACCACTATTGTATACTCAACTTCATTCACGGAATCAAGTACTGTAGGATCGGTGAAATTCACTTTCAGTATTGGGAGCATCTATCATTGCTGGTGGGTGCTATACTACGGTCGTCTTTTACGTTGAGCGCTTCATTTGCACTCCTCCTTTCTGACTAGTGAGGGGGCCCTTTATTGGGCACTACATCTCTACACGGGTAAACCCAAAGAGAACTTCATCCGTCAACGTATTAAAAACGAGACACGGTGTCCCAACGTCAAACAAAAAACCGCGTCGCGACATTACACAATATCGTTTGAAGCGGAGCTCCACCTCGTCCCCTATTTAAGGAACTGTTGTCCCACCTCATCGAATCACCCTTCCGGCGGACGCTGGTTGCAATGCAGTGGTGCCCGGGCGGAGAATAGGTAGAGGAAGAAAAGCCAAGGATACCTCCTGACACCTCATAGCCCGGTCCTCTGGAATAAAATATGTTCATCCCAACTCCTCTAACCAAAAAAAAGTGTGAATCGTACTAAACTCCCAGCCGATGCAAGATGCAGATGGAAAAACAGTGATGACAACACGGAATATTGTAGCGACACCATTGTCACTAAAGACTGGTATCAGCGTACTACCGAGACAGTGTCTGTCGAGCTCTAGATGGGAATATCCGAGACCATCTATTATGAAGAAAAGAGAAGACTCCCGTGTGAGTTGAACGTCGTTCGCCGACGAGTCAACTGAGACTGTAATATGTACAGCGCGGAGCGATTAGAGCGAATGGGTATTACTGTTCTCGCCGATCGAGTTCTTGAACAGAGCCAACACGAACAGTGATATCCCATAAAGTGAAGAGAATCGAGTGCCAACCTCGTCCTCATGGAGTTTTGCCACGTTTACGGTCTTCTTGATGGCCGTCAAATATTGAACTAAACCCAGCAAGGGGCCAGTTGTCTGTAGTCGAATGAATAACAACCAGCCAAGCAGCTATCAAATTGACGAGATAGTGCAGCATGTAGGCGTAGGAAACACCATAAACAGCAGCGTAGATGGCTGTGCCAAAGAGTAACACGCTTGTGAGATATCTCATCCTGCCCGTAACTCTAGGAACCATCCTACCGGTGGTTAAGTTCTCCACCAGTAATATGAACGGCATAATCGATAGCACGTTATGGTGCGAAGAGAAGGGCGTGAGCCAGTGGACGGCAAGGTTGCGAATCCACACTGCCAGAATGGGTAGATTGATAGGGAGGACCCAGAGCATGAGAAGCAGAATGGAGTGGGCGTAGTGGTAAAAATCTTGGGTCAGTCCAGATTTGACTTCTGAGGCAATCCGATGAGCACGGACGGCGGTGAATAGCTGAACGAGACATGCTACCAAGTACGCAAATTGATAGGGTATAAACGTCGATACGAGGAATAGCAGGACGGCAGTTGTTATCATACGACGTCGAGGAGAGGATGCAACGAAGATGGGTAACTGCGGCCTTCGGCGCTCATCACGCCCGGCTGCGAATGGTCGCAGAGCTATCCAAGCGTAGAGAACGCCGAGAATCTGAGTCAATGCCAGGGTGACAAAGTGAAGACAGGCGCACACCCCTACACAGACGACTCCGATTAGGGGGATAATAAACCAGAAGAAGGGGTCCTGGGTGCCTGTAAGAAGATCGTTGCTGTGAAAGTCGCCTTCCGCTGAAGTCGTGTTGCGCCAGTGCCAAAATACGCCAGGGCCGGATGACCACGATCCAGTCATTGACAAGGAGAGGAATGTCAAGGAAAGGAACATCAGCGGTAGTGATTGCCGTAAGCAGAGATCCAAGCTTTCCGAGAAAGATATGAAGGCTCCGGTCGTGTCGTAGATCCGGAACTGCTTGCGAAGCACGAGAGCCACCACAAGCAATGGGAAGGCCGCAAATACAGTCCGATAACGCATGTACAGCTTTCCCAAGCTCCCCAACGGGTCGACTGTCAGCGTAACTTGGATTGCGGATTCGCAGGTTGGATCGGTCCAAAACTGGAGGCTAAGTCCCTGCTCATGTTGAAGCTTGTGCCTAAGAGGGGGCGGAACGAACGGGGCCACGCCATGCAAACTGATGCTAGCATGCCTAGCGTTTACGAAAAACTTGGACTCGTATGGCTGAGCCAGGTGTTGCCGTATGAGAGGCGAGAACAGTCCAGAGGATGAACCGCAAGCCTGATTGCCAATCTCCAGATTGTATGCCAGTAGACTCGATTGAATGGTAGGAATGTTGATCTCGGCAGCCAAGGGACGGTTCGCAGGTAGTCGCAGCGTCATTCCAAATGCGAGAATTCGACGCAGGCTGATGTTGCGCCTTCTGTGTGATTGCGAATGATCGCTGAATTCGGCCACAACGAAGTTTGGAGTTGGCTTCGCCGCCTTGTCTATGACGGCTATGAATTGGTGGTCCGCAATGTCCTCGATATCAAACTGGAGATAGGAGAATGGTCTTGTCACTGGCTCATTTTCCGAGGCAAAGGGCTGGTGAAGCATTCTCGTCGAAGGGGGGAGGAGAATGGCGTCGGTCGCAGCATTCTTGCAGGCCAATCTAGTAGACCCAGTGCTATCGCCTGAGAGGTCCATGTGTGTCGAGAACAGCGTCGTCGACTGTCCAGGCTGCAAAGGGAACACGCTGCAAAGCAGGACCTCGAGCTTTCCATGTTCTCCTGGCTTGTCCAATGCGCTGTCGGTCAGTAGGGTGAAGCGCTTTCCTTCTGGGGATCCTTGGGGAGGTACAGGAAGCAGGTGAGCTGTGATTTTCGGGTCGTGGCCGAGCTGTCGCAAGACGAGGCGTTCGCCTTGTGCCTTGATCGCGTTCGAGTTGTCCTCGAGTGTCAGAAGTGTGCTTGGCCCCTCAACTGCCATAGTCTGCTCGGCGATCGACTCCATGCCAGTGAGGAAGTACTTCTTGAAAACCCGCATTCTCTCAGCCCTGGGCTTAGTCTGCGAAGATCTGTGGACATCGACCACGTCGTACATGGCGCGAGCAACAACTTTCCGAAATTGGTCGCACCATAGAATGGCCTGGTGATCCATACTAGTCCAAACACCTGGAATTCCGGTGGTGAAGACAGTGAAGCCGTGCGTCTCGGGGATTATCGGCTCGATGCTTGCGTAGTCGGACGGAACAACCGTGTCTAAGCCACCTCCAGCGATTGAGACAAGAGTAACATGCCACAACGGATTGTTGTTGGCCCATTTCTGTGAGTAGGCGTGACGCCAGTAGTCATTGATATCATCGTATATCTTGACAATCTGTCCGTCAAAAGTAACAGGGGGGCGTGAGTGTGGCGCAGACATGGTTATAATGGTGTTGATCGAGTTGGACTGGTAGTTCGGCATGATGAGCATGGTGCGCGCGACGATACCACCCATCGAATGACCGAGTACCAAGACAGAGGTTGGATCTGGCAAGTCCTGATCTCGAGCTGACATGCGCGGGTCCATGTAGAGCGACAAGATGTACCTGATGGCTTCGTTCAAGTACTCGGCCTGATCCAACATGGTCTGTCCGTGGAAGGCGGTGATATCCTCGTTGAAGTCAACTGTAAAGAAATCGAGATTCCTGGCGCCGGCTGCAACAGCAGTTTCATCGTGTTGAAGAGACTCGTGGTAGTAGTTTGCAGCTTCAGCGGCTATGGGTCGAACTTGTTTGTAACTTCCGGCATTACCTGGGATGAAGAGTACGGGAACGCCTCTCAGCTGTGAAAGGTCAGCGATCTGCTATAGCCCCGGCGCAAGAAACAAGACGCACCTTTCTTTCGTCGTCAACACCCTGCTCACGATACAGGTATAGCGAGTATTTGGTCGCAAACCGGGTGTGTTCGGTATCGAAGTCACGAAGACGAATGTAGGAAGGTCGCATGTACGACATGCGGCATCCCTTGGCATCGAGCTGGCGAGTCCATGACGAGTTCAATATAGCGCATAGCAGAGTAATCCCAAGAACGGTGACAGTCAGCGTGAATATGGTGACGGACCAAGGGCTTCGGAATCGAGAGCGGCGACCGGCGAAGCGCACATCGGGCATCTTCTCTGCGGCCATGGTGGTTTGATCCTCTCGCCGAGGGTCTACGATGTCGTCGTGGAGGCCGTCCCCGTCGCCTCTACCGTCGTGGTGATCGCTATCGAAATACTTGTCGTCGTTCGGCGTAGGCTGAAGTTCGTCGGCGACACTTTGGGAATGGTGGTGAAGTTTGTGGTTCGGCAGCTGGTGTGTGTGGTTTCGGTAGGCCGGCGATGGCGTGGCCAGGGATGGAACTGAGAGGGGTGACGATGGTAAGGCAGTTATGGGGTGGTTGTCGAGAATCGAATTCACGTTCGGGCCATGTTCGAGCTTCCAATTGGGATTGTTTGACCGTCTGCTCCTTGCGGACGACGGTCTAGATGCGGCTCCTGCGGCAACAGTAACAGCAGCGGGTTGCTTGGGAAGAGGTGCAGAATTGCGACTTTGGGCGGGCTGCTGAACGACTGGAGGATCGACAAGAGGTTCGTCGCTGTCGTCGGTCGAACCCGACGAGCGCCTCTTCATGGGTGGAGAGGGCTCGATCGAGTCTTCCAAGAAAGGAAGCGTGTCGTTCAATCGAGCCGTTGGGGAACCTGTTGTTTTCCTGGCCAGGTGAGAGAAGGCGGGAAGGTAGAGGAAAACGAAAGTATGGACGACAGCGACGTCTCGAGGAAGAGAGACGCGCAGAAGGCTGTGGTGGTGGTAGGACGAGACGACAGGAAAGGACTTGTCCTGGAAAGAACGTGCCCTCGACCTGCCTTTCCTTGGGCGCGAACTGGTATTGTCGGGTCCGGGCCTCTACTACCTACCACCTTAGTGGATGCTAGAGGTACTTAGGGGGTACTGGAATTTTGGAGGGTTCCTCCACTGGCGGTGCGTCTGTCACTGAGGGTGCCGCTGGGGTGCTGCTGCTACAACGGTGGTCCCGACCCACGGATTCGAGTCGAGTCCCGCGTCCGTCCCCCGTTCCGTCACCACTAACCTATCAGACAATGGAAGGAGAGATAAGATACCCACGACAAGGACATGTGCCGAAGTAGGTACCACCTTTCCTCATTTCCAAAGAGGTACCTGGAAGTGAGATACTGTAGGTAGGTACCTATCTCCCTAAGTTAGTAGGGACTCGGTGAAGAATACCTACGCAAAGCATCCGAATGGACGAATCCATTGCTATAGATACACGCACATTGATGTGTGCAGCCAGGACTAGAAGATGATGGTTACCCAGACACTACAGTGCAGTATCTTGGTCACTTGTGAAGTATGCAGCCAAGCTACCTTCATGAGACCAGAGAGATAAGGGTGACCGTAGTTGGTGAGACTGCTGCAAGCTCACTACCTAAGTGTCTTGCAGGCAGCTGATGATACACTCCAGCCTCAATTCACGTCACGTCCGCGTGGAGCGCTGTTCTTCCCGTTGCCTACGATTCGTAGGTACCTCATGTTTCTGAAGGTCGGTCCCCACGTGCCCTTGCCATAGGTACCTCGCATTACATACACATTTGTGTGATATCCCACATAGCATTTGACCCTTTCTCAAACCCCTTTGGCTCATCTCGCGCCTCGTCCGTCCACGCAACGTGGAATTGTACGATCCACATGCAATTGGGTTTCCAATGTCTCAGCCCCATCGCCTCCTTTCTCTGCTCCTTTGTGAGCCCCTTCTACTCCGTCCAAGACGCTGACTGGCACTGAAGCATAAGGCAAGGTAGAGTCTACAGCAAGTAGTACCAAAGTAGACACATGGCTTGAAACTGCTGCAACTCAAGCTGGTTGGCCGGTATATTCAAACGTCCAGAGGAATCCCACATGAAAACGTAGCGGAGGCGGAAGTGATAGCTAAGAAAGGTTAAGAAATGCTGCAGAAACAAGCAATAAAATGGCTCTCGCGGCAAGCTGCGTGGTCCTCGATGCCCGAAGCGCCCGGCTCGACTCATGTTGTGCTTCAATAGCGTCAATTTGCTGCGACCAGATTCGCCGGCCCAGCAGATAGAACTGGTTAGGAACTCCCGCCTACCCTGCCAGCCTACCCTGCCAGCCTACTTCACCTTAGCTTACCTTGGGCCTGGATTTGAACATTGTCAAATGAGGAAAATTCACATTCCATCAGCTCTGCAGCTCGCTCACCTCAGAAACCAACGTTGGTCTCCCGGGCTTCGGCACGCTTAACCTTCTAAGTTCTGTTCCCAGCCCCCCGTCTTTCCCGTCATTTTGCCATTCTCCGGCTTCTCTCCCCCGTATCACCAGTGCTTTCCAAAGAATCTAACATCTTTCTCTTCACTGTCCCCTCCTTCGCCCAATTTCTCGAGCTAGCCGGGCATCCCTGACCTCCCATGGTTTCTCGAATGTGACGTGAAACGTTTTCATGTCGTTTCTCCAGCGAGTGCAAACAAGATATCTGGTTTGGTTGGTTCAAATTTCTTCCTATTAATATGTATTAGGTAGCACCCTGCATAAACTTAACTACTACATACATTTTGAACACTGAGCTTGCCCATCATTCACGTCTCGCGTTGGCTCATCCTGCGTCGCCGTTGGCTACCTCTTACTACGTGTTAGTGCTGGAATTTTCCCGACCTTGCCGGTACTGATTGCTTAATATCCGTACCCAGAAGCGAATACCCCCTCGACTGATGACAAAGATTGAGATGCTCTAAGTACCTTGTTATCAAAGAAAGTTAATTCTTTTTAAATTATAAGTATAAGAATATAGTTTTAATAAAATAATATAATACTTACTTAGTACTTAAATTAAAATACTTTTTTAAGCTTATTATAAAAAAAAAATTATATTACTAACTACTTATTATTAAAGTTCGTAATACTATAGTTTTAATTATAATAGTTTTATTTATAATAAATAAAAAGTTTAATTATAAATTCTTTAAAAACCTCTCCTTAAGGGCTATAAAAGTTTTTAAATATATTAAGTTAAAATACTTATTAAAATATTAATAACTAAACTAATTTTAAAATAATAGTTTTAATAAAAAAATTAAAAAACGAACTAAAAAGTAATATTAAAATCCTTATTAATATTAAGTACGATTTATAAAATATAATAACGTAGCTATAGAGTATTAATAATATATTTTATATTAAAAAGATTATTATTAATATTAATAAAATAAATAGGGCTATATTAATATAATATTTTAGCTTTTTTTTATAGTTCGAGGACTATAGTTTTAAATAATATTAAAAATTTATTAAAAAGCTCTTTTAAGTATTTTAATATATTTATTATTATTTTTATAATAATAAGACTCTTAGTACTTATATATAAGTATAAATTATTTATTTTTAAATAGTAATATTAGCTTATTAATAAGTTATTAAAACTATAATTCTAGCGATTTTTTAATAAAGGAGAAGGTAAAATAGAAAAAAAGATAAGTGACTTATAAAAAGCGTTAAGGTTAAATAGTGCGGAATTCGAGGGTAGGGTAGTATCTATATATACTGCGGTAATCCTCTAGTAATGCAAAACGATGGAGTTAAACAGTGGATTGAGATGCTCAATCTCCCTAACAACATCCATCCCAGCAATCTAAATCGAAGCGCTAGTGCATGCTTTCTGCAGCTTACCATGCTGCGCTGCTACGCATCCTGCCTCCTTCGGTCGAATTGATATCGCTAACGCCGAAGTTGTCAGCGACGAACAACTTCCCTCACTTACCGGTTGCCAAGCTTTACCGAAGCAAGGAAAAGAGAGAGAAAGGCCCACCCAGTTGTTTGGATCTATTGAGAAGTTACGGCTTCGTCTTCTTAACCCGCAACGGCTACAAGACTTGGCAAAAAGGGGATCGACACAGATGTTCTCGTCCTACCCACATACAACTCGATGCCAGCCTCTGAAGCATGGCAATAGCCTCTAGGCGTGGGGTGTGGTGAAATTCGATGTTGCAGTGCAGTCAGTTGCGGTGGGCCAATGGAACAATTACATTATGCCTCTGCGTAAATGTGCAATGCTACCCATTCCAATTCTCCGAATTACCGGCCTCTGGCAAACACGATCTTGTAGATATCTGGGATCCTTAGAGACGTCACGAATGCGAACAATGACATGTGCCAACACAAGGTTTTCCCCATCAGAAGCACATCCAAGTCCATCTGGTTGTCCGTACGCATGGAGATCTGCTTTTAACTTTCAAGATTCCCTCATACCTAAGTGCATGCAGCGTATATTGGCCGGTGCTCTCCTCCCCCACCCTTACCGGGGAGTTGGTTTTAGCCATTCACAATTCCCTGATGACACATCATTTCGAAGAATCAAAACATCATTTAGTGTGGAAGAGCCAGTCTTGGCAGGCACGACAGGGTTGGATGGCTTCGGGGAGATGTTAAAGCGCGCAGTGAAGGATGTGGAAGTATGGGAAACTTGGACTTGAAGCTCACGGAAATCGGGAACGCATGAGGAGTAGATTGGCGGGGTGATGCATAGCCCCATCCCGCGCTCCATGATTGACATCTCCGTGAAGTCAAGCCTTTCGATTTAATTTGATTTGTTTCGCAACCACAGCGCCCTGGGAGGACGTGGAGCCCTCGGGGTCCAGGGCATGGTGTACCGTATTAAGGCCGACATTGCCAACATGCAAAGAACAAGCATACCCGCATCGACGTGCCTCGTTGGCTCCTTGCATATTCGTTCGCCTGATTACCCATATTCCTCTTCATCCAAGTTGCTAAGGTACTCAAGAATAGTAAATCCGCCATATTGTATTCAGTATGATGTATTAGGGACCTTGGGATACCTGATTACCAGATGTCAAAGGACAGGTCTGAGGTGGGCAACACCCGACGGCTATTTCTCGGGTCCCCATGCGCCAGCAGCCTGCTGAGGTAAAGTGCCTACATATCTAATTACCACACTACCGACTGAAGGTAGACCTACCTGTGGTGGGTATCCGTCCACTTTACGCGTCTGAGCACGGTCAACGCGTCTACCCTTCCAATTCGTAGGCACCCCAGCACTTCATGACAGCTGCCGATGGATATAATGTAGACATGGCGTTGCGCATACACCAAGCGACGACCAAGCACCTAGTCAAGATGTCATGTGAGAACAAGCAGGAGATACGGATATAGGAAAAATCGGGTTACGCATCAAATCACAATTGATTGAGGAATCATGGCCACAATCAAGCCCATCGAGGGCCGCACAGTGAACCCCCCGCAAACTGTCGTCCACGTCCTGTACTGACAACATCGCAGATTCACCAGATTCAATCTGGTCAAGTCATTGTTGATCTGTGCTCTGTCGTCAAGGAGCTTGTGGAAAACAGCATTGACGCCGGTGCTACGAGCATAGGTACGCAAATCCGGACATCCATCTCTGCCATGTGATTTGTGGATAGACTCGATTGCTTACATCTGCACCCAGATGTACGCTTCAAGAACCAGGGACTGGATTCCATAGAGGTCCAGGATAACGGCGAGGGAGTCTCACCGGACAACTACGAGTCAATTGCCTTAAAGCACTACACTTCGAAGCTTGCAACCTACTCCGATCTGGCTACTCTCAAGACCTTCGGTTTTCGCGGCGAAGCCTTGTCATCGTTATGTGCCTTGTCTCAATTCAGCATTGTCACCTGCATGGCACAGGATGTTCCCAAAGGCGCAAGACTCGAGTTCGAGTCATCGGGGAAGCTCAAGGAAGCTCATGTGGTCGCCGCCCAGAAGGGCACCAACGTCATCGTCGGGAACCTGTTTCACAACCTTCCTGTACGCCGCCGCGAGCTTCAACGCAACGTCAAAAGAGAATGGAATAAGGTCATCGCATTGCTGAACCAGTATGCTTGCATCCAGACTGGCGTCAAGTTTTCCGTTTCCCAGCAACCTACCAAGGGAAAACGTATAATCCTCTTTTCTACAAAAGGCAATCCCACCACGCGAGAGAATCTGGTCAACATCTTCGGCGCCAAGACGATGACGGTTCTGGTGAAACTCGATCTCTCCCTCCAGTTTGAGCCCACCGCTAGGCCGGGCTTGAAATCCACTAATCAAGACGAGAAAACTTCCACAAAGGTCCAAGTCCAGGGTTACGTGAGTCGTCCAGCCCACGGAGAGGGCCGTCAGACCCCTGATCGACAAATGTTCTTCGTCAATGGCAGACCATGCGGCCTTCCTCAGTTCGCCAAGGTCTTCAATGAGGTCTACAGGGCTTACAATGCCTCCCAGTCGCCCTTCATACTGGCTGATATCCAGCTTGATACGCACTTATATGATGTCAACGTCAGTCCGGATAAGCGCACGATCATGCTGCATGATCAGAATCGCATGTTGGAGAATATGAAGGAGGCCTTGTCGTCCCTTTTCGAATCCCAAGATTACTCCATTCCGTCCGCGCAGCAGCCAATACAGATAACACAGTCAGCCAGGGCGGCCCCCGTTCTCGAGAGCGACGGCTCTGACGATGATGATGAACCTTCGAACCAAGCACCAGCCGCCCCGGCGAAGCAGACGAGTTCAAGTGACGAAGATGACGTTAGCTCCGAAGACGATGACGAACAATCTCATTCACGTACTAAGCAACTACGCAAACCTCGTCAGAGGAAACCCCAAAAGCTCACAACAGCAGAACTACAGTCCCAGAGCTTAATGAGCAGGTGGGTTGGACGAGCAGCCGACAGTCGTGCTTTGCATCGGGGAATGGATATAGTATCCGAAGAGCCTGTCGCTGAAGATAGTGGCGAAAAGGCTCCGGCTACTGAACACGACCCTGGAACGTCCGAATCAGAGAACGAGGCAGCGGCGGAGGCTGCCGAAAGCATTTCTTTCAAGACGCCGCGACAGGTTCTCGACTTCAACGCTCGGCTTTCAGACGCCCATAAAGACCACGAAGCTGATGCTTTGGGGGAGAGTGTCTCGCAGTCTTCTATCGATGGCACCGAAAGTAGACAAGCCCAGATTCCTGCTATGATACCTATTAGAACACCAAGAGTTGACCCTCTCATGGCTTCATCTACTTCACGGCTACCTAAGCGGTCAGCCCTAGAAGTTGCAACCGTGTCTATTGGAGAGAGTACCATCACCAGCTCCGTAGAGCCAGCATCGAAGAGAATAAGACACGAGCCGACCTCATCGCCGACGCCAAAGGCTGCTCATTTACCATTGAGCTCAGCCACGGCAAAATCCTCCTTTGGCTCAAGGCTGACCCAGATGTTCTCTGCGAGTAATGCAGCGAGGCAGAAAGGTGTCAGCAGGGCGAGCACAGATCTGCCACAAAACCCCAGCGAAGATGCTGGCGCAGAGACAGATGATGGTAGAGAAAGCGATGACAGCTCAGAGGAGAGGGCACCTGCGGATGAGACCATGGTCAGCCAGGATGATGAATTTGAGTCTGCTTTCGATAGGGCCGAAGCGTTGTCAAGTCCAACACATAGACCCCATGCGAACGTATCGAGCCGTGTCAAGACCCCGGTGCCGGCCACAACGAATGACGACATTCTAAAGGATGAAGCAGCGGCGCAGACTATGCTCGCAGATGCTCGGTCGAATGCCCTCAAAGGGGGGGGCAGGCGAAAGGACGCAACTCTACAGCAGAGGCAAAATGTCAAGATTGACACAAACGATTTACAGTCTCGCATCGAATCTTGGCAGGCAGAGCTACGGCGCACCACCCAAAACCTAAGCCGACAGTCCAAGACCTCCGGTATCGAGGATCTCGAGGCCCAGGATGCCGAAGCAGCCCTGTCCTTGATCATATCAAAGTCGGACTTCGCAAAGATGACCATTGTCGGCCAGTTCAATCTCGGCTTCATCATCGCAGTTCGACACGCGGCTCGGGACCAAAACGGTGACGCAGTCGGGGACGACGAGCTCTTCATCATCGACCAACATGCGTCGGACGAAAAGTACAACTTTGAGAGACTGCAGTCCACAACGGTGGTCCAGTCTCAGAGATTGGTGCACCCGAAGCAGCTGGAACTCACAGCGCTGGAGGAAGAGATCGTCATGGAAAACGTCGCGGCCCTGGACGTCAACGGCTTCAAGGTCAGCGTGGACAGCTCGGGTGACCAACCCGTGGGAGCGAGGTGCAAGCTCCTCGCGCTACCCCTCAGCCGCGAGACGACATTCACATTGTCCGACCTCGAGGAGCTCATTTCTCTGCTCAGCGACCACCACCTCACCGAAGTCAGCAGTGCCCCTCGGCCGTCCAAGGTGCGGTCCATGTTCGCAATGAGGGCATGCCGCAGCAGCGTCATGATTGGCAAGGCTCTGGCACAACGACAGATGGAGAAGCTGGTCCGTCACATGGGCGAGTTGGATAAACCATGGAACTGTCCACATGGACGGCCGACGATGAGGCATCTCACCGGACTGGGTTCCTGGGACGACATGGGATGGAAGGAAACCGAGCCTCGGGTCGACTGGGCCAAGTACGCCCGAGCATGACGTTGGGTTTCATGTCGTGGAACGCAAAAGTCAAAGGTCGATCTTGATAACATACTGGTTCACTCTCCTATGTTATCATTCACGTTGTTCGTTATTTCTCAAGACATATCCGCGAAAGGGGGCAATTGATTAGTTTACATGCCAAAAATGACTTTTGTTATTTGTATTGGTATCACAGCGTAGTTGCTTGCTCTCGTTACTTTACTTTACATTTAATGAAGCTGTCCATACACTTCCTAGTCTTGTTCCACCGGACGTCGTGAAAATCAACCCGTGTTCTCGTATCAAACTCCCAAAACAAGTACTCATTCGCTGCTTACGAAAACCTCCTCATCACCGCGCCACGCCATATTGAACGCCCTTCGACCCTGCGAGACCTTCTTCAGCGACCTTGCCACTCACGTTACGCCTTCCATAAGCTGACGAGTACTTGTTGTCTTTGAAGTCGTTGCCGGATGAGACTTGACGGTTACCGCCGATCATGACCGGAGGAGTCGCCGACTTCAGCTCACCGTACGGCTTGGAGTAGAAATCAGCCTCTGGTTGAATGGAGCTGTCGCGGTTGCGCGGCCAGGGTTGAGGGACGAGCGATGAAGGTCTCTCATCGGCAATGTCGTTGGTACCGCTGACCCTACGAGAGTTGAGGTCTACGTCCGACAGTGCCGTATCCCTGAGCGAGTAGTACGGAGCCTTGGTCTTGGGCGGCGTCGGATGGGACTTCAATGGGTTCGGGTGCGGGCTCTTGCCGATATCATTCTCAAAGTCACTGCCAGCAAGGTCGTTCTCGTCGTGCTCTGAATCGGAATCTGCGACGTTGTATCTTTGAGACAGAGCTTCGTAAGTGCTGTTCCTCGTTCCCTGCCGCTGCGTGTTCGCAGCTGTCGTGGCTTGGTCCATGGCGCGATTTCGCTTCTGAGTGCGAGAAATCATGGAGTCTGTCGCAAACCATGTCTCGGTGAATTTGCCTCCAGGGGCTGGGACTGCAGAGGAGAGAGAAGTTCGGGATCCTGCAATGTTGGTTTCGTGGAGCGGCACCTCGGTGTAAGACCCGCGGTATGAGGACCGAGGCCCGGACGTACGAGCGTACTCGCTGACGCCTGCTGTCTGGTTTTGTAGATTTCCTGGAGGAACCTGGTACTGCCGACTGGGAAGATCAACAAAGGGATTGCGGTTGAAACTGGAAACGTCGGAGCCGGCGCGGGTTCGTTGAAAGGGGATGCTTGGTGGTCGAGATACATCCTCATACGGAGCACCTGATCGACGACGGTCCTCGAGAGGTGTGGATAGTCTCTTGTCGCTTTCGCCACTCATGGAGGTCGCAACACTGGACTTATTTCTCTTGTGTTTGGCTCGGGAGGTGAGGTTGTCTTCTAGAGGGTTCATGTCGGGGGGCAGTTCGGTAATCTTGCGGAACATGACACCAAGCCATATTGAGATGCCGAGAGAGATCAAGTGCAAGCCCCCAGCACCGATGAAGGTATAGAAGACGGCTGGAAGGAAATAGTCCAGTAGGCTTTGGTCGGAAAGACGCGTCTTCCAGGTGCCGCCGCTGTTGTTGACGGTAAGAGCACCGTAGGCGTAAAGAGGCATAACGCCAAGATCAGAGATGCTGGCGAAAAGTTGGTAGGCTGTAGACGAGGCAGGGCTACGGCCTCCAGCAGGCCGCTGGAGATGGTAGATGCCGTAGAGGCAGTGCACCATGGCGACACCCGGCTGGAAGAAGGTCAGTCAGTTTTCGTGTACTCCAAACCTTGGAGCAGGCAGTCTGGGCAGTGGACAAACCGTAATACGCATGACCCAGCCAGCCAAAGTCTCGATATTGTCTAGCAGGATGAGTAGAGCAAGTAATCCAGCAGCCCCGATTAATTCTAGGACCCTCAAGCACAACTGGACGATGCGCATCGCCTTGATCCAACTCTTCGTTCTAGGACCGAGGGCAACATAGTTGTTGGATCGATGGTTGAGGACTAGATGAGCACTACAACAGAAACGGCAATCAGTATTAACTTTCTCACTCCTCATGATAAAGACAGTCCTCGCTGTCAATCCTAGACCAAGCGAACTTACTCGGGATGACGGTTGAAGGTTACCAAAGGGCCATCCGGCTTCGGTTTGCGCGGCTGCGGCTCCCAGCTTGCGCGGGTCACTGCCTTTGGGTCGAACTTTGGCTCAGGGAAACGGGAATTGTTGCTGACGACATTGTAGAGGTATGGTTGGTGAGCCATGGTCGCGACACGGCGTTGGTCTTGTCCTTGCGTGTCCTCCGAGAAAAGAAGGAGAGGAATGCGCGGGACAAGAGTTTAACAGAGGTCAGACGGCTGGAATGCCGCCAACTTGAAGGGTATCCGGTGGTTGGATTGGTGTGGCTAAGGTCTCGCTTTCCTCTCACTTACCACGGACATGTGAATGAATGAAAGAGGTGGGGGGTGGGGGAATGGGTGGTGAGGTGGAAGGCGAGGCAGGATGGTTAAGAGCAAGACAGGGACCAGAATCAGAAAGGCCAAACTCAGGGTGAGATGCGCAAAGGTACAGGCAAATCCTGTGTTTGCCCGGCCTCGCCAAGATTGAAGCCGCATCGCTCAAAGGCCCAGTTGTTTTCCAGCCTTCCCGGATCGGTTGATTGACATTGGGTACATCTTGAGTCTAGTGTTGCAGCTGGCGCGCGGCGGTTGCTATGGCAACTCCTCGTTCCTGCAGTACTAAGGTAGCATGCCTTGGGAGCTGCACCATAGCAAGCCCAATTACCCTTGTCACCTCATGTTCAGGGAATGTTCGTTTGAAGCCTGTCGCGCCAGAAAGCTGTCATCCAAAGTTGTCTACCTTGTCTGTTTGCACCTCTTCCTGGCTCGACGATCATTGACCTCTCACCTCCAGATGTCTGGATCATGGATCATGGGTAGCATAATTAGTACACTAGATGCTATCCACTTGGTCCCGAACCCCCCCCCCCACCAACTTTTGAGAGGGTCGAAATGACGTATAAAGCTTGGACCAGGCCTCGATTACAAGCAACAGGGCACTTTTACCGGCAGCTGTAGTTCAAGAGAAGCTGCAAGAAGGTAGTACAGCTTCATGGTTCACGACATCGATACTTCAATTGCAGGCCTGCTTTTCTTCAACCGCGGCATCTTCACCCGCGGCAAAAGCATGCACCTACTCTTCTTTCGAATCTCCAGGCACAGCCCAGTGTCGGCAACCAAGTCAAGGTAGTAAGTGGCTTTATAAGCCACAGGCCGAGGACGCCGAGTCCATGCTTCACATCGGTACCGCAACTAGGCCCGGCTCCGGATTGTGGATTCTCGATTTAAATCCGAAAGCTTCCACCCCGACGCCTTCTTTGACTTGACTCACTCGGTGCTCTATACTCGGGCTGCATTAACCAGCTTTGGTGGTAGCTTCCCATTTCACTGACCAGGCTACCTCGAGTTATTATTGTCTGAACACGCGGTGTCCAGCATCACCTCGGACAAGTCAAGTTCCTTAACCATCAGAACAGACCAAAGTCTACTCCGCGCTACCCTCCACCAGTCCCATGATTCTATCCCGATGCCGGGCCAGGCTGCGCCCAGCCTGCCGCCGTTTTCGGATGGAAGTGGGCACCGGCGCTTCCGGGTCGCGCCCGTCAAGTACCGCCGCGAGACAAGTCCGCCAACCAAACGCCCCGTTCCGACTGGCCGTCGTTGGCTCCGGTCCAGCAGGCTTCTACTCTGCCTACCGAGTGATGTCCCAACTCCCAGAGACTACGGTGGACATGTATGAGTCGCTGCCGGTACCGTTTGGCCTCGTCCGCTTCGGCGTTGCCCCAGATCATCCCGAAGTCAAGGTTCGATATCTCCCGTCTCGTTGACTGCTTCACCGGTGCACGCTGCTTACACAACCCCAAGAACTGTCAGGACAAATTCACAGAAGTTGCGGCCTCGCCTAAATTTAACTTCATGGGTAACGTGACCATAGGCGACGTAGGCCGTCATCCCGACAGCTGCAATGTGCCCTTTCCCACCTTGTTGCGAAATTATGATGCAGTGTTACTCGCATATGGAGCCGCAAAGGATAGAACCCTCGGCATCCCTGGAGAATCCAATCTCCAAGGCGTCTACTCGGCTCGCCAGTTTGTGGGCTGGTACAATGGGCTCCCCGAATATGCCGATTTGTCACCCGATCTCACGAAAGGAGATGAGGCTGTCGTAATTGGTCAGGGCAACGTAGCCCTGGACATTGCTAGAATGCTCCTGGAGGATATCGATGCCTTGCGGCGGACAGATATCACAGAAGAGGCCCTTGCCCAGCTTGCAACCTCTCGCGTCAAGAGGGTTCATGTCGTTGGAAGACGAGGTCCAATGCAGGTGAGTAAACCGCTCAACTTCTTGTGTCCAAATAGAGCAGACGAGTTGATCCTCCCATCTAGGCCGCGTTCACAATTAAGGAAGTCAGGGAGTTGATGAAGATTCAAAGTGTTGGCTTTCATCCGGTGGACAGCACGCTCATACCCCCAGACATCAAGTCACTTCCAAGAGCAGCAAAGCGCTTGATGGAAGTGGTCGCCAAGGGCTCCGTGTCTCGTCCACACGATGTCGAGAAATCATGGTCACTTGACTTCTGCTTGAATCCTGTTGAATTTTTGGCCAACCAAAATTCTCCTACCGATGTTGGGAGCACTGTGTTCGAGAGGACGGAACTGTCTCACAAATTTGATCCCGGTGCTCAAGCTCGGCTTACCGGAGAAACTATCACGGTGCCTTCGAACTTGGTCTTCCGTTCCATTGGTTATAAGTCCATTCCCTTGCCCGGTTTGAAAGAGGCTGGTGTAGCCTTCGATGACCGCCGAGGTGTCGTTATGAACGATGGACGCGGCAGAGTTGTTGCTGTAGATCAGGAAGAAGCTTCTGAAGCAACGCAGTCAGGGGTAACCCCCGGTGTCTATTGTGCCGGTTGGGTTAAACGAGGACCGACTGGCGTCATTGCCTCGACTATGCAGGACGCCTTTGAAACGGGCGATTCTATCATTCAAGATTGGCTGTCTGGTTTGCAATTCCTGTCTACGGGTAAGGAGAAGCCCGCGGCAGGATGGGATGGAGTCCGCTCAGAAATCGGTGACTCAGCTCATAAGAGAACAAGCTGGGAAGACTGGCAAAAAATTGATGGCGTAGAGAAAGGAAAAGGTCAGGCTGCGGGCAAGGAGCGGGAGAAATTCACGTCCACCAAGGCCATGCTTGAGGTCCTATCATAGAATACGGCACTGTAGTCAAATGTAGAAATACCCCTCTTTGTAAACTATAGAAACATTGCCATTTACTGCTTGATCTTTTCGGTCAGTTCTGGCACCTTGTCGAACAAATCTCCCACGAGCCCAACGTCCGCGATTTGGAAAATAGGGGCATCAGCATCCTTATTTATGGCGGCAATGACCTTGCTGTCCTTCATACCAGCCAAGTGCTGGATGGCACCTGAAATGCCAACAGCCAGGTACAACTGAGGTGCAACGACCTTGCCAGTCTGTCCAACTTGCAAGCTGTTATCAGCGTACCCGCTATCAACAGCGGCTCTGGAGGCGCCAACAGCAGCACCCAGAGAATCGGCCAGGGGCAGCATGACCTTGTCGAACTCCTCCTTAGACTTGAGGCCTCTGCCGCCAGAGACAACCCTCCCAGCGGTAGCAAGGTCCGGCCTGTCTGACTTGGCAAGATCCTCTGACACCCACTCAGTAGCAGAGTCAGACTTGGGATCAACGCCATCCTCCACCGTAGCTGAGCCGCTAGCAACTTCGGCCGCGGGGAAGGCCGTGCCTCGGATGGTTATAACCTTGATCTCGTCGGATGACTCTACTGTCGCGATGGCATTGCCGGCGTAGATTGGGCGGACGAAGGTGTTCTCACCCTCGATCGAAGTAATGTCGGAGATTTGCTGCGAGTCCAGCATGGCGGCAACGCGGGGCATCAAGTTCTTTCCAAAGGCAGTGTGTCCAGCGATGATGTGGGTGTAGCCGCCCTTCTTGATGTTCTCGACCAACAGCGGTGCGAAGTTCTCGGGGAGACCCTGCAAGTACGGAAATGTCAGCTCCGGAACCTTACAATTTGTCGATATTCTACAATAATGGCCTACCTTGTCATACGCGGCATTGTCGACTGCAATGACCTTCTCAACACCTTCAACCTTTGCCGCCTCATCGGCAACACCCTTGATGTTGCTTCCCGCTACAAAGCCGTGGATGGATCCTCCCAGCTTCTTTGCTGCTGTGATGGCGCTCAGTGAGCCATGGTTCAATTGACCTTCTCTCTGCTCCAGAATGGCGAGGGTCGACAGCAGACTTCTTCTCGATACAGATCGGAACCCCGAGAGTCCCCTGGACGCTGCGACAGCCCCGCTGCCAGCGGCTCTTCGAGCAAGGAATAGCATTTTGTGCGGCTACGACGAATGCGAAAAGTACCGACTTTACTGGGCTCGTCTAGAGGAACAATTGGCGAAGCTCACCGTGAGCGAGGGCTTGGGTGTTGATGTGTAGGATCTCAAGTTGAAGAGGAACGGTTGGACACGGCCCGAGGTTACTAGGCCGAGTTCGCATGAAGCCTTTCTCAGCTGTCAAAGTGCCGTCATCAGAGGTAGAGACGCTCTGGCTTGGGCCGGGGGTGAGATTAGCCGCAGCAACCCAGTCGGCTTTATGCTCCGAGCTCTCGGCCTCACCAAGCTTCTCAGGACTCAGGACATTGAACAAGGGACGTGCACCAGAAGATTAGTCATGGTGAGCGATACTAGTCCGACACGTGACACTCTTTGACCACGTGATCAGCTGGACCTGGCGTCGCGCTTCAGCTTCCAACGGGGGAGGGATTGCGCAGGGAAAAGGTACACTTGGAGAAGCCCAAGGACAGAGCAGTTCCCCTGGTATCTTCGCGCCAAAATTTCTCCAGATCCAGACGCGACTCCATAACGACCACACCTCTTCATCTCCCATCAAGAACCACGCGCTTTTGGAGGGGCACACCCACAGGCTGCATCATCAATCAATCAATTCCACCAGTCGCATGTCATAGGGCATCCTATCCGTGCAATTTGTGTTCCATTTTGCGCGTCGCGCCCTTGAGCTTCCGCGCGCCTCGACAAGAGTTTGGGTGCCTGCCTCCTCCTAAGATCCATTCAATCAGAAGTCATCATGGAGGACCAACCCAACTACGGAATTTCCAACGCCGCCTCTCCTGGCAGCAATCCTATCCTTTCGCAACCACCTTTGCAACCTGCCGCGCCTACTCCGGGAGATGGAGCCGAAGGTGCGTGTCATTGGCGACCCCGTTAGCATTGCTTTCATCGGTACAATTGACGGCATCTAACAAGACTATGTTTCTAGATGTCCAGATGACCGAAGGCCCGGTCGCTGAGCCTAGCATCAAGCAGGACAGCGCGACACCCGCACCAGGCGTCACATCCGATAATCCCCTCGACGCCCCCGATGGCCCCGCGCCCGAGGCTACGCAGGACGAGGAAATGGGCGGTGCCCGCGACGAAACAAAGGATGGCCAAGCAGCAAAGGGCGGCGATGATGCTGCAGCTGGAAACGATGCGGAGGGGCAAGACTCCAAGACCAAGGAGACACTCGAAAACGCGGCTCGAGAACATCTTATCTCGCAAACGCACGCTATCGTTCTGCCGAGCTACAGTACCTGGTTCGACATGAACACGATCAACGACATCGAGCGCAAGGCCATGTCCGAGTTCTTCAACAGTCGCAACCGCAGTAAAACACCAGCTGTCTATAAGGACTACCGTGATTTCATGATCAACACCTACAGGTTGAATCCCGTGGAATACCTTACTGTCACGGCCTGCAGACGAAACTTGGCTGGAGATGTTTGCGCTATCATGCGCGTCCACTCATTCCTCGAGCAGTGGGGTTTGATTAACTACCAGGTAGGATCGAAATCGATGCGCTGTCTTGTATGGTGAACTGACTGAAGCGATGTAGGTTGATGCAGAGCAACGGCCCTCGCATGTCGGCCCCCCCTTCACTGGTCACTTCAAGATCATTTGCGACACCCCACGCGGTCTACAGCCGTGGCAGCCGTCTGCCGACGCCGTCGTCTCTGCTGGCAAGCCCAGTGCCGATACAGAAAAGAAGGCTGCGGCAACACCGGTCGCTAAGAGCGAGCTTAACTTGGAAGTCAGCCGCAACATCTACGAAGCAAGCGCTAAGGGTACAAAACTCAACAAGAGCGAACCAAAGACCAATGGCGAAACGCCAGTGACGAACGGAGTTTCGGGTATCGAAGATGCCACCAAGACACCAATTGTCAAGGTCAACTGTCACACTTGCGGTATCGACTGCACCAGGCTATACTACCACAGCTCTCAGGCCGACCCGAATTCCAAGACCAAGTACGACGTTTGCCCAAGCTGCTTCCTCGAGGGTCATCTTCCAGGCAACCAGACAAGCGCTCAATTCACCCGCATGGAAAACCCTACATACACGACCGTCCTTGACAGAGACGCACCGTGGAGCGATGCCGAAATCCTTCGGTTGCTTGAGGGCATCGAGAGGATGGACGACGACTGGAATGAAATTGCGGATCACGTGGGTACGCGAACACGCGAAGAGTGCGTCTTGCAATTCTTGTCCTTGGACATTGAGGGCAAGTATGCGGACTCGGACCTTGCCGTGAATGCACCAACCGGCCTTGCAATGCTTGGACAGCAGGGCGGCCATTTGCCTTTCAGTCAGGCGGATAACCCGGTCATGTCCGTCGTCGGCTTCCTTGCCGGCCTCGCAGACCCTGCCAGTACGGCGGCTGCGGCGAACAAGTCTGCCGAAGAGCTCACGCGTAAGCTTCGCAAGCGACTTGAGGGTGGCAACTCAGAGGAGCAAGCTGTGACCAATGGCAAGGGCAAGGACAAGGACGGTGACTCAATGGAGATTGATATCCGCCAAGACGTCACTACGACAACTACTACGACGACGACGACGCTGGCCACCATTCCTATGGCCACCATGGGCGCCCGGGCCGCTGGCCTGGTGTCCCACGAGGAACGTGAGATGACAAGACTAGTGTCCGCTGCGGCCAACCTCACTCTGCAGAAGTTGGAGTTGAAGTTGAAGTACTTCAACGAGATGGAGGCCATCTTGCAGGCAGAGAGAAGAGAGCTCGAAAGAGGACGGCAACAGTTGTTCTTGGATCGCCTCGCGTTCAAGCGTCGCGTCCGCGAGGTGCAGGATGGACTCAAGGCGGCAGTCGAGACGGGTGGTGATCAAGGTCTTAAGCAAGCCCAGGATGCGATGTCTGACGGAGCCAACCTCACCTTCCAGGCGGCGCCTGGAGCAGGCGCTGTGCAGCCACTGAGCAGTGGAGGGCAGATTAAGAGCTTCGAAGCTTGATGCAGCTCATGGCACGGTGTCTCTTCCATGAAGAAGACATTTATGAGATCCATTGGGACAAATATTGCTCTGCGTGTGGGCGGAGAACGGGGTCCCTGTATTTTGCAAGGGGTTTGGTTTGGTGATGAACAGGGAACGGCACAAATAATTGTGGTGAATTGAAATAGTCTGGATGATTTTAGGCGTCGGAGGGATTCCTATGGCTGGACGACTTCTTGTCGTTTACGCAATTGTATTAGATACTTGCACTACCGGTTTTCTACCTGCTTTCCATCTTGCCAACACCGTGTGAAGTGTAGACCTTAAGGGAATTCATCATTTCTCTGCGGACGGCAGTGTGATTGCTCGAGCTATGTGGTTGCCAAATGAGTTACGAGCTCACATCATGGGCACAGGGCGCTGACACATGCTAATGTGTTGTTCTGTACCTGGTATTGATCTCATGGTGAAGCAGTGCTGGTAGTTTGATGGATGTGCTATGTTAGCTTAGTCTCACATGTTTGGAAAGAATCATGGTGCATAAGGTTGTCAGATCCAGCTGCATGGGTAAGCTCAAGTCAAGGTGATCTACTTTGTGGCCGTTGAGCAAGCCACTCCACTAATGCGCGTACGGCGCGGTAGTGGTGCTTAGGGACGCTGAGGTCAACCGCAATCTGTGAGATGAAGTGCCGTGTGACCGCGGCCCTGACCGTGGCCGTGACCTAGGCTGGTGTGGCATGCGTCCGGTCTGTGGGGCCGTGCTTCATGAACCGGCCGGTGAAGCAAAAAGGTAAAAGCAAAGAGAAAGCGCCTTGCCGCCAAGGTTTGGGAGCACCCTTTCTCGAGGCATTCTAGTATCTGACTGTCCCGCCTCAGGTAGCCGTCGAAATGCCAAGATGTCCGGGTAAACGGAAGGGGACATCGATCAGTTCGATCCTCCGATGGTCCAGTCCGGTATCGTCTGGGGCTCCCCTCCTATCCGGTAATATACATATGATATTCACCGGATCAGTCTTCGTCCTCAGCCAGTGGTGTAGAATCGAATTGGAGGTGTGTTCCGCACTGACGAATAGGGCGGTTGATATCATGATATGTCTCCCATCAGAGACGGAATGCGATGAGCACCGGTAGTCATTTGTATTCGACCGAGCATCCTAGGTAAATCCAGCCGAGAGCCTAGGCTCAGGAATGGCAGAGAGCCGACGATTCTCCGGCCTCGGAGACTATTTGTGAGGAGAACAGATTGAGGGGATTTCTCCAGATAGTAGAGATGGAGATCAACTGGAGTCTTCGTACGGATAAGTCGACCCACCCCCTTTTGGCCACCCCCCCCTTTTGGCCACCCCATTTCTCTATCCCAGCTACCGCATTAAAACCCTACCTACGATTTTTAAACTACTATAATAATTATAAAAATCGTCTAAATATAATTCTTTTTTATATACTTATTTATTAATATATAATAGTCTTATATACTAAAAATAAAGTTATTCGGGCTCTTAAGGCTATTAAAAAAGGTCTTTTAGTTAATCGGGCCTTAATTAAGTTCGGAGTTCTAAAGTTAACTTTTTATAATTATAAGAGAGGTTATTAAATAAGGGTAATAGTATTTATAAACCTCTAGAGGCTTCCTCTATAGTAAGAAAACTAACTAGCTTAGTAAGTTCGTATTTAATATAATTTAAATATTATACTAACTTATAAATAGCTTAGAGAAATTATTAAATAAGTTCTAAGATCTTAAGGGGATATAAATCCTCTTAAGAAGAGATAAATAAACGCTTTTTTAAAAAGGAACTTATTAATTAAGGTTTAAAGAAGTTATATTATTAATTTAAAATATTTAAATAGAGCTATTACTAATATAATTAAGTTATAGTTTAAATTACTTAATATAATAAAGATTAGCGATATTAAATAGGCTAATAAGTATAATATAAATAAGATTAGTATCCTAGAGGGTAAGGGATTTAATAGCCTAGTTTTAGGTATAATAAAGACTATAATAATATAAAAAAAAGAGCTTAGTTTACGTACTTAGGTATTTATAATTAAGTATATTTTTATTAATAATCGAGCTATTAAACCACTAGTTATATATAAAGGAAAGTCGGTATAGTAGTAGTAGTTTCCCCTTAAACTTAACCCTTATACTAATTAAGAGTTTATAATAATAAATAATAGCTAAATAATTAATAAGATTACCCTTAAGTAGTTAAAAATAGTATTCTTATTATAGATTAAGACCCCCCCCCTTAGGGGGCTTAGTATACTTAATAAGCCTCGATTATTAGTTTTAAATAGCTATAAGAGTTATATAATAATAGAATTTATATAGGAATACTATAGAAATAACGTTTACTTATTATTCTTATTACTATATACTTCCTATATCCTCTAGCTATTAAATATAACTATTTTTAAACTTATTAAGTTTAAGTATAAGAAGGAGCTTAGTAAGGAGGATATAATAAATAATTTTATTATTATTAAAAAGTAGTATTTCTTAAGCTACTATTAGAAAGCTCGTTTAGTTAGTTTAATATTATTAAATATATAAAATAAATAAAAAGTAACTAGACTATATCCCCCTAATATAGCTAGACTACTTATTAATTTAATAATCCTACTTAACCTAGTTATACTAACTAAAAAGACTATAGATACTAAGTAAGTAATTAGTAATACTAAAAAAGCTATTAACTAAGTATTAATTACGTCTATTATTAACTAGTTAACTCTTAAAAAAGCTAGTAAGCTTTATAATTAATTAAAGTTATTTATAAAGCTTAGTCTAGACTATAATACTTAACGACTACTATTTAAAAAAATAAAAAAAGTATTTAGTAAATAAGCCTATTATTTAATAATATCTTAGTACTAAATTCGAGTTTTAGAAGCTAAAGTTAACTAATTAAAGCTATAAAAAAAGAAGAGTATATTAATAAACTTAAATACTAAGTTTATAAATATTTAGAATATATAGAGAGCTTAGGAGGACTTTAGTAACTATTTAGTTAGTCTTAGTTAACTCGTAGGGGTCGAATTACTTAGGGAGAATAATAATTATATTATTATAGTAATAGAAGATAGTTAATTAATTGAGTATAGTTAGTAGCGATGTTTTGATACTATGTTTTGATGGGGTGGCCAAAAGGGGGGGGTGGCCAAAAGGGGGGGGTGGCCAAAAGGGGGTGGGTCGACTTACTGGGGTAAGGATGTGCGCATACTCCGTATCCGTACAAGTTACAACTCATTACCTACTACGTATGTACCGTATCGTCCGTATCCACTGATGGGGGTCGGCACCATCGTACGTACCTACTACGTAGTACATACATAAAGAAGAAAAGTACGGGGTAAAAGCTGCGTGCATGGGGCTGGCTATCTAGCTTCTGGAGCTAACTTCTGCTCACCCCTGTTTTACCTCGGCTCAAAGTCCCGATCCACCGCTTCTACACCAGATGACCAAGGTAGTGAAGACACCTTGCCGGCTGCACCGCGATGCGCCGAGGGGCAATGAGCCAGTGAGGGAATTTGGAGAACGAGTGCAAGATGGTGTCAATATGGGATCCGGTAAATTTTGCGCGCACGTATGGAGGGCCGAGACTCAATCGCAGACTGGCAGACTTGCCGTCTGGGTTCTGCGGTGCTGCAGCCGCCGGTATGCGGCCTGTAGCGCATGGCGCGCCGCGCGTGCCCTTTTCCCCAACTCAAGGTCCATCTCCGCCGCTCCGCCGGACGTTCGGGCATCGTGCTACAAAACCTCTAGAATGAGAACTGAGCAAAACGGAAGCCAGGGGAGAAAAGGGTCAGAGACCTGGTGTCTGAGAGGGTCAAGAATGAATTGTGCCTGATACCGTGCTCCGGACCACGGTCCCGTCCGGCTTGTCATAATAACATAGGGACACACCTACCCGGAGGACGCCAGATAGCGCAGCTCTTTCTTTCTCCCTTTCTTGCCTTTTCTCAACACCTCTTGCTTCATCTACCTCGCTCTTGATCAGTCCCTTGACATAGGTGGTCTTCTTCAGTACTTATAGCTTTTCGCTCTTTTCTGGATCGCAAAGGGTACATGTATCCTCTCTTATAGCCTGTACTACTTTGGTCCCTACGGCGCTGAACTACCTAGACTACACCGGCCCATCCTCCTACGGAGTACCAGCCGCCTTATCGACAAGACGCGATCCCACGCCATCACTCGCGGCCCTACCTACCTTAGGTATTCTGAGAACAGGACAGGCTCACTACCTCACCTCAGTGTCTTCGTCAACCTCACACAGCATCCATTCCCGTCACCTGGGGACGCTTCTGCTACCTGGCGCTTCTGCCACATTAGCAGCCCGAGGTATCGACAAACCAGCCCACCCCCACCGCCCCATCGTCGGAAGCACCTGGCTTACGGCGGCTTCGAGAGAGAACCTGACACCCCATACCCCAGCTGTTCCCCATAGCCGGACCCCGTACCGAACCGCAGCAGCCTCCTCTTGGGGTACCTGACAGAGTACGGAGTACCTACCTACAGACACACTGCTAGCCCAGAATCCGCACATCCCTGTTGTGGTCGACATTGCTGCTGGTAATAAAGGGATTCCCGCGTGGCACCTACGTTTTGGCTTGTGACAAGCAGCCACTTCACTCCAAGTCTCCCCTTCTGTCTGAAGGTGTCTGTTGTATCCGTCAGTCTATCACCTTGTCACTCTGTCCTCGTCCCTCGCTCGCTCCGGCTAGCCCCCGCTCCGGCTCCAAAAGCCACTCGACTGAATCGCCTGCCCGTCTGCCGTCTGCCGCGGATCTTTCTGCGGCTACCTTTTTTCGTGCGTGCCACCACTGCGTCTGCACTGCAACTATTTTAACACCACCCAACCACTCACACACCACCACACGTTTAATCCTTTTCAAGAATTGGTCATGTCGGCCGCATTGCGAGCGTTGGAGGCTAGGTCTGCCACGGCAAGGACTTCTTTGAGACATCTGACCTTTAATCGTCCGGTACGTTTTGTTCGTTGACGCTGTTGCATCTTCCCTTCCGCTATCCTCTCTCTCTCTACTCTGCTCTGCTCTGCTCTGCTCTGCTCTGCTCTTTGGCCTCGGCTCAACGCCATCATCCTTGATCCCACCCCGCTCCGCTTCTTCGGCTCCATCCATTACTTTTGGGGAGCTTCTCTCTTCCGTCTCTCACATCCTCTCATACAAAACACATATCTTCTCTGCCTCATGCTCTGTCTCTCACACTCTCTAACCACGTCTCCTTTCTCTCCAGACCTTTGCAGCCATGGCTCCTGCAGCAAAGCGGAACAACAGTTCCCTCCCTTCAGGTAAATTGCGACTCCCCAAACATTCTCGAGCCGTTTGCGCTCGCGCCTTGAATAACCGAGGATGCGCATCGCTCGGCGCATTGATCTTCGCCCGACTGACATGGTGAATTGCGTACAGGATATGTTGAGGACAAATCCAAGGGCGCCATGCTGAGATTCCAGGACTCTCTGCCCCGTCTGCCTGTGCCGACTCTCGAAGAAACAGCCGCGCGCTACATCAAGACCCTCCACCCCCTTCTGTCCGAATCAGAGTTCGCCACCAGCAAAAAGGCCGTCGAGGAATTCGTCAAGCCCGGTGGTGTCGGCAGCAAGCTCCAGGAGAAGCTGCTCGCCCGGAGAGAGGATCCCGCGCACCGCAATTGGCTGTACGAGTGGTGGAACGATGCGGCATACCTCAGCTACAGAGACCCCGTCGTTCCCTACGTGAGCTACTTCTACTCTCATCGTGACGACCGCCGGAGAAGGAACCCTGCCAAGAGGGCCGCGGCCATCACCTCGGCTGTCCTCGAGTTCAAGAAGCAGGTTGACGAAGGCACACTCGAGCCCGAGTACATGAAGAGACTGCCTATCTGCATGGACAGCTACAAATGGATGTTCAACACCAGCCGTGTCGCCGCAAAACCCGCCGACTACCCCGCCAAGTTCTCCCACAAGGACCACAAGTACATCATTGCGATCCGCAAAAACCAAATCTTCAAGATTTTGCACGAGGTGGACGGCAAGCAGCTCAACGCCTCAGAGCTCGAGCAGCAATTCAACAAGGTATATGAGCTGGCCCAGAGAGTCCCTCCCGTGGGCGCTCTGACCAGTGAGAACCGTGACGTCTGGTCAGATGCACGCGAGATCCTTCTCAAGGCCAGTCCCAAGAACGCCGCCTCTCTGGAAGCCGTTGAGGCATCCTCCTTTGTCGTGTGCCTTGACGACGCTGCTCCCGTCACTCTCGAGGAGCGCGCGCATCAGTACTGGCACGGTGACGGCGCCAACCGTTGGTACGACAAGCCCCTCCAGTTCATTGTCAATGATAATGCTACGTCGGGATTCATGGGAGAGCACTCCATGATGGACGGAACCCCTACCCACCGTCTCAATGACTTCATCAACGACCTTATCTTCAACAACAAGCTTGACCTCTCTGACCCCTCAATCCGCTCCAACCTGCCCGAACCCCAGGTCGTCAAGTTCGAGATTACCAAGGAAGTACAGGCCGAGATCGACCGCGCCAGAAAAGATTTCCATGATGTCATTAGCCAACACGAGCTGGCCGTTCAGGCGTATCAGGGTTACGGCAAGGGACTCATCAAGAAGTTCAAGTGCTCGCCCGATGCCTACGTTCAGATGATCATCCAGTTGGCTTACCACAAGATGTACGGCAAGAACCGGCCTACATACGAGTCGGCCGCCACCCGCCGCTTCCAGCAAGGCCGTACCGAAACATGTAGAACCGTGTCAGACGCCTCCGTCTCGTGGTGCAACGCCATGGCCGACCCCAACATCGAGGACAAGGCCAAGGTCGACCTCTTCCGCCAGGCCATTGACTCCCACCTCGAGTACATCACTGCCGCCTCAGACGGTAAGGGTGTCGACAGACACCTGTTCGGTCTGAAGAGGCTGCTCGAGCCCGGCCAGGAGTTGCCTGCCATCTACCAGGACCCGGCTTTCTCCTACTCCTCCTCGTGGTACCTGTCCTCATCACAGCTTAGCTCAGAGTACTTCAACGGATACGGATGGAGTCAGGTCATTGACGGCGGGTTCGGAATTGCCTACATGATCAACGAGAACAGGTGCGTGATTTGTGTGCTGTCGTCTGCTGCAGTGTAGCCTCCCCCCAACAATCTAAGAAACAAGCTAATCTCTGCGTAGCATTAACTTCAACGTTGTGTCCAAGGGCTTGGGCAGCCAGCGCATGAGCTTCTTCCTCAACGAGGCCGCCGGCGAGATGCGCGACCTGCTCATCCCTACCATTAAGCCCGCCAAGGCTAAGCTGTAAACGGTGATAGAAATCCTTTGTAAGAGAGGGGATGAGAGAGGAGTTGTCGTTGGCGATATGGGCGAGAGAAGAGAAGTCGACCAATATCCCAAGGGTGCTCCGGCGCTCCGTCAGTTATGTGAGGGTGTGTATGTGTGTTCATATATGGTTACATGTAGATGACCGGTCGTTCTTTGCACCGATACAGCAGAAGCGTCTCTGGCAACCTGATAGACGTGACCGGTGGTGTCGGCACCACCGCGATCATATTGAAGAATTTCCCCCGTCGCAGTCTTCTCATTCTGGGCCTGTGTACACTGCATCTCCCCATTACTCGAGTGGTAGTACCAAGCACATCATTTCGACAGCTTTATATTGCCTCTATTGAACATGCGGGTATGAAGGTTGCAGGGCAATGTGTAAATGTAACGTGACTGTAACAGGCAAATCGAAACCGCACAGTTCCAGATTGAAGCAGGCTATGTGAGGTGGGGAACAAAAGATGCCGCCGCCATGTTTACTCCTACAAATCGACCCAACTCTGGCTCTTCCCAGTCTAATCCCCCTTCCTTAGCTGCAGCTGAAACTACTCATCTTAACCTGAGTGAGAGACAATCTCGTTGACGAGTTCGCCCTTGCTCTCATCATAGTAGGAGCAAATCTGCGATGGAAGCGGTACTTCCACATAGTCCTCGTCCTCTCCCGAGATAACGTTGAGGTTGATGCCTGAAGACTTGCTCGAGAAGATCCTGGTGTCTGTGCTCTCCTTGCTGAAGTAGACTTGAGCGCCGTCGATTGAGTCCATCAAGACAGCAGGCACAGCACCCATGACCTGCAATGCAAAGTTCTGAGACTTGATGACGTCCACAGTAGACACAAGAGACTCCACGATCAACGACAGACGAGTTGAGTTCTCAATGGTCACAGCATTTGCTTTGCCCTTCACAATGATGGTAGTGTTGCTGCACTTACTGATCAGGATGGAGTGCGAAATGGACGCCTCGATTTCAATGGGCTGAGGCTCCTTCTCAAAGTTTTCCTGCATATTATATGAAAGTTAGCCACCTGTGACATACCATTCAAAACATAATAATAGGGGGCTTTCATACGATAGTCCACTTGTTGCCCTCAAGCACCTTCTTTGGTGGTTTCTTGACGCGCATGCTCTCTGGCTTAGGCTTCTTGCCAGGAGCTGGGCTCTTGCCGCGTGCTGATGCCTCTCCATCAACTTTCGAGCTTGTACGAAGGGACGGGTTCTTGTGCGTCATTTCCGATCTGTCGACCTTGCGAAGACCCTTCGTCACAGCCTCGCCCTTGTTGAGTTCGGAGAACACGGCGCCCAGTCCACCTTTGCCACCGGGGGTTTCTTCCTTGATATCCAGTACTGGGGGAGGTCCGGGAGGCGGGGGTGGAGGCGGAAGACCGCCGGCCGGGGGTGGCGGAGGAGGAGCAGCGGCAGAAGCTGCAGATGCGGACAACGATTTAGCAACCTCCTGAGCTGGCTGACCCTTCGGGTTCCAGGGGATGCCGCTAGCGAAGTTTTGCTTGACGTAGTCGGCAAGGTCACGGAAGACTTGGTAAAAGGCGTTCACCCATTCGGTTTGCTGCGCATCCCTATGGTATACCGCATTAGCCATGGGTCCTTCAATATCACATCGGATCATTGGCGCAGACACACTTATCCTTTTGCTCCTTCAACACCCTGTTACCAAAGAATTGGGCAGAACCCAACGAATCTTCGACATGTTTGTAAGGACGGTTGTCGACAGTGACCCAGGCGAGAACCATGATGCCCTCAGCAACAGCGCTCAGCTGGGTGAAAACTGGCGACCCTCGGTTGGACTCTTTGATATTGTTGACAGCTACAAGAGCTTCATTAATAGGCTTTAGGAGGTCCTGGTAGACAGCCATTTCGGCGCCATTCAAATCAGGCTTCTTGGCCTTCGTGGTGATGAGCAGGAAGTTGCGCTGGGCTTGGAAACCTTGCAGAACTTTGGCAGCCTACGGAGACCCTGGTCAACATCCAAATAACGAATGATTCGCGAGTGTATTTAAATGACTGACCTGGTCAGCAACAAGGCCTCCAAGTTGCTGACTGGTTTTGACATATTTCTCGACCGATGTGGCAATAAATTGATCGAACTCATCAATGGACTCTGGAACTGGCTCCGGGGGAGCTTGGGGGGCGGCGGCGGCTTGCGGCGGCGGGGGAGGGGCGGGAGCATTGGAAGCAGCAGGAGGCGAGGCGACGGATTGATTGAGGGCGGGAACGGCTTGGGGAAGCTCGATGGTAGAGGTGGCGATATCTTCGAGCCTAGCCGTAGCAGCTTCGAGCCTTGTTTCGAGGTTAGCAACGAGTGCGCTGACAGTGGGCCCAGAATAGGAGCAACAGCGAGCTGAAGCCCGTCGATGTTGCCGTAGAGCTGGGTGCAGAGTAGTCCGGGCTGATGAGATTTCGGTCGACGTACCGCTTGATGAGGGTGGTGAGGTTATGCATGTTGTTCGTTGCCATGTTGGGCAAAGGAGGGGGAGCCGAAGCTTGGTGCAAGGAGAAGGTCGACAGGAGAGGTTATAGGACGGCGGCGATGGGCCGGGGGTAAGCACTGACGGACAGAGACGGTGTGACGAAGGGCGTCAGAGAACGGAGATCGGTAGCGGGAGACGCGGTGGACATGCAATAGCAAGAACAAAACCGACAATGACAGCGAGTGCAATAGCAGGGTGGGCTGTTGCAACGCGTAGTGAGCTCAATGCAACCGAAGCTTCGTGCAGGATGTCTGTCGAAACAGCTCAACACAGCAAAGCCACTATTGCAAGGTTGATTGGGGGAGAGCCAAAAGATTGGGCGTGAAGTTTCAGCTAGTGCGGAGCTGCTGGGATGGGCGAAATGCACCTGGCAAAGAGCAACGGGTCGGCTGTCGCTGAAGATGTTATAACTGAGCAGAGAGCTACGAGGTTGGCGGAAGAGGTGTTTTGAATGGGTATTATCGCAAGCATCCAATGTCATGCCAGATGGGGGGGAACAGACGCGGCAGTACGTATCTTTGTTCTAGAGACACTGTACCTCTTAAGGAAGCTCAGTACGGAGTACCTTACACCCAACTGATTGTGCTTGGGGTCCCAGGACAAGGTACCTCAGGTAAGGTAGCTCCACACGCTGGTTCAGAGCTGATGAACGAATGCCTTGCGCCCTTTGGATGCCTTGAGTTCCTTGCCTAAGGCATTTCCTACCTCCATTCAGGCACCCGGTCCCAAGCCTATCCATCTATTCCTATCCGTAGGTCTGTCAAGCTTGGCTACCCAAGCTTGCGCAAGATATCTCACAGATCAACCTCTAATTTGGAAGAAATCTCACCCCATTGACCAAGCTTAGGTGTCTTCTGAAACTTAAGATCAATCCTACATCTCCTGCGCATGGGATTACTCCCGTTCATCTGCTCAGTCTCGCTCATTCAGTGCAATCTGCACTTGCATACGATGAGATGACGGTGGTCAGCATGCTAGGCAACTCTGAAAAGGCCGTTTGATTCGGAAGCAGCTTGCTCAGTAGACGAACTCCGGCTTACGTATACTCTGTAGGCTGTCGCCAAAGTCAACACTTTGTCCGTGAATACGGAACCAAGAAGCGGCTGTTGACGGCGATAGTCGAGCAAAGTCGTTCGGCAACAGAAAGTGTCACTTAAAATCACTAACAGCTTGTTCAGTACATCGTCACGCCAAGGCAGCATGTGTGGGCAGCTACACATGTATGGCTCACCTTGCCTCGCCTCAACCTCGGAAAGGTCTTGCAATAGACTTGGACCGACTAGCCAATTTCATAAAGAGCTCCTCTTGTCACCTTGTAACTTCTGTATGTGCCTGGTTACAACTTGCGACGCTATTTGGCTGTCAGTCACACCATGTGTGCCGAGACCGGAATCCGGGCCCATAATGGGTTGCCCCTCTTGGCTCAAGTGAGTTGAGTAAAGCAGGATAAGCTTCTGGAAGCTTTCTCCCTTTCTACCACAGGCACCTTGCCACGTGCCGGTCTAACGTGTGGTTATGTCTGCTGCCTTATCTGCAAAATTTCACATGAGATCATTTCAGGTACCAACCGCCCATAAGGTAGAAGACGGCGGTCTCTAGTGTATGGGTCGAAAATAGCATCTGCTTAGAGAGGGTGGGTAAATTAGAAGAGAAGATGGATGGCGCTGCTACTCAACTGTTTGTTGTTGATCTTGAGGCTCACTCGAGCTACAATTCCACAATTCGTTTTGCATCTCCAATTTCCTTGGCAGCCATAAATTCGGGCCTGTCTCTCAACCCAACCTGTATCGCCCGCAAAGTCTCATGAGGGAGGTGCCCTCTCACCGCACCTCACCTCCCCGAAAAACATATCGGCCCGTCAGAGCCACTTCGCTTCGTCCGTGCTTGCATTGTGCATTCTCGCCGATACTGATGCGACCAATAACCCATAGCACACAGCAAAGTGGGTGTAACCTAGTTTCAAAAAGCCCTTCACTTCCCAAAATCACACTCAGATTCACCTGTCCTACTACGGCATTTCGGCTGGTTGCAAAGATACTACTCAGTTGTCTAATTGTTACCTTCTCACAATAGTGGCCACTGTCACGGAGCACAGCATTTCCGCTAACGGAATATATCTCATTTGATACTCCGTACAGTCTGAATCTTTACGCCACTCATTGCGTATCTGACATTGATCCGTCATTGCAATAATCCTTTTCACTGGGAACCTTTGACCATGGCCGAAGAAGAGTCACAGTCGCCGAAGGAGCAGCGACTCACTGACGAAGAATTCAAGGCATTACCTGCCATTGACTTTGTGACATTAGGGATGTTCATCATAGGTGAGTCAGAAACCCCTCTCCACTGATGTCCCGTCTCTACGAGTTCAACATCAGCCCGCTGTGCACCCTCACTGCATGATTCCCAGCTGACAATTACTAGACGAGATACACTTCTTGCCACCTACGCCGTCCGTCTATGATATTCTCGGCGGTGCCGGCTCATACGGTGCCCTCGGAGCCCGTCTCTTCTCGCCGGCCCCGGATGCCTCATCGGTCGGTTGGATCGTCGACAAGGGTTCCGATTTTCCGCAATCCTTGACTGAACTCATCAACAGCTGGGAGACATCAGTCGTGTTCCGTGAGGACCCAGAGCGGCTAACCACTCGCGGATGGAACGGATACGAGAACGCAGAGAAGCGCGCCTTCAAGTACACCACCCCTAAGAAGCGTCTCACTGCAGAGGACCTGACGCCTCATCTGTTACTTTCCAAGACCTTTCACTTAATCTGCTCTCCGGCCAGGTGCAGAGACTTGGTAACCGAAATCACCTCAGCCCGCAAACGCGTGTGCCCGCCCGATTCGTACATAAAACCAATATTCATCTGGGAACCCGTACCTGACCTGTGCACGCCGGATGAACTTCTCAACTGTACAAATTGCCTTCCCCTAATTGACATCCTCAGTCCAAATCACTCGGAGCTGGCGGGTTTCATGGGTGACGACGGCTTGGACCCAAAAACAGGAGAGATTTCGAAAGCGGCGGTAGAGAGATCCTGCGAGCAACTTCTCGCAAGCATGCCTTTATCGTCTTTCACGCTCGTTGTCCGCGCCGGGGAAAAGGGCTGCTACGTTGCTCGCAACGGCGGCCGCAAACGCCATCCCGCTACTGGCGACGGGGTAGGCTCAAAGCGTCGCAAGAAGGATTATACGAGGGGCGGCCTTCAGCCGGACACCGACATGGAAGCACTCTTCGCCGGTCTACTCCAAGATGACGAAGGTGCTGTTATTCGCGAGGAGATCGAGGTAGATTCTGGTACCGAACAGTGGATCCCGGCCGTTCATCAAGACAGCGCGAGAGTGGTAGATCCAACAGGTGGCGGCAATACCTTTCTGGGCGGGCTCGCTGTTGCTCTTGCAAGGGGTAAGTGCGTCGAGGAAGCTGCAGTATGGGGCAGTGTAGCTGCCAGCTTCGCTATTGAGCAAGTTGGCGTACCAACCTTAGCCAGAAATGAGGACGGCGAGGAGACATGGAACGGCGAGAGGGTAGAGGACCGGGTTGCGGAGTTCCGAGCCCGTCTCCAAACAACGCAGTAAAGTTCACGGAAAATGCTACATCTGTGGTGATAAACATAGAACCAGGTAGACGAATAATGACAAAAGATTTACGTCAAGTGCGACTCGTTAGATCTGAAACCTTACGGACCACTGCGCAAGAAGTACGACAGATGGATTTTCCATTCGTTACATGGCAAGGTCTCTTAGGGACGACGCCTTCCCGTCATAACACCAACGCCAGATGTCATATCACAAACAATCCCACATCATGCCACCGGACCTTAAATCTTGTAGACAAGCTCTCCATCGGTGTACCTATTTCTCGGTTAGTCATGTAAGAACAGAAGACGAGAAATCAGGTGGGGGAACTTACATAATCTGGTTGGCTTCATCCATTTTCTTAAGAGCTTTGACGGCCTCCTCCTTGCTGAAGGCACTACCGCTACGTGACTGCAACTTAGTGTTCACGGCTTCAAGAACAGCATTGACATTGGCAGAGTCGTCGTCGAACAGGGCTGAGTTGAGTAGCTGGCCAAGGGCGCTTCTGAAGACAGTCAGCCGCTGGGGACTGATGGGCTCGTCAACAATGGCGAGGCCAGCTGCTCCCGATGCCAGCTCGTCGTCATCCTCGCCAGTGTCTTGCGATTGAGAAGGCAGCTGAGAAGCAGGCATGGATGAAGCAAACGATGTTTGCGTTTGGGGTGCCGCACTTGAAGGGGCCGTGCCATCACCGCGGCGACGGGATCTCCGTGGCGTCGCCTCGTAGATATCCTCTCCTGCGTCTTCCACTACATCAGGCTCAGCAGGGGTATCCGCGTCGCTTTCAGGGGCATCTTCGTTGGCGCTGCTGGCACCAGCAGCGGCTCGCCGAGGCCGGGCCACGCCTCGTGTCGATCGCGAGGATCTCGGGACGGGTGTCCGTGTTGTCGTCTTCCTGAAGTTTCCATCATCGCCATCATCATCGGATGAGCTTTCCTCGCTTGATGACGCAAACTCGGTAGTCTGGGTTTTCCTACGTTTCTTTCTCGACTCGTCCTCGACCACCTCCTTGAACAGAGCAAAACGGAGAATTGCTTCGGCCGCAAGGGCATCGCGCTCGTCTACTCGATTAGATAGTCGGGACTTGGCGTGGGCGGTTGCCAAACGAATCAGAGTTTCCAAAGTACGGACGGTCAGAGGACTGGTTCTGCGCTGGTTACCCTCCATTTCATCGTTTCTGAGGCCAACATAAATGTCAGAAATGCGATCCGATGCGGCCTGAGTCAAGACAGGCCGAATTCTGGTCTTGGCATATTGGATGTATTTCTTCATGAAAGGAATGCTGAGCACCTCAGGCTTTTTGTTCGCGCCGCGTCCAGTGGTAAGAGTGACACCAGCGTGTAGCATCGCATCGAACTTCTCGTACACATCGGTCGGGCGTTGGGTATCGGCTTGATTATTGATGGCAACGCCGAGGGCTTGGCCGGCGTTCTCACGCACCGGCGCACCCTCTTCTGTCCCGGGTTGACGGTAACGGTGCATGCGCAGAACGTGCTCCGACACCTGCCGGTCCCGGGTATCCTCGATATCATCGGTAACGACGAATAACAGATCGAAACGAGACAGGAGGGAGTCTGGTAGGGCGATGTTCTTGTGAGGGTCCTTATGGGTGTCGTATTGGCCAAAAATGGGGTTAGCAGCTGCAACAACGCTGCACCTGGCGTTGAGCGAAGTGTGGATTCCAGCCTTGGCAATCGTGACGGTTTGCTGTTCCATGACTTCGTGAATTGCAACACGGTCAATGTCGGACATTTTGTCGAACTCGTCAATGCATACCACGCCACGATCAGCCATGACCATAGCTCCGGCTTCTAGTCTCCGTTCACCCGTCTCCTTGTCCGAAGTCACTGCGGCTGTCAGACCGACACCCGATGAACCTCGACCGGTGGTAGCAATTGCTAGTGGCGCCGTGTTGAGCACGAATCGAAGGAGCTGGGACTTGGCTGTAGAGGGATCTCCCACCATAAGGATATTGATGTCACCTCTCAAATGGGTGCCATTCTCCAAGTTCTTCTCCATGCCACCGAGCAGCATCAGAAGAATTGCCTTCTTGATGTATGCGTGGCCATAAATACTGGGCGCGAGTGACTGGGAAAGAAGGTCGAGAAGATTCTTCTTCTTTGCTACTTTGTTGATGTTTCGAATATCCGTGTCGGTTATGGTGGCAGTGGCGACACCACCGCCCGATTTCGATGACAGGAGAAGAATGTGGTTGGCGATGATGACAGTCTTGAACAAGGCGCTGTTATGATTTGTGTTTCTGTTTCCGAGGGTTCTGTAGATACCGACGAGTTGCACGCGGTCGCCAGGCTTGACCTTATCGACGAGGTCGTCGTCGAGAATCACATCCACGCCACGGGGCAGCTGACCGGCCGGGGCACGCTCGGGCATCTCCTGAATAGAAACGGTCTGGTGATCTCTATACGTGCTGAAGCCGTACTCGGTAGTAAGCGGGTTGCCTTCGTCGTCCTCCTGCGGGTAGGCGCTCGATGTGGTGACTCCGTTGGTCATGGTCTGGTCTTGGTACTCCCTGAAGTGAAAAACATCCTTATTCTCATTGTAATGCACACTCTTGACAACCTTGGGTCGGATCAGCGAGCATCTCGTCACGATGCCTTCGAGGGACACCATGCTGTTTAGGTGCTGAGAGGATAGCGTGCGAGGGTTGCAGGCATTCATGCCAAAGCTACCAGCCCATGCGCAGTAGTAGGAGATCTCGTTCAACTTTTCCGCATCGCCGGACTGGGGCAGTGTTTTGACGATTTGTTTCAGGGCATGATTGAAGGCAAGACTATAGTCGAATGGGTCTTGAAGAATTCCGGAGGCAAGCTCGGCATTATGGGCACGTAGTTGGTCGAGGTTGACGACCAGTCTTCTCTGCTGCTTTTGCAACATCAAGATGATGGCTGATCTGTAACTGCGTCCTTGAGAGTCATTTTCTGTGGTTACACCAGGTTAGTGTGCAACATTCAGAGGCGCAAAGACCCCTACAGTGATGCTAGAGCAGACGTACGGGGATCGAGGAACTCCTGGGCTGCGCGCACGCGGTCCAAGGCGGCTGCATCTTGCAGCATGAAGGAATCCATGGCGGTAATTGTCGTCAGAGTCGAGACTTGGTTGAACTGGGAGAAAAGGGTATCAAAGGCGTAGGTTTGCAAAAGTAATTGACAACATGAGGTACAAGGGAGGGTGCAGAAGCGTCAATACTGGAGTGTCGAGGGGGGGAGGGGAAATGTAATCGGCCGCAGAGAGTGTGAGTGACAAGGAAAAAAAGGAGGGGACCAAATGCCATCCAAAAACGCGAGGCGACGCGCCCCAGGTGGGACGCGTAAAGTGGTTTTGGTTTGGCAAGGCAACCGTGGCTTGCCCCTGGAGGCATGTGGCTGATGCCCATTCTCCAACAATTATTGGCTGATACCGTACGGTGTACCAGGTTCCCCAATTCATTATCAACCTTGAACCGTCACACACTTCAACGCAGACTGTCACCACCTGAAATCAGCCCCAACCCCGGCCAAGGATTGACCGATGAATCAATCATATTGTTGAAGATAAGCCGAGAATGATCCGTCGCGCGCTCAGCTTGCATTTGGACAGAGATAGGTAATCACAGCTTTTTCCTAACCCCGCGTTGCTCCAGAGTTCGAGAGTCTGGCCTTGTTCCCACGACGGTTGGCCCCAAAATGCAGCTCTCTATTGCGGCATCATCACGGCATGAGGAGTTGTTTCCCAGCCACGGCCAAACTACCCTGTTTCCGGCACGCCATCATCGTCCCGTGGTTACTCGACTCGCACCTATTGCGGGCAATCATCCTGGCAACTGAGCTGCCGCTACCACCATGACGATACCAGCTCACCCTTCGCATCTTACGCCTTGCACATTTCGGACCACTCCAGATGCCTAGAACATCTCGGCTTCTCACATACCCTATCCACGGGAGGCCGATAACACCCGTATCAATGCTGTGCCTTCCTTGCGCATGACACGTTACCTCGACGATGTCCTTCGCCGAGCAAAAGTATCTGTCCTTATTACAGGATTGGACTTGCCATTTTCAATGACGGCCGGCTGACGGGACACCCGCCGAATCGTAGAATAATCGCAGACTTGCCACCAAATAATCTCAGCCACGTACCCAGGACCCGACAGTCTGGGCCACCCTGGCAAGCCAGGCTCACAGAGGCTTCGTGCAGATACGAAGCAGAATCTCTGGTGCCCACTTATGTCAATATCGTTTAATACAACGTCTGCTGTCAAACGTTGGCCATCCGCTTGGTGGTCGTCAAGCTCGTGAACTGATTTCACTCTATTGACTGAGTGTACGAATAATGGAATCCCTTGAGACTCTAAGGTTCTCTAACCTCCCGTAAGCACGTGTCCATTTATAGCCGATCGGCAACAGTAGGCCAAGGGAGGTGTCTTGTACCTTGCAGTGCTGTTCATCGCCGAATACGGCACCAGGCGGATAGCGCGCGATGCTTTGCCAACATGGATTGCATCTTGCAAGCCCAGTCGGTCGCCTCTGTAAAGGATCTCTTCCTCCATTGCTGGGCTCAAGTTCGGGCTTTATCTCACTAGTGACAAGTCACATCCGCCAACCCTTGTCACTCCCAGCCGGCTCTGTATGCATACAGGGGTAGAGTGCGAAAATGAAAATCCAAGGGGGCCGGGCATCGTCGGGTGAGACGAGGGTGTAAAGATATCGCCGATGCGCTTACCTCGTACGTGAAGTTCACAATGCAACGACGCCTGTATAGTTGCCAGCTACCTGTACACACTTACGGCGGGAGGAAACTTCTCGCGACGAGAGCGTCTATGGCCCCGTACTAACTAGTCTTGGGAACGGGATAGTGACACCGAAACGACCGGCCCGAAAGTATGTCGGCATCCCGATGAGGGGTGACACGACATCGGAATGATCCGACACTGTTACTGTTAGCTGCTCCACCTTCGTGGGTCCGGTCTCTTTCAACGGATACTCGCAGCTTGCGAAGACGCTGGGAAACCCAGAGGCTTGTCGATGGGTGAAATTTTTCAGAACGCCGTTGGACTGGTTCACAAGGAGATCTTCTTGCATCTTCTATTCTATATGAAGTGCTAGGTTGGTACCAGAAGTGCCATCTGATGCACGTCGGTCCGCGGCTATCCGTTTTCGTACTGGAGCGGCAGGACGCATCGAGAGAGAGCACCGTTGGGTAAGCCGATGGTGTGCCTCCGTCTCGACGGGGGCGGAGCACTGTGCTCACGACCGGGGACAGATCAAGCTATCACGGCTCGCTTGGTCGGGGGTATTCGCCTCGGTGGAAGGCTTCCGTCATGGTTCTCCAAGTTGTATCGCTCACCTACTCCGAACTCTATTCTCCATGTCCACGCCCCCTCTCCACACCACGGTGGATGCGCCAATGCGTCCCCCTCCTCCCACGACGGGGTCTTGGTACGCTACCTTGGACCCTAGTGCAGAAAGGCGGACTCAATCCTAGGTTCGGCTTGCCGATATCTTACACATTATTAATTGCAGATACAGAAGCAACTGTGAAGAGGAGCTTCGTGAGATGGGAGGTGAACAGTATTAAAGGCTCGACGCGAACCTTGGCCTGCCTGCGTTGTCTTCTGCTTACACCGCTCTAATCCCTTTATCATCCAGATCTTGCTTACGGACCTCTACCAATACGCCGTGCCTCAACGTATATCGTGCCTCACTCGCAATGGTTCTCAAACCCCTGGATACCGTAGAGTTCACTGATGCGAGCCACTCACCAGTGCTCCATCGAGATCTACGGGGTCAGTTCGCACGCATCGTTGGCGGTGAAGGTCACCACTATGTTGTAGAAGGCGGCAGGAAACTCTTTGACGCTTCTGGAGGCGCTGCCGTCGCTTGTATCGGTCATGGTGACAAGAGAGTGGCAGACGCTATGGTGAGGCAGATCAATAGCATCGCATATAGTCCTTCGACATTCTTCACAACCCCCACCTGCGAGAAACTTTGCCAATTCCTCGTCGATTCGACCGGCGGTCGGATGTCACGAGCCTATCTAGTCAGCAGTGGTATGTTGGATCAACTCCGTCAGTACCGATTGATTGCTAACCATGTCAGGGTCCGAGGCTATGGAGGCAGCGATGAAGCTTGCAAGGCAATTCTTCCTAGAGAAGGATACGCCAGAACCGCAGAGGCATCTGTTCATTGCTCGAGAAAGGTCTTACCATGGAACAACTCTCGGCGCACTCTCTATGGGTGGTCACGTTTCTCGTCGAGCCAAATTTACGCCGATGCTCCTCGACAATATCGTTTCTCATGTGTCTCCATGTTACGAGTACAGAGGCAAAGCGCCTGGGGAATCAGATGACTCATATGTGGCCCGTCTTGCCCAGGAGCTTGACGATGAGTTTACCCGGGTAGGACCCGGGAACGTGTGCGCTTTTGTAGCAGAACCAGTTGTTGGGGCCGTAAGACGATCTGCCAAAGAAGCGCAAAGTAGCGTCAGTCATGATGAGGTCGACTGACATTTCTGCATAGGCTCTGGGTTGTGTCCCATCAGTGAGCGGATATTTCAAGGCTGTTAAGGCAGTTTGCGATCGACATGGTGCTCTACTTATTATGGATGAGGTCATGAGCGGCATGGGCCGCTCTGGGACTCTTCATGCTTGGGAGGGTGAAGGGGTAGTACCCGATATCCAGACTATTGGCAAGGGCCTAGCCGGGGGTTACCAGCCGATTGCCGGCGTCCTAGTCAACAAGGGAGTAGCTGATGCGTTGGAGAGGGGTTCCAGGTGAGGTCCATGAGGTGGTGTCTGGGAGTGTCCCGATGGTGAAAGGGGCCACACTGACGCAGTACAGTTGCTTCGTTCATGGACACACATATCAAGGTCACCCTATTGCATGCGCAGCAGCACTCGAAGTACAGCATATCATTGAGTCGGATGGTCTCCTAGTCAACGTACGAGCCATGGGCCAATTGCTTTCAGAACTCTTGAGAGGGGGCCTCAAGGACGAGCCTTGTGTGGGAGATGTCCGCGGCAAGGGACTCTTTTGGGGCATCGAGTTTGTGCGGGATAAGGTGAGCAAGGAACCTTGGCCCAGAGAAGCACAGGTGGCAACGGAGATGAGCGATCTTGGGCGCACCGAGGAATACGGCATTGTGGTTTACCCTGGTGCGGGAACTATGGACGGCGTTCTAGGCGATCACATCATTGTGGCGCCACCGTATACTGTGACACGGAGCGACGTTGAGTTCATTGCCGACACGGTGGTGAAGCTGATCAAGGGATACTTCGCAAGACTGAAGCAGTCTGAGTCAGCTGTTTGATTGACTTGGTCGTTGTTGCTGCTACGGATTCTGCGAATCATGTGCACTCTGCGAGAGCAGAAAGGAAAGACTTCTATGGCAACGTACGATACCCCCACATGGGTACTGAATGATAATACAGAGGAACTGGATGAAGTGATTGAAATTCAACGCCGGTCATGAGAGAAGTCGATGTGAAATAAGTCGCGATGCATGGTGATCTCGTGGACCTTCTTTGGAGTTGCAGAGGTGAAGTCAAGTATGGATACTCGATAAGGTATCGGGGCCTCGGAGGCATGAAAGGGCGGCACTCCAAACATGGGATGACATAATCCAACCCAACTGTTCATCCAACCCTCAGGTTCCTGAACTTACTTGCTCTCAACACACAGGCGACAGCATATCAGAACCACACGTACCTCATCTGATCAGCTTGCGCGCATTCGGGTGCGTCTGACACAGCCAGTGCCCGCAAGAGTACAACGCGCCTTCCCTTTACCGTCCCACTCCCGCACCAAGCTCTCGCCCCGCCCGTCCAGCCGCCTGCCAATGTATCCTCGAAGACCACTCGACCTTCTTTGAGCCAACCATCTCACGATCTCGTGGGTAATCCTTTCCAAGGCACGCGGAATTGGACACCGGTGACGCGATATTGCAATTTCGGCAGTCGTTACTTCGTCCGGTTCTCGACTTCCCACGACTGCCACAGCGCTTGACGACGGTCCGGTCCTACACTTCAATTCCCTGCGGTCTCCAATTCCGACACTCCTTGCTTCACCACGCTTGGCCGCAACTTGCAAGTGCTATAGCAGTATCAGCTGATAGGACGCACACCATGTCTGTCGGGCCGGCGACCAGTCGCCATGCCGACGAAGAAGCTCGTGCAGAAGTTGATGTGCTCAACTCGCGACTCGAGAAGACGGCTCAATTGACCAAGAAGATCCAAGCATGCATGGGAAGGTTGGAGTCCACCGGCAAGAGCGTCAAAGAAGTAGCAGGTCCTCTCAGTGGAGAAACGAAGAAGCTCCAGGTCTTGGGCAACAGTAAGTCTATTCTCGCTCATGCCTAGCAGGGCTTCAGCTGACATTAGCTCCCTCACTCGCAGACATCGATTCTGTCCTCGCAGCCATCGAACGCCTCCGTCAGCCCGCCGATAGTAAGAATGACGAAGAACAGATCATACGTGCCGGCCCGGACAAGGCTGGTCTTTCCAACTACCTCGCCTCAATCAAGCGCCTCTCCAAGTCACTTGAAAACATGCAGGCCTCCAACCTCCGGGCAAACCAACAGACAATGGCTGAGCTTGTTCGCTTAATCAAGTCAGGCAACTCTCAACTCGAGGGCCATTTCGACAGACTGTTGCGAGGAGAAACCCCACGATCGATTGAACCGCTACATTACATCACCAAAGACATGCCATTCCCTGTACTGTCACAAGACAAGGTGACACGCCTCGGCCTAGTCAACTCGTACATCTCAAGCACCCATCGCCAGAATGCTGGTGCTGCTGCTACCCCACAAGATTCGGCCATTGCCAAGATTTATGCTGAAGTACGAGGGCCCTATCTTTCTTCTACCTTGGCCAACCTGGCTGCTGCCAGCGTCAACACGACGAAGAAGAAAAACCCCGACGCCATCTACCGCGCAGGCACCAATGGCATCGGTACATATGCGCAGGCCATGGAAGGCGCGTTTTTGGCCGAGTACGACAACATCTGCAGCATCTTCACCCGTGAAGATTGGGGCCCCCTTTTCCAAGCCACGTGCCAGAGCGCTATGGCCGAACTTGCACGTACTCTTCGCGAACTGAACAACCACATCAAGGGGCATTTGGACACAGACTGCTACCTGGCCTACGAGATCACCGAGATCATGTCTGGTCTCTCGAGCAACCTGGAGACGCGTACAGGCGAGCTAAAGTCTTCACTTGCCTCAGCCCTTAGGCCTGTGCGAGAGACTGCGAAGCTTTCATTGGGAGAGCTGTTGGATGACACGAAACGAAAGATTGCTGGCATGCAGACACTTCCACAAGACGGTGCACCGATACCCGTTGTATCGGCCACAATGCAGCGATTGCAGACCATGGTCGAATTCCTGCGGCCTGTCTCCAGTATCATGTTCTCTCTAGGCGACGGAGGATGGAGGTCGAATGCTGCAGCCGATGGACGATCGACCGACGCAATCCCCAGTCTTGCTTCCTTTGATATTGGCGCAGACGGAAAAGAAATCTTCTCACACTACTGCTCAGACACAGTCGAGATGCTCATGGCAGGACTGGACTCAAAGGCCAAGATGGTCCTCAAGGGTGGCCGAGCTGTCATCGGCGTCTTCCTGGCTAACAGCGTTGTCATTATTGAACGAATGATTCGCAATTCTGACCTTGCGCCACTCCTTGAGGGTCGGATGAGCATGCTAGACCAATGGCGCAAGAAAGCAACAGGCATGTACACGATGGATTGCAAAGAGGTCTCAACACACTTGTTCGATGTCATCCACACGAGCAAAGCAAGACCTCAGTCCGGACAGGCTGATTCTGCCTCAATTCTCAAGGGCCTTAGCAGCAAGGACAAGGATAACATCAAGAGCAAGTTCCAGGCATTCAACGCCTCCTTTGATGAGATGGTGAGCCGGCACAAGACGTACAACATGGAAAGGGAGGTGCGCCAGATGCTTGCAAGAGATATTCAGCAGATGCTCGAACCCCTTTACAACCGGTTCTGGGACCGTTACCACGAGGTTGACAAGGGCAAGGGCAAATATGTCAAATACGACAAGTCTGCTATTGCCGCTGTCTTCATGACGCTCTATTGAAAGGACCTTGTGTATCCTTACATGTCACCCGCTGAGTTATTCACGGTTGCGGTTTCTGGCTGGTTTATCGGCCATTTATTTATTTAGCATTGTTCTGGAAGTTTGGCAGGGCGTTTCGGTGGCGGATACCAAGTCATGGATTGGCAATGCTTCTCGTACATTCAAAACATTATACTGCATCTCACCTATCGTTCCGAAGATGAATCGGAGCGGCCTTGGTGTTAGCATTTTCAACTATGTCGGCGTACAATGAGAAGGCACAGAGCTTTATGAGGAACACGAGAGGCCTTGACAAGTATGGTTATTTTCTGCCGAAGGCAGCTTTGACTAACGATGTAACTATCCACGCGAAGGGTTTACATTGTGTAGGAAGCACCATATCCATATGTCCCCGAATCTGGCTACCGGCTTCAGCACAAGCCCAGGCGCCAAAATCAAGCCTTTTTGAAGAGCAAATCGATGCGCTCTGACCTGTGCCACACAATCACCCCGTCGCTGCCGCGCTTGAACCACAAGATTCGATGCTGAGGGATGAACTCCTCGTGCGTCTGTTCGCTCTTCCAGGCCGACAGTGCCTTCTCCTGTGGTCCCAGGAATCTGTCCTCGTACCCGATGACGTAGTCATTGCTGTCAATATCGGGATCCCATCGCAGTCGGTTCAGCACATCAAGCGCCGTGCGAAACTTGCCTATCCCCTCGGGCTTCGGATTGGCTGTTCCTGAGCGCTGTTTCGCTGCTTTTGCCTTCTTGCTCAGCTTTCCGGCGGCGAGCCTCTCTTGCGCGGCCAATTCTTCCTCATTCTCGTCCTCGGTGTCATCCTCGTCTTCTGTATCCGAATCGTCATCGCCGTCGATGTACACACCCCATTCGCGATCATCCAATCGCAAATTTCCTAGCTCATTCGTCTTTACAATGCTCGCGCAGAACCATGATGTAGTGGAATCGAAGTACTTCTCGTCACTCAGAATCATCTTCTCGAACTGTTGCAAAACAGCCCTGAGATTGCTTTGTGCAACTTCCAGGTCGCCCCGTCCTGGCTTCTCGTCCGGTTCCATCCAATCCAGACCGACGAGGTAAGAGCCTTGATAATCGCCTTGGGTGTTTTGGGGATCGCACGTAGATGCGTCGACAAATCTCGCGGGCCAAATTCTCGCCGAAAGCTGCGGGACTCTTCTGTTGATATCTATGGGTGTTGTCAGCAAACAAGCAGCACGTAGAAATGGGGACAGGGTTCGCAGGCTACTTACCGACAAGGAGAGAGGCACATCGAGACTCCAGCCAGCCAATGAGCCTACATCCACGCTCTAGAGATGCTCCCCAGTAATGTACACGCAAGTCCACAAAGGACCGGAACGACGTGAGAAAGTTCGCGGCGCTAGGCGTCATGACGTTATCTCGGCCGGGCTCTAGCACCGGTAGCAACGATTCCCAGGTTGCTCCGTCAGCAGATAGCAACGTGTTAGCTTGGCGGAGTTCTGTTGAGATAATCTTGACGGTCGGGACGGAGGCGTTGAGTGCCGTATTAAGCGTTGGCGAGTGCCACCCGAGCAAGACCAGGGCTTCTCTGCTTGTTCGATGATATCTAAGGTTCTTGTGGAAGAATGGATCGAATACCATGTCCTTTAGCCAGTCAAACCGCGCATAATGCTCGAAGAAGGTCGTAATGATATCAGCAGCAGAAACGGTGCCGCCATTGTGTACAAGCACCTTGCAGACATTAACCAACATGACGGTCAAGTGGATGCCCCCAAGATACCCAAACTTGGCAGCGTAGATTCCGCGCGCCTTGGCCCAAGTCTTGATAGCTTGATGGCTCAACCGGAACTGGGCCAAGTCTGGAACGGATCGCTGGAGATAGAATAGATCTCTCGCGGGCTTCAGCTTCAGCAGTGTCTGGGCAGACAAGCTGAAGGCCGGATCTGACGCGGGACGCTTCAGAACGTCAGGCCACTCGTCCGCGATGTTGGGTGCCTGGCAATACTGGAGATCGCATCTCACGCCGAGAACCTCCACCTCGAGCATTGTGCCGGTCTTGGCTTTGACTTTCCTTAGAAGCCGAATACCAGGGATACCTGCTTTTTTCAGTCTTTGCCTGGTCAGAGTGAAGAAGACACGGGGACTGATGGATCCGATGAAGAAGCAGTCGATATCGGAGTTCCTGGACCACGTGCCTAAACCATATGATCCTACGGGGACGAGCACAATTGTCGGACGGCCTCGTTTGTTGTCCACGAGTGGCTGGTCGGACTCGATTAAAATTTGACGAAGCAATTGAACAGCCTCATTCCGAGCTGTCTCATCTTCCGCCGAGGGAAACACCTCAAGATTCTCCAGGCACTTAGTAAGTTCTGTGGTATCTGACAAACCGTCTGGCGCTCTCTTAATATTGATAGGAATCGCCCGCGCATCGCTGGCGGCATTCTTTGCGTGAGAGCGCTGCAATAGACATCGAACACCCCAGTGATCACTCGGGTACAGGGGCTCTTGTCCGGTCTCGCTGTCGCCAGTGACGAAGCCGAACATGTTGAAGCGAGATATCTGGAAAGAGCAGGCGCCCTTGACCAAAATGCGGTCGTACCGTTGGGGTCGGTTACCCAATCCGGTACCAACCATCTTGCTGGCGTGGGGGTTTGCAGTAGGGTCAAAAGTTGCTCCTTGCTCGCCCTCGAACATCTGGTTGAGGTCCCCTTTGAAGTTATCACTCACGCCGGCCTCGATGCGCGAGACCATCCATACGTCGAGGAGTTCGGCCTTTGCCAAAGTTGTTTCGATGCTTCGGAGGACATTCTCTGTCTGGACCGTGATGGCCCCCTTTTTGACGGCGGCGTCGATAGTGTAGGAAGATGTTGTGATATTGAAATCACCCGCGATGATCCATTGATGCGAAGCGTATTTGGACTTGAGGTGACTTAGTAATACCTGGAGTTCTCTAAAGAGGACATTTTAGTACAGGTAGAAGATCAGGTCAGGCGGTATTCTATAGCTAACCTTTCCTTTGTAACCACAGCGCCGTCTGTCAGACCATGGCTCAGGTGACAAGTTGCCAGTACTAAAGGAGAAGTGGGTTCCTCTCCTTCGCTGTGTGCCAGATCACCGAAGCTGATTACGCATGATCCCTTGTGCGGGCGTAGGAAGGGAAGATACTCCCATGAAAATGGGTGCTTGCTGAGGACCACATGATTGAGTATGCTGGGTAATGGACCTGCATTGGGGTCGTCAGGAGACCCGTGGGAGGCATTGGGGTACAATTTGCGAATTCTGTCGTCATTGAGTAAGAATGGTAAGAAGTCGTCCGTCACTTCCTGGAGTACCAAGATGTCTGCAACGGCATTTCGTGCGAGTAGGTTGTCAATGATGACGGGGTATCTGCTACGAGATGGGGGCCATTCGAACTCTGCCAAAACGTTCCAGCTGGCGACGATGAGGTTCTCCACTGCCTTGATCTCTGGGTGATGTGAATATGTGTTTGAAGAGGCCGGCCGCCACCCCAACTCCTGGCTGGAGAATCTCCATGATTGCTGAGGGATAACGGCAGAGGCCAACTTAGGAGATAATCCAAACGAATCATCGCATTGACTAAGCGAAGGCGAAACAAGGTCAATGAGACCCCAGAGGCTCATTTGACCGGAAGAAAGACGAACTAGAACGGCCAGTTGGGTTACCTCCCAACTGACCGGTTGTAGGCGTCGTAGCTTCCCAAGGAGGAAATTGAGTTTAGATGGTCCTGCCGTATCCTCGCACTGAGCAATCGTCATGTGCATGTGGTATGGAGCAAGGCGCGTCTGGCCGATAGCCGTGAGAACCGTGGTGCGTAAAGAAGCAAGGCGACGAGTCCTCTTTTCGTCCTTGTCACACAGAAACAGAGTGCTGCCGTGCTTATTTTCAAAATAGTCTGGTGAGTCGAGGGAAAGGGGTATGCTAGCGAGGTCACCAGTCTCCTGAAGAGCCTTGAGGGAATTGACAATGGCATCGGAAGCTTGATGCAGAGACTCCGAATCTGCAGACCTCGTGAATGGGTAAACGAGGTTGACGTGAGGTGGCCATTTTGCGTAGGCCTTGTCATTTTGGAAACGAAGACGGTCAATTGATGGCCACTGTTCCCTTGGTGGAATGAGGCAAAGAGCCGTGTCGTGTGTGGATGAAACGCTGAACTCCATGGGCGTTGGTCTCTTGGTTTCCGTAATGGCTTTGATTGCCAGTAGTTTTCGTAAAAGGATAGATGTGTAGATAGTGAATGGTTTGAAATGCCGCGAGCCCAATCTGATAGGAAAGGAGTAGAATTCTTGTGTCGATTGGTAATGGGCCCAGCGGAATTATACGAGGATGCTATGTTTACTCGACGATCGAGATTGTCTACTTGTAATAAAAAGGAACAAGACTTGCGATGGCTTTTGTATTGAGCGGCCCAAGTGAGAAACTCGACTCTTGCAGCCAGAGGCAAGGTCCGTGTAAGTGTAGGTGTGTATGCTTACTGCGTAGATGTGCAGGCTGAGTCCAACATGGTAATTGAATCAAACCGATTCTTGGCCGCATCCCATTGGTGTATTCAGTATGGAACGAGACTGGCTACCCCTGCAATTATACGATAGCTTTCCCATTTACGGAGTATGCATTACTGTGGGAATGTCTTCATTGAGTAACCGGGGCTAAGGCTAAGGTAATTGCGGGGAGTGGGAGTCACTGGCCGAGTGTGTCACTGCGTCGGGCAGTCTCGTCCCGCTTTCCAATCACCTCTACCGTGTATCCGTTTGCCGAGACTTTTGGTCTCGATGCGCTGACTAGGAGGTAAGCATATGGGTTGATCCCAAGTCAATGGATCGAAAAACTGGGATCGCGAATTTGCCCATGTCCCGGAGCGTCAAGACTACTGTAGGTACCTGTTCGGAAGGGCCTAAGAGGCGCAGGCGGCAGGTCTGGGGCGATGCGGGGCGGTGACTCACTCTCGTCGGTTGTTCCATCCGAAAGAGGCAAGCTGCATGAGACCCTGCCAATTTGCCAATTGCTGCTTCCTCGCAAGCCCTCTCTCTCTGCGTTACCACACCTGCCCCGTATGTACATAGTAACGCTTTATCGTTAACTTCGTACTTGGCGTAGAATGAGGCTCATATCAGCTAAATACCATGGCAAGACTTGCCAAGTTATGCATCTACTGCGATGATACTCACTGGTAATAAAAAAAACTCGATCAAACCCAATCTCATGTCACTGCGAGCGCGTGTCTTTCTTGCACTCGTTAACCTTCTCTTTCTTTTCTCACTTTCTGCCTTCTGCCTAATGAACATTCATATAGATATCTTGAAAATTTCCCAATTAGAAGTATCCTCAAAGTGCCAAACAAAATCGATACCGGAGCTTGTTATTCAGTTCTAATTTTGACTTACTGCATTCGACTTTGTACAGAATCAAGTTAGACCGCGAGAACTAATCACAGATCAGCCATTCTTAGGCAATGCAGTACACAATCTCCATATGGATCAAACGCCAAATTTGGGTATCATCATTCATACAAAATCGCACTCAATTCCCCGGCCAAGCGAGATATCATGTGTCACGACTCCTGCGAGAGTCTCACACGACGTGTTCCTCAAGCTCGGATCCTGTCCCTCCCCAGTCGATGGACGCCACGCCCTTGCCCTTGCCCTCCATGAGTGCCTCCAGCTTGTCCTCGTTCGTCACGTACGCCCCGTTCTGCCTTTTCTGCGCCATGGCATACTTGATTGAGTCTCTCCATTCCTGCGAGAAATATCGTCAATAACTCAAGGTTGACAATAGTTGCGACTACAGCTTCTACAAGGGCACTGCATGTCATTTGGGAAGCTGTACTTACCCGCCACCACACTTCTTCACTCTGCACCATGCACCTCCGACCCTCCTCGCCGTTCCTGGCCGTCGCAAAGGGCCACACCGACTGCACCACTTCGTACTTGTGCTTGCTTGTGAAAAGGTTCTTCATGCCCATGTAGAGCTTGCTCGGCTTCTCGGCACTCTTGACCTTGACCTTGGCATGCGTCACGGGAAACGAGATGTTGATCTGCCCCTTGTACTGAGTCGAGGCGATCAAACTACGAATCTGGCCCTCAATGTAGAGCGTGTCTAGATTGGCAACAACTCGTTCGAGTGCTTCAAGGCGAGGGCTTCAGGTTAGACATAGTTCAACCAATCGCATACCGTGTAACGCAAGGCGAACTCACCAAAACTCTTGATGGGCGCCGGATCCTCTATGAATCGGCGACACCACTCATCCAGCTCCCTATCACCCACCTCGGGGAGGACATCGGGCTTCGCGCCGCCACGGAACGCGACCTCGCCCGGCGCAACACACCGAATGTAGTCCAGACGCTTGCCCATGTCGTCTGCCACCAACAGGCCCATAAGGTTCATTTTGAAGTCAAAATCAATAGTGCGACCACGGTTGCCTTTGATATGTATCAACGGCTTGGGTGGGATGCTCGCCTGGGATCTGACGAGCCCTATCAGCGCGCTAGCGCTCGCTGTCAGATACTCTGCCTTGGACGACAGGGTGGTACAATCGGGCGATAGAGTGAAATTTGGTGGTGAGTAAAGCTTGTAATCCAGCCTGGGTAGACCGGTATAATTGTGAATTCCGTGTATCCCTTGGGAATCGTGTGAAACAGACGTCTCCGAGCTATTGGAGGGGCTTGAATATGGTGGGGGCTCCGAGGTACTGGCGCTGTCGGTTGTCAGGTCATCGTCAATAGAACGATTTGCCAGCAATGCCTTTTCTGTTACAAAAGAGGACGATGCTGCGTTCATGCTAGATGTCGGCACCGGTGCCGGAGGCGGCGGCGATGCTCTCACTGTCATTGGGGGCAGTGGCAATGGTGGAAGCTCTGCTGGCAACTCCGAGGGGCCCGAAAAATCTGTTGGCAGCGCTGGTAGTGACCGAGAATGCAACCCCACTGATCGCCCATCATTCAGCGTTGAAGCCATCGTCAAGTCTTGCGGAGTGTTGAAATGGCTCGTGGGTGTGGGTTTGGGCGTGGGTCGGTACAAGGCGTAACCTGGTCACTCAGCTAGATCGGATGAACCGCAGAAGGTGGCCGATTGTGTGGCAGCGGTTGATCAAGCCAGAGTCAACGTTAGGGTAATTGGAGACTATTCGAAATTGGTTCATTAAGGGAAGAGGCACGGTGAAGAGAAGATTTGGGAGTAGAACAATAAGGCGGTAAAGGGAGAGGGGAATGGTGACGAAGAGACCTGCATGGTCATCAGTTTTCCCCTCTGAATACAAGAGTAGCCCGCACCGGGCCTCGCTATTAAGTATTACCTTTCGAACCCGACGAGAGGTGAAGACCAAAGTCCCTGAAAAAAGAAATCACCTCAGAAATGTCAGACTAGGGTTTGAATTAGGCACCACCATTCTTCTCCAGCCCCCATGCCGCAGCGGAGTGCGAATGGAGCCTGCCCCTGCCCGCCGCATGCATCAGCCACGGCTCACGGTCCTCGGCCGGTCCTGGGTAGTGGGTTGCCGCTCACGTATCCGCGTAACTGTACAAAGATAACTACCGTATTGTATCCGTACGAAAACCTACCTTTCCATTGGACCTCGGTTCGTAAGCACCAAGCCGCTTTTGGCGTCAATTTGCCTCGAAGGATCATCACCAACAGCCCCATCTCATCATAAACAATGGAAGGCCGACTCCGAACTTGCGAATCGCCTTCCCACCCTCATCCTACAGCCTTCCGGGCAAACCAAAAATGATTACAGACCTTGGAGCCGGCTGCAGAGTCGGGAGCTCCCATCCCGATCCTAGCCCGGGTGAGTTGATCCATAAGTGTACAGAGCCGCACTATAGAGCCACAAGACAACGGATCACGGAAGCGCGGCAGCTGTCTACAGGAGCACAATTCGAAGGCGTTAATATTCATCATTGTCATCATTGCGATTCGTATGCCTACTAACCGAGGTGATGCCAATATCGCTATCCCCTCAACCCAACGCCGAGTAGAAACGCCCTTACACGCCCAAATTGTATTGAGGCACCGCCTGATCCGCTTGGTGATCGAGGTAGGGTAGTATGCATGCCAAGCTCAATCCACCAACGCCCAGGTAACCAAATTCTCAGAAACAATCCTCGTCTCGTACAGTCACTCACGGGCGTGTTTCGTCCATCTGCCGACTTTAGACGAGCTGGAAACCATCTTCTTCAGAAACGCGGCCGCCTTCCTGGCGTAGGTTTTGGCGTGCCTTGCGGCCCTTGAGAACCTGACCATTCTCATTAAGAATTTCGTACTCCTTCTCGACCATACGCTCCGTCTCGCGACCCGTTGTCGTCTTGACAAATATGTCCAGAGTCATTGGTCGGCCGGGGCTTTCAACACGATCAAAGCTGTACTTCCAGTCCTCAGTGGCAGCGATGTCTCCATACAAGTCTTGCGATGGCGCCATGTTCATGACGGAGCGGCTGAGAGGATCTTTGATCTGTTCCTTGGCGCGAGCTGCCGAGCGCAGCCGTCCTTGCGGGAACTCCGAGTGTGACCGGAACTTGCTAAAGTTCTGCATATGCTTCTTGTAGTGAGAACTATTGCGAGTATTAGATGTGCTGCTAGAATATACGGTTACAAGCGTTCAGGGGGAAGCGTACGTCTCACTGTTTCTGGCCCGAGGCCGTGTCATGGCTCGCTGTTGCTCAGTTCCGCCAACAGCGTCAAGAGTATACCAGTCGAGATGGCACCCGGCCAGAGGACGAGCTCCGTTGGACCACTTGGACCGTGAATCCTTTGATCTTTTGAAATCTTGGTTGGCGCTTCGCAGGTCGCGTTCGAACTGGGCCGGAGATTCGATTGAAGCGGCCATGGTGTCTAGGTTGACGGAGCACGGTACGTCGAAAAGGTAGATGAGGAAGAAGTATCGATATTCGTAATAGGTAAGCAGTCGTCAAACCGCTTTCCGATTTGGGTGAAGGTAACGTTTGCCTGGCTGGAGAGAGCCTCGAATATGGAGTAGGTGTCGAAAGACTTTGGGGAAGGGGCTAGGGGACAAGTAGATATAGTCGATGTGAGGGCAAGTGAAGGAGCAGTGAGCGCTTCGGTGACTGGCTCGGGGGAGGTGGCTACCTAGCACTAGTAGACTGAGGCCAAAGGAAGGAGGAGGGTCCGGGCAGTAGGAGGCAGGTTGGATGAGGTAATCACACCAAGGCGGACGGAAGTGGCCGGGTGAGTCACCGGACAAAGCTGAAGGGCTGAGTTGCCGAGGATGATAACAAGGATTCGAGACGGAAGGTAGCGTCGAGATCGAGTTCTGGGCGGACGCAGGTAATGTCGAATAAGGTACACATAGAGTGGGGTGAGCATACAGATACAGATTCGTAGCAAGGTAGAACCAGGTTCGTGTTGGAGTTGTCAGGAAACAGATGAAGAGGTAGAGAAAGACAGAATTCACATGGACAAAGGTCGCGGGATGACGGATATGATATAGTTGGCAACGGTTAGTAAGGCGCCTTCCATTGAGGTAAGGCAAGGAAGACAGATAAGGCAATGGGAGGTAAGGTAGGTTGGACGAGCCACAGTGCGCATGGTTCAGAGAGGATGGGGGAGGCGCGCGTGTCCCAACTTTTGGATCTGGAGACTGGAGCCAAGCTTGCCAGGCTGAGTTCCAACTTCAGATGAGACGGAAAGGGCGTGACGGAGTGGGTTGGTCGCGATGCAGGCACACCGCACGCCTGGGCTGTAAAGGCAGGACCTGGCGCGAGCAAGATGATGTAGGTAATGCGAGATGAGTGTCAGACGCGCTGGTGGTGGCCTCTTGACCGGGAAGGGGGCTCATCGTCTCGGCTTAGCGAACAGACGGGCGATAAAGCTGGATGATAGTGCACTTGATACGTTGATAAGGTAGGTACGGTCCATGATAAAGCTCGGGGCGTGTGGATGCGATGGATGGAGGGGGAGGGGGGTGTGCCTTAAGGCAAGGTAACGTGGAACCTGTTGATGAATGGCCTGCGGATAGGTACGGATAAGGTATGACGAATCGCGAATTCCATTGTTTGGGACTGCAAGTCTGCGAGTGCTGCAGAATGCAGAATGTGCGGAGTCAAAAGCAGATAATACTTCCCCCCGTCCCTGCTGCACTTTCCTCTGCTTTTGGGCCGAAACCCATGGCTCCCCCCAATCAGAGGGAATGCGGAAGGGGCGTGGCGTGGGGAGGACACTGCGACAGTCATCCGGCGTTGCAGACTGACTGGTGGACTGGAAAGAGTCACCCGGTCTCGCCATCCCCCCCCCCCCCCCCCCACCCCAAAACCCCCACCACCCCCCCCCCCCCCCCGCGGCGCTCGGCCACGAAAGCGAACGCCGTACCCCTCCCCCGCCCCCCCCCGCCCCTGCACGCCTGACGGGTGGGCGGGAACAAGGCCCCCGCGCCCCCCCCCCCCCCCCCCCCCCCCAAAAAAGAAGCCGGCTGCTACCGCTAGCTGTCTCGGGGTTCCTCGATAGAGAAAGGCCTTGTCCTGTCCTGTCCGCGCCTACCTACCTACCTTACTTTTACTGGTTGATGTCATTCAATGCATGCGGCGTGCTCGCAAAATGACGACAAATGCCGTATTCAACTTGCAACATGCACACTGTGACACCCGGGGTACGCTGGGTAAGGTCCTCATCCTTCACGAATCCCCCCATCATCAGCTAACCAACTAACATAGCCTGCCCGTGCCTGCCTTTCGAAGGGCTATGTGCCTGGCATTGGCGATTTACTATTGGGTGAAGTTGGCCATCTTGCCGCTGGAGGGCTGCCAACTCAGCTCGGTTGTGGTTGCTCAGGTCATATGGCCTCCCTCACTGGCACCCTCCTTCTCCATTGACTAGCTTAGGTAAGTACGTAGGCAAGTGCTATTACGACAGTAACCACCTTTTCCCTCCACCTCAGTCCGAGTAGGTAGCTACTCGGGTAGATTTCGCAGGTTTTCTGCCATGGAAGGGCCAATACTGTCCCCATACCTTGAGAGCCTTGGGCGTGACTATTGCCTTTGATTGTTTTGCCGGGAAATGATATCACCGGGTCAGGAGGACGTCATGGTCGATTTGATACGGGCTGGAGTTGTCATCGGCCTGTTCAAAATTGTCCAACTGCAAATGCCTACGAGAAATCTAGGCTGGAGATTTTTGACATGCTCATTATCAGAAAATGTAGTTAAGAGATTTGAATCGCAAGGTGCTAGAGACTCGCTTTTGCAGTATCTGCTTGTTACTCCCACATCCCAGAACAGATTGCGCATGCGCATGGGTGATTACCTCACCCTCTCAAGTCGATATTGTTTTCTATAACTCCCGTAATCCATCCCGAGTCTATCTGTTTGTTTATGGCAAACATCCGTAGACCCGTGGACCGGTGGACTGGGAGGGACCCTCGTGAATGCCTCGGACGCCACGACACCTGCTCCTCCGCCCGGCTTGTGCTCGGGCTTAGTCAGAAGACTTGGCGCTCAGCGCACGAGCCAGTCGACATTTCACCGCAATGCCCGGGACGGGCTCGACCTCCACTTGGATACCTACTACCTGTGGACGCTGCTGCGGCCTGCCAACTGCTCACGGGCCCATGCCATGAAACCTCGACACTTGCAAACTCTCTCGCATTGATCGTCCACCGGCTTGGCAACCATCACGAATGTGGTGGCATCTGAACAATTAGAAAGACCACACCAGATAGCAGAATGCAAAGGACGAGACCCTCCGTCATTGCCAGCATCTAGACCGTGCCTGCCAAGATGTGCGACTTCTCCACTTGCAGTGAGTGATTAGTAGCATAATGTAATATAACTCATCAAGTTCTTCAATAGCTGGGACTTTCTCTCGTGTCCTACTCTCCGGCTCCCTTTCTCTCCGTCGCCGACGGGCTATGTTTGGGTCCGGGAATTCCCCGTTCTAGCTGCATGATTCAGGTCGGGATGGCTTGACATAACCTTATTCCCCGCCGTGCCTGACTTCAGCATACGATACGGAGGCCAGGTCGAGGACAACACGATACCAGAGGGCGATGGGGATGCGCGACGTCTGAGCAGTCAGTTCACTGCCATCTTCCATGTATTTGAATTGAGGTCAACGCCCACGATGGATCGTGCTACCGGGGTGGCCGGTGAACTATCGGTTGTGGCCCTTCAGACCTCAGTGCGCGCATCTCAAGGCCATCCTTAAATCGTTTACGAATACAGCATCGAGCAATATGCAGAGCACAGCCAATCCCCACGATCCTACCCGTCACTCTAAAATCACAGAGACCCGTTGTATCCGTCTTTCTGAACGACGACATGCAGTTACTACACGGGCGCTGCTGGCCGACTGCTCCCTTTCATGGCCGAGACTTTTGCATCACAGCTCAACGAACTTGATCAAGCACGAGCCGAACCCCGTTGTCTCGATATTATTGACTGCTTTTGTTGGGCCAGCGTATCTCAAAGTAAAAAGGTTCTGACTCCTAAATTGCTCAAGGCACTGCCAAGTACGCCCTCGAGCTAGCGCTCTGTCCTTCCCGCTTCCAGTCTATTTTTTGTCTTCGTTTCGGGGCAAATCATGACCTAGTGTGGCAAAGATCCACGCTAACCACACTTGCGAGATGCATGGCAAATGAAGGAGCGTAGGAGTCGTCGGATATTTTTGCTGCTTGAGATCTTTCTTCTCGCGGATACGAGGACAAAGAAGAGCACAACAGAAGGCTACAACGGTAACTTTGCAGATGTCCATTACCTAGTAGGTTGCATTATCAACTGATTTGCGACCACTCGCCTATCCGCTCGACCCACCAAGGCACCTATGGGCTCGTCTACCGAAGAACTCAAGGAGCGCCTCAACTCTATACACCACGCGAGTACTACCCAGACGCCGGTTATGGCTAGAAGGAAGCTACCAAGATGGTAAATAGAGCCCCATTCTTTCTTGTTATGTTTCGAACTGTCTTGTTTCGAATCTTCTTGGCCCACCGTCTGCTGGTTTAGTGGCTTCTTTCATCCTTGTTCACACCTCTACCAGCTATACCTGGCCCGGCGATTCTTTTATCTCATCTGAACGTCAATTAGCTGACCGATGTCAAGCTCGAAACAAACAAAGGAGCGGCTGTATCTTCAACCGCATCATCCGCCCATGTCTTTCAATCCTAACGGTTACACAGGGCGGTTTTTAAATTCTGTCTCGACGATGAACGCCACTCCCAAGCGTTCGGGCGCTGGTAGGCACAATGCCTCGTCCCGACGATGCTCGGTCGAGTGTCGTCTTTCCTTGGCCTCGGTTCATCTCCACAACCTCATTCTACCTGAGAACTGAAGGCTCTGCTATGCCTTTGCTAGCGAGGCTGACTTAGTGTGTTCTTGGCCCTCCAAGTGGCAGGTTGAGCTTCCATGCTTTGTCCATCGCACAAGGTCCCTGAGTTGCTCGTCCGGTAGTGGCTCCACATAGGATGCATCGCCGTCCGAGCCACTGACCAGCCGCTCACTCTGCGAACCCAGGATGTGTTGTTGGGTGATGCGGTAGCTTCTCAGGTATACACTCCCGGCTAGTTTCTTGACATCCACAAGCGTGTGGTCGAACAAACCTCCTCGGCGCCACCATCTAGGTGGATTTTGAGGGAGGTGCTATAATGGCGTGGTCAAGTTGTATATATGTCTCTCACGAGTCTCTTCCTTCAATCCGGATTCTCTCTTGTCTCTGTCCTCATCACTTTAGTTTATCTCCAAGTCTTTACATCTCTTTTTGCTTGAGAGTCATTATTTTATAAACGACATAGCGGACGGGCTGAGCATCGCCACCATGTCTCCTGCCAGCAAATTCCTCGGGCTCTTCAGCCTTGTAGCAACTGCTCAGGCAGCATGCTCTAACTTCATAATAGACGACTTTTCAAGATCATCCGTTGGCGGAGTCAACAAGCTCAATTCGTGGACCAGTGACGACGGTTCCATGTCAAAGATCGCCATCACCAACGGAGCACTCACCTTCACTCCCAAAGCCGATACCACTTCATACTTCTACGAGACTCTGGGGTGCGTCAAAGCAGCTACCCAGGGCTACAAGGCCCTGTCGCTGTCGATCACGGGGCCCAAAGACGCTTCCATGTTGTTGGAAATCCAGTCAAGAACATCATGTAGCGACAACACATACAAGAGCCAATGGGTCACCATCTCGGGCCTCACTGGCTCACAGCAAACGGTCACCATCTCTCTATCTTCATTCACGGAGGCAAACCTTGACGCCGTCACCGGATTCGTCTGGTCCACATACTCTCAATTCTCCTCGTATTCATTCGACAACTTGCAATTCCTGTGCAATGATGCTACCAGTCCATCTACTCCAGCAACACCAATTTCAAGCAGCTCTCAGTCCAGCCCCATTCTTTCGGGCGCTACAACTCGCACTTCGATATCGTCTACATCCGGAAGTGCACGAGCTGCAAGCACGGTGTCGAGTACTGCCTCCTCCTCTTTCTCGACGTCAGCCAGACCATCAGGCGCCTCTCAGAGTGCTACCTCGTCCGCGGCAAACTCCCAGGCCAGCAGTACATCTTCGGTAGCTTCAAGTGTTCGCTCATCATCCCCGTCCATATCTTCTGTCAGGATGTCAGCTACCTCCAGCTCCGCCACTTCCCAGTTGTCACCTGCTTCGTCGAGCTGCAGCAATCTTCTCATCGACGATTGGGAGTCCCAGTCACGGCTGACTTTCCTCTTCTATAATGCCATGCTTCAGCCAAGCAGCGATGACGGTACCATGAAGAGCATCGCTGTGAGCGGTAACAGGGTAACATTATCACCAAACAACAAGGACTCTTACTTCTACAGCAAGACTGCCTGCACAAATGCCAAGACGCAGACTTATGGTGGTATCTCTCTGCGCATCAAGGCCACCAAGGGTACGACGTTCCAAGTCCAGATGGCATCGCCGGCGACATGTGGCGGTGATGATACAGTCTTTGGCTTTCAGTCCACGGCTGATCTCGGATGGACATTCGACGGCACCGAAAAGCTGTACAGCTTTCCCTTCTCCAAGTTTCCTACCATCGACCAGTCCAAGATATCCTCAATTTTGTTCGGCTCACTCTCAGGGGCTGTGACTTTTGGTCCCATGGCCTTCTACTGCGGAAGCACACCCTCTGAGTATATCGTCAAGACTCAGCCGTCCGTTTCTGCTACAGCTTCGACTGTCCCTGCGCCCAGCGCCACAGTTCCGGCCAAGGTCATCGATAACTTTGCAAGCCAGAGCCAAAATGCCCTTGGATTCTGGCATGGAGGTGATGTCGACACTGCAGCGAAGTGGACCAAGGGAAAGGTTGTTATCAAGGCACCAGACGCCGACTACTCTTACTACACGCAATTCGGAGATGGCTGCACTGACATGACCATGTACGATGGCTCTTACTTGCACGTTGCATACTCGGGAAGCAATAAGTTCACCATTGCGATGCAGCAGCATAACACACAATGCAGCGATACTGTAGCACCTTTCCCCGAGACCTGGGATTCATTGGAGGCGGCTCGCTATGCCACTGGCAACGACATCTACATTCCCATTTCCCACTTCAACATCGTACGCAAGCGTGCTGTTGGCCTGGCTTTCAAAGGCTTCTACACCAATGAGGCGGTCACTTTGACCAAAGTTGAAATCGTTTCGTCTGTTCCCGCCAATACGCTTATCCCAAACAAGCTGCCCAGCGGTAACCTGGTCTTTGCTTGCAAGCGACCCAATTCGATTGCCTTTGCCATCGATGATGGTGACCCAAAGTACGCCCAGGAGGTTATGGAGGTCATCAGATCGGAGAACATCAAGGTCACCTTCTTTACCGTCGGTGCTCCGTTGAGAGACCCCTCTACGAATCTGAGCACCATTTATCAGGACATGATGAAGGAAGGCCACCAAATGGCCCTTCATAGCTACACCCACCCTAGAATGGAAGGGCTCCCCAACAACGACGCTATCATGTGGGAGTATAGCCAGGACATTGCCGCTGTTAAGGAGCAGTTCGGCATCACGACCAAATACTTCCGCCCTCCTTTCGGTAACGAGGGCGCTCGTATGAGACAGCAGCTGGTTGCGGCGACGCAAAGCAACAGCCCCTACATTGTGAACTGGAACATCGATGTCGAGGATTGGCTCCACGCCCAGTCCGACACTCCCGAACAGCAGAAGGTGTCTTTCAAGCGCGACCTGGACAAGGGCGGCAGTCTCGTTGTCATGCACTACTTGTATCCCAGTACTGTCAGCTATTTGAGGGACTTCATCAAGATGGCCAAGGCCACGGGAAAGCAGCTCATGCGGGTAGATCAGTGTATGGAGGACCCCGATGCGCCTCCGTTGTAATTGATAGGATGGGATGTTCACTGTATGATAATTGAAATAGCTACATATGGGATGAGATGGAGACATATAGAGATTCAGGCAGGCAACTTTTTAATTCATATGATTCGAAGACATTCTACCGTTTTCGCATTCTCACTTTCTCTCGTAATTATAACTTACCTTTTCGGGTACGTAAAATCACTAGGTGCAAAACGGGTAGCAGTGGCCATATACGAAAGTTCTATACTATAGGTATCCTCGAATATAAAAATATAAGATGCTTGTGATATTTCCGCCTAGTTATAGCGGGCGAATATTTTTATTCCGAGTTAACTTAAAATAAATCTCTTAAGAAGGATTATGTATTAACTTAAGCTAGTAAATAATTTTTTTGATAATTTTAATTAAATTATTTATTCATTTTGGAGTTTTATTTTTATTTATAATTCGGGCGGATTTTAACTTTATTTATTTATTTTTATATTCTACTTTTATTAACTACTCAGGTAATTCTTAATATTAATTATATAGTATTAATATATAGTATTAATAAATACTCTTATTATTTTAATAAACTATTTTTTTAAAAATTTCTATTTTTTCAACTTTCCCTTTTATAAAGTTTATAATTACGGATTATTAACTTAATATTATTTATATAAAGTTAATATCTTTTTAGGGCCCGGTCTGCTTTATTAAGGGCTATTTTTACTTTTATAAATAAGCTAGTTTATTAAAGTTAATATTAAGTATCTTTATTACGTACTTTAATAAAACTTTATAACTAACTATAATTAGCTATAATTATTACTAAATACTAATAATCCCGTTATAATATATTAATTACTTTTTAAATAGTTAAAAACTACCTTCTATTTTCTACTTTATTTAATAACTTTAAAATATCATTTTTAATCCTTTTTATTTTATTTTTATATTACGTTCTTAAAATATTAATAATATTTTAAAATTAATTAAGTATTTTAAAGCTATTATATTATATAAGCTAAGTATTAATTAAAATAATAATTATATTAATATACCTCTTTTTAACCCCCCGATAGAGTAATTCGCTAGGGCCGTACTATATATTACGTATTAAAGAAAACTAAGTATATTACGCTCTATACCTAATTACTAATTAAAATAGTAGTTAATTAACTTAACTAATTTTTTTTTATTAATAGTTCCTAACCTTCTCCTGCTTTTAGCTATTTAAAGAGCGAGCTATATTTATTTTAATATATATAAAACCTCTTAATATTAGCTTATATAAATAATTAGCCCTTTGGGGTCCGGTCCGCCTTATTAGGGGCTATTTTCGCTTTTATAAATAAGCTAGTCTATTAAGGTTAATATTAAATATTTTTATTACGTATTTTAATAAAACTTTATAACTAACTATAGCCGGCCGTAGCTATTACTAATTATTAATACTAACTAAACTTAAAATATTATTAATAACTCTATCGAGGTAGTATTTTAACTAGCCAACCTCTTGACTAGTTGTCTAACTAGCTATTTAAGTAGTAGTTTATATATTAATAGGTTTATTTAGTAAATTTATTTAGTAAATTTGTTTAGTTTAAATAGAGAGTAGCTTTGGGTAATATTAGAAATAATAAGGATAAAAAGAATTTTTATAAGCTTTAGTATAGTAAAAAAGTAATAAATATTAGCCTATTTAGCCCTTTTTTTAAAAACCTCTATGTTATTATTAAAGTTTAGAACTTTTACGGTTAAGGAAGGCTATTTCTAACTATTATAGCTAACTATTACGGCTAACTATTATAGCTAACCTCTATTATTAACCTTTTTAATTAGCGCTACTACGTAAGTATATTACTTAGCCTATTATTAATAAGTAGCTAAAGAGGGTAGCTTACTTATCCCGAATTATATAGCGGTTTTTATATCGAAATTACTATATTATATTAAGTGCGTACTTAGGGTATATTACGCATATTATATAATTAAAAAGTATCCCGTATTATATAATTTCCCTTAAAAATATAATCCCGTTAAGGTCGATCTTTTGTACTTATAAAGCCGGAAAAAAAAAACTACTATATTAATAACTCTATTATTATAATATATTAATCGCTTTTTAAATAATTAAAAACTACCTCTTATTTTTTACTTTTTTTAATAACTCTAGAATTTTTTTTAATCTCTTTAAATTTCCTATTTTATTATAATTATATTAAAGTATTAATAATATTTAAGAGTTAGTTAGGTATTTTAAAGCTATTATTATATTATATAAGCTAGGTATTAATAATAGTAATATTTATAAAAGGATATACGTTTTTTTAAATTTTAAAATTAATAATAACTAATTTATACTCTTTTAAACAATCTTTTTATAAATTAGGATTATTAAGTATAATATTAATAAAATCGAACTATTAGCTCCTAAAGTATCCTTATAAGTTAATAAGTTAGTATTTTAGTGTTTTAAATATTTTTAAAAATAAGTAAACGGTTTAGTAATAATAATAATAATAATAGGGCGATAATAATAAATAGTAAGGGAAGTAGCGTTTTTTAATTTTAATAAAGGAAACGAGGTAATAAATATATATATATATATAAGTAAAGTTAAAAGTATTAATAAGAGTTAATATCGTTTTTAATAACGGTAACGAGGTCATTTTTAATACTATATTATTATAAGCTATTATTATTTAAAGGGTAGTAAACTTAGCTAAGTAAGTATAAGCTTATAAAGTAGTAGCGTCGGGCGCTTAGTATTATTATTAATAATTTTAAACTTTATAAAAAGGAAAGTTAGAAAAGTAAAAAATTTAAAAACAAAATAGTTTATTAGGATAGTAAGAGTATATATTAATACTATATATTAATATTATATAAATAATACTAAGAATTACCTAAGTAGCTAGTAAAAAAAAATATAAAAATAAAAAAACAAATAAATAAAAAATAAATAAATAAATAATTAGATTTTATATTATATACTCTTTTTTATTAAGGGTTAAGGGGCCCCTTATATATTCCTTTATATTTATAATATAGCCTATATTAAAAGGATTTTTAGCTTTATAAAATATAATTTTTAAACTAGCGTTAATATATTAGATTTTAATATTTATATTAACCTAATTATTTATAATATTCGTACTATTACTTAGCTAAATTCTGTATTATTAAAAAATATTTTATTATTTTTTAAGTATATTTATATTAATTATAATAATTATAACGTCGAGCTAGCTAAGAGTACTTAGCCCGAGAGGGGTAGACTTATTAATAAGTATTTTTGAATTCTTATCGAAGTAGTATTTTAATAAGCTAACTTTTTAACTAGTTATTTAACTAGCTATTTAAGTAGTAGTTTATATATCAATAAATTTATTTAGTAAATGTATTTAGTAAATTTATTTAGTAAATTTATTTAATAAATTTATTTAGTAAATTTATTTAGTTTAAATAGAGCTTAAAGTAATATTAAAAATAATAAAAATAAAAAGAATCTTTATAAGCTCTAATATAAATAATAAATATTAGCTTATTTAGCTTTTTTTTTAAAAAACCCCTATATTGTTATTAAAGTTTAGAACTTTTATAGTTAAGGGCCGCCTCTAACTATTATAGCCGATTATTATAGCTAATTATTATAGCTAACCTTTATTATTAACCTTTCTAACCGGCGCTACTACGTAAAGGGTAGCTTATTTATCCTAAATTATATAGCGGTTTTTATATTAAAATTATTATATTATATTAAGCGCGTACTTAGGGTATATTATACGTATTATATAGTTCAAAAGTATACTATATTATATAATTTTTTTTTTAAAAACGTAATCCTGTTAAGGTTAATCTTTTGCGCTTATAAAGCTAAAAAAAAACCACTATATATATATATATATATATTCGTTATTTCTTTTTATTAAAATTAAAAAATGCTTCCCTTGCTATTTATTATTATTATTATATTATTATTATTATTATTATTAAACTATTTATTTTAAGAATATTTAGAATGCCAAAACGCTAACTCGTTAACTTATAGGGATGCTTTAAGGGCTAGTAATTCGATTTTATTAATATTATATTTAATAATCCCGAATTATAAAAGAATTATTCCCCCCGACAGAGCAATCTGCCGGGGCCGTACTGTGTATTACGTATTAAGGAAAACTAAGTATATTGCGCTCTATACTTAATTACTAATTAAAACTCCCGACCTTCCCCCGCCCGTCTAGAGGGTAAGCTATACTTATTCTAATATATATAAAACCTCTTAATACTAGCTTATATAAGCGGCTAAATCCCGTATTATATACTCTTTTTTATTAAGGGTTAGGGGGCCCCTTATATATTCCCTTATATCTATAATATAACCTATATTAAAGGGATTTTTAGCTTTATAAAGTATAATTTTTAAGCTAATATTAATATATTAGATTTTAATATCCGTATTAGCCCGGCTATTTATAGTATTCGTACTATTACTTAACTAGATTCCGTATTATTAAAAAGTATTTTATTATTTTTTAAGTATATTTATATTAGTTATAATAGTTATAGCGTCGAGCTAGTTAAAAAGGGTGCTTAGCCCGAGAGGGGTAGACTTATTAACGGGTATTTTTAGAGAGTTTTAGCTTACTAATTACTAATTATATACTAAAAGAGTAGGTTCTTATTAAAGTAGTAGTTTATATATTAATAAGTTTATTTAGTAAATTTATTTAATAAATTTATTTAGTTTAAATAGAGAGTGGTTTTAAGTAATATTAAAAGCGATAAGGATAGAAAAAATCTTTATAAGCTCTAAGTAGTAAATATTAGCTTATTTAGCCCTTTTTTCAAAAAACCTCTACGTCGCTATTAAAGTTTAGAACCTTTATAGTTAAGGAAGGCTATTTTTAACTATTATGGCTAACTATTATAGCTAATTATTATAGCCGACTTTTATTATTAATATTTCTAGCCGGCGCCGCCGTAGGGCAGCTTACTTATCCCAAATTATATAATAGTTTTCGTATCGAAATTAATATATTATATTAAGCGCGTACTTAGGGTATATTATGCGTATTATATAGTTAAAAAGTATATTGTATTATATAATTTTTTTTAAAAGCGTAATCCCATTAAGGTCGATCTTTTATACTTATAAAGCCGGAAAAAAACTACTATATAAAAGAATTATTATCCCGCGCCTAATATTACTATTAATCCATATTTATAAACTTTATAAAAAGGAAAGTTTAAAAGGTAGACGAAAATTAAGAAAATAGTTTAACGAGATAGTATAAATATTTACTAATACTATATATTAATACTATATAACTAATATTAAGAATCGCCCGAGTAGCTAATAAAGGTAGAATAATAAAATAAATAAAAAAAATTATTTTAAGGAGTATAAACTAGCTATTATTAATTTAAAGATCTAAAAAAACGAATATACCTTTATAAGTATTACTATTATTAATACCTAGCTTATATAATATAATAGTTTTAAAATACTTAACTAATTCCTAAATATTATTAATACTTTTAATATTACTATACTAAAATAAAAAGTTTAAAAAGATTTAAAAGAAAAATCTAAAGCTATTAAAAAAAGTAAAAAATAGGGGGTAGTTTTTAGTTATTTAGAGGGCGATTAATATATTATAATAGCGGGATTATTAGTATTTAATAATAGGTATAGCTAGCTATAGTTAGTTATAAAGTTTTATTAATATACATAATAAAGATATTTTATATTAATTTTAATAAACTAGCTTATTATAATAGATTTAGGATGCGACTAGTAATAGGATACCGATAACTTAGCAACCAGTATATAAATTATATTATAAGAAAACTTTTTAAAAAGTAAAGCTTATATAAAGGACTCTATAAGCTTTAGTTTTATAATATAACTATACTTATATTATAGCCCTATTAGTTAAGTACTTATAGTTTAATCTTTTATAATTCTAAAACTTTTATTTTTATAGAGTAATTAATATAAATAATAATAAATTATAAAAACGAACAGAACGTTAATAAAGTAATACTTAGTTATTAATAAAGAGCTATTAGTATTAATAAATTATAATTATTTAAAGTTAATTACTTAACCCTATTTTATCTAAGAGAACGAGCTTATTATAAGGTAAGTCCTACCTAAATACTAACGTTTATAAAAAAACTAAATAAAGAAAATAATTAGGGTAAAATACCTTTATAAGCTAGTTACTTCGTTAATACCCTAAGGACCCTATCCGTTATAAACGGGGCGTTTATTAATAATTAATTACTAAACGTACGAGGTTTAGGTATATATAAAGGTATAAGTAGTACTAAAATAGTTAGTTTAATAGACCTTATAAGCTTAATAATAACTTATTTTTATAAAATAATAAAAATAATAATTAAAGACCGAAACTAAAAATAGCGTTAATATAAAGAGCTTATTTAATAACTTACTAAGTAGCTAATAATACGTTTAGGTTAATAAAAATATAAAAAGCCTTTTTTTATAATTATAAACCGATTAGAGAAGAGTTTATAAGTACTTAAGTAGTAAATTAGATTATTATTATAAAAATAAGTAATAATCTTCGTATAGAAAGTATTATAGAATAATATATTAAATAGGCCCTATTTAAAATACCCTTATTATTATAAATATAATAATATAATTATAAAAAGAGCCTCTAAAATCCCCTTTCCTAGGGCGACTTCTTAGTATTTATTTATTAATAATATATAAACCCCGAGATATAAAAATAGGAATATTATAAAAAACTAAAAATAAAGAGGCTAAAAGAGGGTTAGACCCTTACTTAGTTCTTTACTAAATAGTTAATAATTTATTATAACCTAAGTATAAAAGATATAAAGAACTTAAAAGTAGAGGTATATTAGTTCTTTTTTAAATTATTATTTTAACTATAGGACGCCTTAATTTATTATAAGGTTTTAATTAAAAGAGTACGTAATATAGTTTATAAAGTTAATAAATTATAATTATTAAATTAGTAAAAGGGCGGCGATTAATTATAAAAGAACGGTAAAAAGAGGTTATATTTATTATTAAAATAACTATATTAAATATCCCCTTTTTATAAAAAAAAAAGTAAAGAGAGCTCTAAGGGGCTAAGCTTTAGAAACTTATTAAAAATAATATTATAAAAGCTATATAATAAAAGTACTTATACTAAGTTATTATAAAAGCGTTATAGTAATAATATTAAGTACTTTATATATAATAAATTAAGCTATATATTTAATAAGTATTAAAAGAATAAGTTAGGAAGTAGGGGTAATAATAAGCTAACGTACCCCTAATTAAATCTAATATTAATAACTATTTAATAAATTATTACTAAGCCGAGAGTTATAGAGGTCAACTCTTTAAAAAACGAATAAGTATAGGTAATATACTTAATATACTTATACTAAGTATTAAGAGGGTATTAATAAGAATAATTATAAAGAGTAGGGCGATAGTTTTATAAGGGGTTATTAAAAAGTTAGTAAAAGTTAATATAAATATATATTTTAAAATAGATATTATTAGTACTAAGCTCGTAACTTACTTAGGGTTAACCTTAGTTATTATTATAGCCCCTTTATTAAAGGATTTTTAAAATAAAACTATAGGCTAAGGGAAGGCTTATTAATTAACGCTCTTCTTTATTAATTACTATAAGTAGCTAAAAAAGATTTAATAACTATTTATTATAATTAATAAGGATAAAAGAATAATAAACCTCTTATTATTATAGCTATTAATAAGCTAAGAGGGTATTTATATTAATATTATAACGAATATATAGTTATATAACCTTATTTTTATTATTAAACTAGAGGTAATAGCTTATAATATTATTAAGAATTATAAAAGGGCTTATATATTATATATTATTATTATAAGAAGTATTATAGGGATAATAAAAACTAAACTATAAGGGGGTCTATTATTAGAACTTTAATTAGAAGTAGAGATGTTTAATGAGTAATTAGTAAAAAGACCGTAGTTATATAGTAGGGTAGAATACTTAATTAACTTAGTTCTAAGTACTAAACTACTATATAGCCCTATTTATTTATTAAATAAGAAATAACTCGATAAGCTTTGTATATATATTATTAAAAACTTAGTAAATAGTCGTATTATACCCTTAGTTAATAAGGCTAAAGTACTAATCCTCTTTATATTAAAAAGAAATAGTACGCTATACTTTTATATAAACTACTACGGGCTAAATAAAGTAATTATAAAAAATCGATACTTACTACTACTTATTAATAAGCTCCTAAATAAGCTTTGCGGGGTAAAATAGATTTTAAAAATAGATATTAGGGATACTTATTACCGTATTTAAATTAAAAAGGAAGACTAATAAAAAATAGCGTTCTAGAGCTAATATAGCTATTTTAAGTATACTATTATACCCTTTAAGTTAATAAACGTACCCGTAACGTTTTAAGTATATATTTACTAAACGCTCACTAACTTACTAAATACTTACTATATAGTATATATAAACGATTTAATAATTTACTTAATAATAAGGGAGTAGTATATAGAGGATATTAAAAAAGTCCTTTAACGTTTATAATTATATAGGCTTTTTACTAAATTATTAAAGTACTTATTTTATTAAAAAAGGGTTAAATTCTTAGGTTATATTATTATATTAAAAGGAATCGAGATTAACCTATTATAAGTACGAACGATTATTAATTAAAAGGCACTAGAGTTTATTAGGGATATTTAAGTATTCCTAGGGTTTTATAACTTTTATTATAAGTTTATTACTAAATACTTAGGTATTATTATATTAATAATAGTATTATTAAAAATAAAAAAGGGGTAAATAAAGGATTTTTAATAAACTAAGGAAGTAAATAAGGCGTTTAATTAGCTAAAGGTTACTTTTACCTCGGTAACTATACTTATATATTAGAACCTATAACGTATTATATAAGTAAAAACTAACGCTTTAGTTAAAGCTATTATAATAATTTTATTATAATAAGCTAATAAAAAATAATAACTTATTATTTATTAATTATAAAAGCTTTTAGATATAGAATAGTAATAGGCTATAAGTTAATAAGAACTACTTATTATAATAAAAGGGCTAGAGTACTAAGCTTATTATTTTTAAGGCTTCTTATAAAAGTTTATAGTTTTAATAAATTACTAAGTACTTAAAGAAGTAATTAGCATACTAATACGGGACCTTTAGGAAAGGTTTATAAAGTAAGTATATAAACTATTAATATTTAATTTTAACTTAGAATATAAGCTAAGGAAAATAAACCTAGCGGACAGTCTATTTAAAAAGCTAGACTATATAGAGGGAGAAGTGCTTTATAAAAACGTCCTCTTTATACTAACTTAGTAACTACGTCTTATTAACAAACTATTACTTAACGTTTAATAAAAGATAATTAACTTAAAAAGGAAAAATAATATTACTAAGGTATATATTTAAGTAATTAAGGCCTTTTTTTATAATCCTAGTTAAATATTAACTAGCTCTAAGGATAAGGAATCCTCTTCCCTATATTAATAGCGTATTATAGAGCGCACTAATAAAATAATAATAATTATTATTATAATAACTCGAGGTAAGAAAGTAAAAAAGTTATTAATAAATACTCGTTAATAGTTTAATAAGGATAAAGAAGAGTTAAATAGAACTAGGGTTATTATATTAAAATAATATATCCTACGTCTTATTATAAAAGAGCTTATAAAAAGTAAAATAATATTTACTTCCTATTTCTTACTAAAAGTTAAGGAGCTTATTAAAGGATTATAAATTAAAAACGAGTTTTATATATTATAATTAATAAGAGTCCGTACTATAACTAATAAGCTAAAAGTATATTTATTTAATAAATAAGGTATACTATTTTTTAAAAAAAAACTCGTTATTCTTTAAATAAAGTCTTTTTAAATAGAGATCCTTTATTAATATTACGATAATTAAAGGGTAGGTTATATAAGAGCTATAAAAACTCTTAAGCTAATTTAAAAGAAGTTTTATTAAAAAAATATTTAATAAGATATTTAAGAATATATTAAGAACTATAAGTATTATTTAGGAGTTATAACCCTAAGATATAAGCCGTATAAGTAACTATAGTTATTATTATTACTGTTATATTTATTTTAGAAAATATTTATAAACTTTATTATAGGGTTATTATTAAGCGCTTATAGTAACGGCACTAAGTATAATTATATTTTAATTATTATTTATTATATAATAAAGTTTATAAAGTTCTTACTTATTATTAAGATACTTAATATAATATAAATAGTAAGTATTTTATATAGGGAGGTTAAATATAAGTTCGGTATATTAAAAAGTATTATTATAAATAAAAATAAGCTTTTTATAAGCGTATTTTAAGAGGAGTTTACTAAGGAACGGGCGATATATTACTAATTATTTACTATATATTACTTATAAATAAATAACTAAATAGAGCGGACTTATTAAATATTAAAAAAGTATTTAAGGATTTATACTAAGGGCTCGCTAAATAAGTAAGTAATATAGTTAAAAGAGGCTAAGTTTATATATAATAATAACCTATACTTTATTATAAAAGTATTCCTATATATAATACTATATAGTTATTACTCTAAGTATATTAAATACGTACTTAATTATAAAACTATAGTCTAGGGGGTTTATAAAAAAGTCTAAAAAATTAGTAAAATTAGGGCCTAAGTTACGTAAGCTTAGGTATAAGCCTCTAAGAACTAAGTAGCTTATTATAATAAAAAATATACCCTAAAGGAGTTTAATTATAAAGAGGTCGTTAGCTTATTAATAAAGAATATACGTTTTAAAAATAATAAATTAGCGTTAAGATATATTAAAATAATAATAGCTAAAAGGGTAGGTAAATAAGCTTATTAAGTATACTTACTAAAATCCCCCCGACGGAGCAATCCGCCGGGGCCGTACTATATATTACGTATTAAAGAAAACTAAGTATATTACGCTCTATACTTAACTACTAATTAAAACAGCTCCCGACCTTTCCCCGCCCGTCTAGAGGGCGAGCTATACCTACTCTAACGTATATAAGACCTCCTAGTACTAGCCTACGTAAGCAGCTAGATCCCGTATTATATACTCCTTTTTATTAAGGGTTAGGGGGCCCCTTATATATTCCTTTATATTTATAATATAGCCCATATTAAAGGGATTTCTAACTCTATAGAGTATAATTTCTAAACTAATATTAATATATTAAATCTTAACGTTTATATTAACCTAGCTATTTATAGTATTCGTACTATTACTTAGCTAAATTCCGTACTGTTAGAAGGTACTTCGCTAATCCTTAGGTATACTTATATTAGCTACGATAGCTATAGTATCGAGCTAGCTAAAGAGGGCGCCTAGCCTGAGAGGGGTAGACTTATTAACGGGTATTTTTAGAGAGTTCTAGCCCACTAATTACTAACTATATACTAGGAGTAGAGTAGTAGTTTATATATTAATAGGTTTATTTAGTAAATTTATTTAGTTTAAATAGAGAGTAGCTTTAGGTAATATTAGAAGCGATAAGGATAGAAAGAATCTTTATAAGCTCTAGTATAATATTAGCCTATTTAGCCCTTTTTTTTAAAAACCTCTACGTCGCTATTAAAGTTTAGAACCTCTATAATTAAAAAAGGCTACTTCTAACTATTATAGCCGACTATTACGGCTAACTATTATAGCTAACCTCTATTATTAACTTTTCTAACCAGTACCGCTACGTAAAGGGCAGCTTACCTATCCTAAATTATATAATAGTTTTTATATTAAAATTACTATATTACGTTAAGCGCGTACTTAGAGTATATTATACGTATTATATAATTAAAAAGTATACTATATTATATAATTTCCTTTAAAAGCGTGATCCCGTTAAGGTCGATCTTTTGTACTTATAAAGCCGGAAAAAAACTACTATATACTTACTAAAATAATATTAGAGAATATATAATATTTTTTTAGTTTCTTAGCTCGAACTATAGGGAAATTACTAAATAGTTAGTAACTAAATAGTAAGTCTCTTAGAGTTAGAAAATAAGTAAAATATTTAAGAAGTTAAAGAAATTATTATAAAATAAAGTAAAAGAGGAAACTTATATTATTTTATTAAATAGGCTAGGTAGTTTATAGAGTATAATATATAAGAGCTTATTAAGTATTTTAAAAGCGTAGCGGAAGTAATTAAAAAACTTAAATATTATAAAAAAAAGATATATATAAAATAAAATAATAAACGTTAAGTTCGTAATAAAAGGTTATTAAAAATAAGTTAATTAATAATACTCTATAAAACCCTTTTTATTTAGCCTAGCGTAACTTTTTAAAAAAAAATATAGTATTATAACCCTTAGTAATACGTTACTAAGGGATTACTAAGATCTAGCTATATAGGGGGAGTAACTTATATAATATTAATAATAATAATAGTAGCTCTAATATATACTTCTAAAGTATAATAATTAATAATAATATTATACTTAATAAATAAGAAGTAGGGAGGCTTTATACGCATACTAGGCTAATTATTTAGAATAAGGCCGTTAATTTTATTAATATTATAATAAGTAAGAGGAAGGTAGTTAAAGTTATATAAGTTATTATATATAGTAATAGTAGCGGTTTATAAAGCCTTCGCTACTTAGTTATTATTAAGAGCTATAATAAGAGGTATAATAAGAGCTATAATAAGAAGTATAACGGGAGCTACGATAAGAGGTATAATAGGAACTATAATAAAAAGTATAATAAAAAGCGAAGTAGGGGGTATAATATTATTATTATTATTAATAAGTTAATAACGGCGGACGTTATTTAAAGTAACGCTCTTATTTTTCAAGTTAAACTAAGGGGCCTTAGTAATATTAATATTTATAAAGAACTTATTAATATCGAACTACTAATTACGATTTATAGTTTTAACCTTAGTTATAATAATAGCTTTATTAAGCTATTATAGAGCCTTTATTTAAAATAAGAAGAGTATAATACTAGCCTTATTAAGATTTAAAATAATATAATTAAGAGCTAAAGAACCTTTATTTATATTAAAAAGAGTAATATAGGTAGAGGTTAATAAGTTATTAATATTAAAATAATAATACTTATTATAATACTAAAAAAGAGAGTTTTTTAAATTATTAAGGAGCTTTTTAGAATTATTATCCTTACGCTAGGACTTATTAAACTTAAACCTAAAGTCGTCCTATTTATCTTTATTATTAAGAATATAGTTAATAATAAGAATATACTTTTTAATAAGAGTCCGAGTCTTAGGACTATAAGAAATAGGAGTAGTATTATATATAGTAATAATATAAATAAGTACCTTATTTACTAAGTACTTAATAACGTATTTATAAAAAGTAAGGAAATTAAGAAACTCCTAAATATACGTAATAATAATACCCTAGGGAGTCTTTTTATAATACTAAGCTAGAGTATTAAAGTTATTTTATAAAATAATTACGTAATTATTATTATAAAAATAAGCCGGCTAGAAGTAATTAAAGTAAGAGATAATCTTAGCTTAGTTATTAATATTAATAATATTAGCTTAAAAAGAAGGAAAAAAATCTAAGTTAGTAAGAGGAAATATTTACTAAACGATTACTAACGACTTATTATAATTAAAATTAATAAGTTTAAATACTCATAGTTAGTAATAAGCTTTTAAAAAGTAGCCTACTTAAAATAGACCTTTTTCTTTTTATTACTTACTAATGGGTTAGTAATATAAATAATAACCTTCTTTTATATATTAGTAATATAGCTAAAAGTATAAAAAACGTAGCCGCGCTTATAGGAGTTAAGGTTATCTTATACCTTAGTATTATAAAACTTTATAAAAGTATTTTAAATAAACTAAGTAGCACTATATAGCTCCTTAGGAACTTAAAAAATATTATTAACTAAATACTTTAATAACGGATTAATAAGGACTCGACGACTTATAATAAAATACTTCTTTTTATTAACTTAATAAATAATATACTTAGTAACGTAAGTACTAATAATATAAACGAGCTTATTAATATTATAATATATACTAACTAAGTAGCGTATATAAGGAGTATTATTATAAAGACTACAGAAGCCTTTCTTAGGATTATACTCTATATTAAATATATCCTAGATATACGAAATAGTAGATATTTTAGTAAATATTTAGTAATAGTATAGTAAGAGAATTATAATTAAAAAATGATATAGAATTAAAATATTATTAAAAAAAAAGGTATAGTTATATAGGAAAGAATTTATAGAACGGTTATTAAATAGAAAGGGGGAAGAAAAAAGTAAATACGTAACTAGTAATAAAATTTTTTTTTTATTTTACTTAATAGCTTAGTAATAATAATAATTACGAGGTTAAGCGGGCCCTTATATATTATAACGGTTAGAATACTTTATTATAAATACGTATTACTAACTTAGTAACTAGTCGGTGCGCTATTACTAAATAATAATAATAAAATACTCGTTAAATAATAAGATAGGAGTAATGCTTTATTTATAAGTAAAAAAGGATATTATTAATGCCTTAAGGAATTTATTATAAATAATAACGTTAATAGCTTTATTATTAATATTAAAAAAAGATATTACGTAATAACTTTAGGGACTAAAGTTATATAAGGGGGGAGTAATTATAATAAATTTAGGATATAATTAGTAATAAGATATTAATAACTTAGTAACTAATATATAAATCGTATTATAAAAGAACTTTTTAAGAAGTAAAGCTTATATAAAGGACTTTATAAGCTTTAGTTTTATAATATAGTTATACTTATATTATAGCCCCGCTAGTTAAGTACTTATAGCCTAATCTCTTATACTTATTTATAAAAATAAAAATAGCCCTTAATAAGGCGAACCGGATCCTAAAGGGATATTAATATTATATAAATAAATCGAGAACTACTTAAGTAGCTAGTAAAAATAGCATAAAAATAAATAAATAAAGTTAATATATAGAATAATATCCTCTTAATAGAGTAATCTACCGGGGCCGTAACGTATACTACGTATTAAGGAGAACTAAATATATTACGCTCTATACCTAATTACTAATTAAAATTAACCGACTTAATTATTATTTCCTTTTTATTAATAGCTCTTAACTTTTTATTATAGTTTTTTAAGTTTTAATTATTTAAAAAGCGAGTTATACTTATTTTAATATATATAAGACCTCTTAGTATTAGCTTATATAAATAGCTAAATCTTATATTATATACTCTTTTTTATTAAAGGTTAAGTAGCCTCTTGTTTTTTTTAAATTAATAATATAGCTTATATTAAAGTGATGTTTAGTTTTATGAAATATAAATTTTAAGTTAATATTAATATATTAAATCTTAATATTTATATTAGCTTAGTTATTTATAATATTCGTCTTATTATTTAGCTAAATTCTATATAGTAGTTTTTTTCTAGCTTTATAAGTATATAGTAGTTTCTTCTCCGGCTTTATAAGTATAAAAAATCGACCTTAACGGGATTACGCTTTTAAAGGAAATTATATAATATAATATACTTTTTAATTATATAATATATATAATATATCCTAAGTATATGCTTAACGTAATATATAAATTTTAATATAAAAACTATTATTTAATTTAAAATAAATAAGCTACCCTCTTTATTACGTAGTAGTACTAGTTAAAAAGGTTAATAATAGAGGTTAGTTATAATAATTAGCTATAATAATCGGCTATAATAATTAGCTATAATAATCAGCTATAATAATTAGTTATAATAATTAGCTATAATAGTTAGAAGCGGCCTTCTTTAATTATAAAGGTTCTAAACTTTAATAATAATATAGAGGTTTTTAAAAAAAGGGCTAAATAGGCTAATATTTACTACCTTTTTATTATACTAAAGCTTATAAAACTTCTTTTTATCCTTATCGCTTTTAATATTACTTAAAACTACTCTCTATTTAAACTAAATAAATTTACTAAATAAACTTATTAATATATAAACTACTACTCTATTCTTAATATATAGTTAGTAATTAGTAAGCTAGAACTTTTTAAAAATACTTATTAATAAGTCTACCCCTCTCGGGCTAGGTACCCTTAGCTAGCTCGACGCTATAGCTATTATAATTAATATAAATATACTTAAAAAGTAGTAAAATACTTCTTAATAATACGGAATTTAGCTAAGTAATATTATAAGCGCTATAAATAGCTAGGCTAATATGAATATTAAAATTTAATATATTAATACTAACCTAGTTATTTATTTATATTTTTTACCTTTACTAGCTACTCGGGCGATTCTTAATATTAATAATATAGTATTAATATATAGTATTAATAAATACTCCTACTATTTTAATAGACTATTCTTTTTAGATTTTCTACTTTTTTAACTCTCCCTCTTATAAAGTTTATAATTACGGATTAATTAATAATAATATTAAGTACTTAACGCTACTACTTTATAAGCTTACTACGTACTTAGCTAAGTTTACTACCCCTCTAAATAATAGTATCTTATAATAGTATAGTATCGGAGATGCCCTTGTTATTGTCATTAAGAACGATACTAACTCTTATTACTAATATTTTCAACTTTACTTGTATATATATATATATTCGTTACCTCGTTTCTTTTATTAAAATCGAAAAACGCTACTTCCCTCGCCGTTTATTATTATTATTATTAAACCGTCTATTTTAAATATATATTATTAAAATACTAAAACGCTAACTCGTCGACTTATAAAAATACCTTAGGGGTTAGTAATTTAATCTTATTAATATTATACTTAACGATCCTAATCTATAAAAAGATTATTTAAAAAAGTATAAACTAATTATTATTAACTTAAAGATCTAAAAAGATATATATACCCTTATAAATATTATTATTATTAATACTTAGTTTATATAATATAATAATAGCTTTAAAATACTTAACTAACTCTTAAGTATTATTAATATTTTAATATTATTATAATAAAATAGGAAATTTAGAGAGATCAAAAAGAAAAATCTAGAGCTATTAAAAAAAATAGAAAGTAGGGGGTAGTTTTTAACTATTTAAAAAGTAATTAATATATTATAGCGGCGGGGTTATTAATATCTTAAGTTTAGTTAGTATTAATAGCTATGGCTAGCTATTATTAGTTATAAAGTTTATTACGTAATAAAAACTCGGTATTAACCCTAGTAGACTAGCTTGCTTATGAGGGTAAAGTTGGCCCCTAATGAGGCGGACCGGACCCTAAAGGGACTAACCTAATTATAATAATTATAATAAACGAGCTAGAGATATATAGGGTTAAAATAATAAGCTAGTGCTTTAAATAGCTCCTATAAGACCCCCTAAGTAATTATAATACTTATATAAAAAAAGAGATTATACTAAACTTAGCTATTTATATAAGTATAATGGATTCGGGATACGACTAGTAATAGGACGCCGATAATTTAGTAACTAGTATACGGATCGTATTATAAAAGAACTTTTTAAAAAGTAGAGCTTATATAAAGGACTCTATAAGCTTTAGTTTTATAATATAGCTATATTTATATTATAGCCCCGCTAGTTAAGTACTTATAACTTAATCTTTTATAATTCTAAAACTTCTATTTTTACGGAATAATTAATATAAATAATAATAAATTATAAAAATAAACGGAACGTTAATAAAGCGACGCTTAGTTATTAATAAAGAGCTATTAGTACTAACGAGTTATAACTATTTAAAATTAATTATTTAACCCTATTCTATCTAAAAAAACGAGCCTACTATAGGGCAAGTCCTATTTAAACGCTAGTATTTATAAAAGAGCTAAATAAAAAAAATAATCGGGATAAATTACCTTTATAGGCTAGTTACCCTATTAATACCCCGAGGACCCTATTTATTATAAACAGGGCGTTTATTAATAATTAATTATTAAATATACGAGGTCTAGGTATATATAAAGGCGTAAATAATACTAAAATAACCAGCTTAATAAACTTTATAAGCTTAATAATAACTTACTTCTATAAAATAATAAAAATAATAGTCAAAGACTAAAACTAAGAACGGCGTTAATATAAAGAGCTTATTTAATAACTTACTAAGTAGTTAGCGACGTATCTAAGTTAATAAAAATATAAAAAGCCTCCTTTTTATAATTATAAACCGATTAGAGAAGAGTCTATAAGTACCTAAGTAGTAAACTAAATTATTATTATAGAAATAAATAATAATTTTTATATAAAAAGTATTATAAAATAGTATATCGAATAGGCCCTATTTAAGATATCCCTATTATTATAAATATAATAATATAATTATAAAAAGAGCCTTTAGAATCCCCTCTCTTAAGGTAACTTCTTAGTGTTTATTTACTAATAATATATAAACCCTAAGACGTAAGAATAAGAATATTATAAAGAGCTAAGAACAAAGAGGCTAAAAGAAGGTTAGACCCCTACCTAGTTCCTTACTAAATAATTAATAATTCATTATAACCTAAATATAAAAAATATAAAAAACTTAAAAATAAAAGCATATTAGTTCTTTTTTAGACTACTATCTTAGCTATAAGATAATTTAATTTATTATAAAGTCTTAATTAAGAGAGTACGTAATATAGCTTACGAAGTTAATAAACTATAGTTATTAAATTAATAAAAGGGTAGTAATTAGTTATAAAAGGACGGTAAGAAGAGGCTATATTTGTTATTAAAGTAATTATATTAAATATCCCTTTTTTATAAAAAAAAGAGTAGGGAGAGCTCTAAGGGGCTAGGCTCTAGAGACTCGCTAAGAATAATATTATAAAAGCTATATAATAAAAGTACTCGCGCCGAGTTATTATAAAAACGTTATAATAACGATATTAAGTACTTTATATATAATAAGTTAGGTTATATATTTAGTAAGTATTAAAAGAATAAGTTAGGAAGTAGGGGTAATAATAAGTTAACGTACCCCTAATTAAATCTAACGTTAGTAATTATCTAACGGGTTATTACTAAGCTAAGAGTTATAAAAATCGACTTTTTAAAAAATAAATAGGTATAAGTAATATACCTAATATACCTATGCTAAGTATTAAAAGGGTATTAATAAAAATAACTACGAAAGGTAAAGTAATAGTTCTATAAGGGGTTATTAAAAAGCTAATAAAAGTTAATATAAATATATACTCTAAAATAGATATTATTAGTACTAGGCTCGTAACTTACTTAGAGTTAACTCTAACTACTACTATAGCCCCTTTATTAAGGGATTTTTAAAATAAAGCTATAGGCTAAGGAAAGGCTTATTAGTTAACGCTCTTCTTTATTAATTATTATAAGTAGCTAAAGAAGATTTAATAACTATTTACCGTAGTTAATAAAAATAAAAAAATAATAAACCTCTTATTATTATAACTATTAATAAGCTAAGAGGGTATTTATATTAATATTATAATAAATATATAGTTATATAAGCCTATTTCTATTACTAAACTAGAGGTAATAGCTCGTAATATTATTAAAAATCGTAAGAAGGCTTATATATTATATATTACTATTATAAGAAGTATTATAGGGATAATAGAGACTAAATTATAAGGGGGTCTATTACTAGAACTTTAATTAGAAGTAGAGACGTTTAACGAGTAGTTAATAAAGGGACTATAATTATATAGCGGAGTAAAATACTTAATTAACTTAGTTCTAAGTACTAAACTACTATATAGCCTTATTTATTTACTAAGTAAGAAATAACTTAATAAGCTTTGCGCATATATTACTAAGAACTTAGTAAATAATTATATTATACCCTTAGTTAATAAGGCTAGGGTACCGATCCTTTTTATACTAAAGAAGGATAGTATGCTATACCTCTATATAAACTATTATAAGCTAAATAAAGTAATTATAAAGAATCGATACTTACTACTGCTTATCGATAAGCTCCTAAATAAGCTTCGTAAAGTAAAATAGATTTTAAAAATAAATATTAAGGATACTTACTACTATATCTAGATTAAAAAAGAAGACTAATAGAAAATAGCGTTCTAAAACTAATATAACTACTTTAAATATACTATTATACCCTTTAGGCTAACGAACGCACCCGTAACGTTCTAAGTATATATTTACTAAACGCTCGCTAACTTACTAAATACTTATTATATAGTATATATAAATAATTTAATAATTTATTTAATAATAAGGGAGTAGTATACGGAGGATATTAAGAAAGTCTTCTAACGTTTATAGTTATACGGGCTTTTTACTAAACTATTAAAGTACTCGTTTTATTAAAAAAGGGTCGAATTCCTAGGTTATATTATTATATTAAAAAAAATTAAAATTAACCTATTATAAGTACGAACGATTACTAATTAAAAGGCGCTAAAATCTATTAGGGATATCTAAGTATTCTTAGGGTTTTATAACTTTTATTAAAAGTTTATTACTAAATACTTAAGTATTATCGTATTAATAATAGTATTATTAAAAATAAAAAAGGGGTAGATAAAGGATTTTTAATAAACTAAAGAAGTAAATAAGGTATTTAATTAGCTAAAGGTCGCTTTTACCTTAGTAACCGTACTTACGCACTAGAACCTATAATATATTATATAAATAAAAACCGATGCTTTAGTTAAAGCTATTATAGTAATTTTATTATAATAAGCTAATAAAAAATAGTAACCCGTTACTTATTAATTATAAAAGCTCTTAGATATAAAATAGTAATAGGCCACGGGTTAATAAAAACTACTTACTATAGTAAAAGGGCTAGAGTACTAGGCTTATTACCTCTAAGGCCTTTTATAAAAATTTATAATCTTAATAAATTACTAAGTACTTAAGGGAGTAATTAATATACTAGCGCAGGACCTTCGGAAAAGGCTTATAAAGTAAATATATAAACTATTAATATTCGACTTTAATTTAAAACACTAACTAAAAAAAACAAACTTAATAAATAGTTTATTTAAAAAGCTAGATTATATAAAAAGAGAAGTACTTTAAAAAAACGTCCTCTTTACGCTAGTTTAGAAACTACGTTTTATTAGCGAACTACTGCCCGATGTTTAGCGAAAAATAATTAGCTTAAAAAAGAAAAATAATATTACTAAGGTATATATTTAAATAGTTAAGGCCTCCCTTCGTAATCCTAGCTAAATATTAACTAGCTTTAGGAATAGAAAATCCTCTCCCTTATATTAATAATATATTATAAGGCGTACTAATAAAGTAATAATAGTTATTATTATAATAACTTAAGATAAAAAAGTAAAAAAGTTATCAATAAACGCTTATTAATAGTTTAATAAGGATAAAGAGGAGTTAAATAAAGCTAGGGTTATTATATTAAAATAGTATATCTTATGTCCCGTTATAAAGGAGCTTATAAGGGGTAAAATAGTATTTATTTCTTATTTTTTACTAAAGACTAAGGAGCTTATTAAAAGATTATAAGCTAAAAACGAGTTCTATATATTATAATTAGTAAGAGTTTATACTATAGTTAATAAGCTAAGAGCATATTTATTTAATAAATAGGGTATACTATTTTTTAAAAAAAGACTTATTATCCTTTAAGTAAAGTCTCTTTAAATAGAGTTTTTTTATTAATATTACGATAACTATAGGGTAGGTTATATAGGAGCTATAAAAACTCTCGAGCTAATTTAGAGAAAGTTCTATTAAGAAAATATCTAACGGAATATTTAAAAATACGTTAAGAACTACGAGTATTATTTAGGAATTATAACTTTAAAATATAAGCCGTATAGGTAGTTATAGTTATTACTATTACCCTTATATTTATTTTAAAAAATATTTATAAACTTTATTATAAGGTTATTACTAAGCGCTCGTAATAATAGCGCCGAGTATAACTATATCTTAATTATTATTTATTATATAATAAAGTTTATAAAGTTCTTACTTATTATTAAGATACTTAACGTAGTATAAATAGTAAGTATTTTATATAAAGAGGTCAAATATAAGTTCGGTACGCTAAAAAGTATTATTATAAATAGAAATAAGCTCTTTATAAGCGCATTTTAGGAGGAGTTTACTAAGGAATAAGTAATATATTATTAATTATTTACTATATATTACTTATAAATAAATAGCTAAATAGAGCGGACTTATTAAATATTAAAAAAGTATTTAAAGATTTATACTAAGGGCTTATTAAATAAATAAATAGCGTAGTTAAAAAAGGCTAAGTTTATATATAATAATAGCCTATACTCTATTATAAAAATATCCTTATATATAGTACTATACGGCTATTACCCTAGGTACGTTAAATATATACCTAATTATAAAACTATAGTCTAGGGGGTTTATAAAAGGGTTTAAAAAATTAATAAAATTAGGGCCTAGGCTATATAAGCCTAGGTATAAGCCTCTAAGAGCTAAGTAGCTTATTATAATAAAAGATATACCCTAAAGGAGTTTAATTATAGAGAGGTCGTTAGCTTATTAATAAAGTATATATATTTTAAAAATAATAAACTAGTGCCGAAATATATTAAAGTAGTAATAGCTAAAAGGGTAAGTAAATAGGCTTATTAAGTATACTTATTAAAGTAGTATTAGAGAATATATAATATTTTCCTAATTTCTTAGCTCGAACTATAAAGAAATTACTAAATAGTTAGTAACTAAATAGTAAGTCTCCCGGAGTTAAAAAATAAGTAAAATATTTAAGAAGTTAAAAAAATCGTTATAAAATAAGGTAAAAGAAGAAACTTACGTTATCTTATTAAATAAGTTAAGTAACTTATAGAGTATAATATATAAAAGCTTATTAAGTATTTTAAAAGCATAGTAAAAATAGTTAAGAAATTTAAACGCTATAAAAAAAGGATATATATAAAATAGAATAATAAACGTTAAGTTTATAATAAAAAGTCGCTAAAAATAAGTTAATTAATAATACTTTATAAAACTCTTTTTATTTAACTTAGCATAACTCTTAAAAAAAAGATATAGTATTATAACCCTTAGTAATATATTACTAAAGGATTACTAAGATCTAATTATATAGGGGGAGTAACCTACGTAATGCTAGTAGTAGTAGTAGTAGCTCTAATATATACTTCTAAAATATAATAGTTAGTAATAATACTACGCTTAATAAGTAAAAAGCGGGGAAGTTTTATATATATACTAAGCTAACTACTTAGAATAAGGCCGTTAACTTTATTAATACTATAATAAGTAAAAAAAAAGTAGTTAAAGTTACGTAAGTTATTATATATAATAATAATAGTAGTTTATAAAGCGTTTACTACTTAGTTATTACTAAGAGTTATAATAAGAAGTATAACGGGAGCTATAATAAGAGGTATAATAAGAGCTATAATAAGAGGTATAATAAGAGCTATAATAAGAGGTATAATAAGAGCTATAATAAGAAGTATAATAAAAAGCGAAGTAGGGGGCATAATACTATTATTATTATTAATAAGTTAATAATAATAAACGTTATCTAAAATAACGCTCTTATTTTTTAAATTAAGCTAAGGGGCCTTAGTAATATTAATATTCGTAAAGAACTTATCAATATCGAATTATTAACTATAACCTATAACTTCGACCTTAGTTATAATAATAACTTTATTAAGCTATTATAGAGCTTTTATTTAGAGTAAGAGGAGTATAATACTAACCTTATTAAAATTTAGAATAATATAACTAAGGGCTAGGGAACCTTTATTTATACTAAAGAGAGTAGTATAAATAGGGGTTAGTAAGTCGTTAATATTAAAGTAATAGTACTTATTATAATACTAAAAAAAAAAGTTCTCTAAATTACTAGAGAGCTCCTTAGAATCGTTACCCTCGTACTAAGACTTATTAAACTTAAACCTAAAGTCGTCCTACTCGTTTTTATTACTAAGAATATAATTAGTAATAAGAATATACTTCTTAATAAAAGTCTAAGTCTCGGGATTATAAAAAATAGGGGTAGCGTTATATATAATAATAATATAAATAAGTACCTTATTTACTAAGTACTTAGTAACGCGCTTATAAAAAGTAAAGAAATTAATAAACTCCTAAATATATATAATAATAACGCCCTAAGGAGTCTCTTTATAATACTAAGCTAGAGTATTGAGGTTATTTTATAGAGCGGTTATATAACTATTATTATAAAAATAAACTAGTTAAAAATAATTAAAATAAAAAATAATCTTAGCCTAGTTATTAATATTAATAATATTAGTTTAAAAAAAAAATCTAAGTTAGTAAGAGGAAATATTTACTAAACGATTACTAACGACTTACTATAATTAAGATTAATAAGTTTAAATACTCGTAGTTAGTAATAAGTTCTTAAAGAGTAGCCTACTTAAAGTAGACTTTTTTTTTTATTACTTATTAATAAGTTAGTAATATAAGTAGCGACCTTTTTTTATATATTAATAATATAATTAAAAATATAAAAAACGTAGCCGCGCTTATAAGAGTTAAAATTACCCTATATTTTAGTATTATAGAACTTTATAAGGGTATTTTAAATAAACTAAGTAGCGCTATATAGCTCCTTAAGAACCTAGAAAATATTATTAACTAAATACTTTAATAATAAATTAGTAAAGACTTAATAATTTATAATAGAACATTTCTTTTTATTAACCTAATAAATAATATACTTAGTAATATAAGCGCTAGTAATATAAACAAGCTTATTAATATTATAATATATACTAACTAAGTAGTATATATAGGGAGTACTATTACGGAGACTATAGAAGCCTTTCTTAGGATTATACTCTATATTAAGTATATTTTAAATATACAAAATAGTAAATATTTTAGTAAATACTTAGTAATAATATAATAAGGGAATTATAATTAAGAAACAATGCGGAATTAGAATATTATAAAAAAAAAAAGTATAGTTATATAAAAAAGAATTCGTAAAACGGTTACTAAATAAAAAGGAAGAAAAAAAAAGTAAATACGTAACTAGTAATAAGAGAAAATCTTTTATTTTACTTAATAGCTTAGTAATAATAATAACTACGAGGTTAGGCAGGCCCTTATATATTATAACGGTTAGAATACTTTATTATAAATACGTATTATTAACTTAATAACCGGTCGGCGCGCTATTACTAAATAATAATAATAAAATACTTATTAAATAATAAAATAAGAGTAATACCTTATTCCTAAGTAAGAAAGGATATTATTAACGCCTTAAGGAATCTATTATAAATAACGACGTTAATAGCTTTATTATTAATATTAAAAAAAGATATTACGTAATAACTTTAGGGACTAAAGTTACGTAAAGGGGGAGTAATTATAATAAATTCGGGATACGACTAGTAATAGGATATTAATAACTTAGTAACCAGTATACGGATCGTATTATAAAAGAGCTTTTTAAAAAATAGAGCCTATATAAAAGACTTTATAAGCTTTAGTTTTATAATATAGCTATACTTATATTATAGCCCCGCTAGTTAAGTACTTATAGCCTAATCTCTTATAATAAGCTAGTACTAAGAAGTTCTATATAATAGTTTTTTTTCCGGCTTTATGAATATAAAAAATTAACCTTAATAGGATTACGCTTTTAAAAAAAATTATATAACACGGTATACTTTTTAACTATATAATATACGTAATATATCCTAAGTATATACTTAATATAATATAATAATTTTAATATAAAAATCGCCATATAATTTAGGATAAGTAAGCTACCCTTTTTATTATATAATAATACTAATTAGAAAGGTTAACGGTAGAAGTTAGTTATAATAATTAGCTATAATAGTTAATTATAATAATTAGAAATAGCCCTTAACCATAGAGGTTCTAAACTTTAATAATAATATAGAGGTTTTTAAAAAAAGGGCTAAATAGGCTAATATTTACTACTCTTTAGAGCTCATAAAGATTCTTTTTATCCTTATTATTTTTTAATATTATTTAAAACTACTTATAAAAGATTAGGCTATAAGTACTTAACTAGTAAAGTTATAATATAAATATAAGTATATTATAAAACTAAAGCTTATAGAGTCCTTTATATAAGCTTTACTTTTTAAAAAGTTCTTTTATAATATAATCCGTATATTAATTACTAAGTTATTAGTATTTTATTATTAATTATATTTTAAATTTATTATAATTATTCTCCCCTTATATAACTTTAATCCCTAAAGTTATTATATAATATTTTTTTTAATATTAATAATAAAACTATTAACGTCGTTATTTATAATAGAATTTTTAAAACGTCAATAATATCTTTTTTTATTTAGGAATAAAGTATTACTCTTATTATATTATTTAATAAATATTTTATTATTATTATTTAATAATAGTATATTAATTAATAATTAAGTTAGTAATACGTATTTATAATAAAGTATTCTAATTATTATAATATATAAAAGCCTATTTAACTTTATAGTTATTATTATTATTAAACTATTAAGTAAAATAAAAGACTTTTTTTTATTACTAATTACGTATTTACTTTTTTCTTCCCCTCTTTTTATTTAGTAACCATTTTACGAGTTTTTTTTTATATAACTATACTTTTTTTTTCTTATAATATTCTAATTCCGTATTATTTTTTAATTATAAATCTCTTACTATACTATTACTAAGTATTTACTAAAATATTTACTATTTTATATATTTAAAATATACTTAATATAAAGTATAATTTTAAAAAAGGCTTTTATAATCTCTATAATAATACTTTTTATATACGCTATTTAGTTAATATATATTATAATATTAACGAGCTTATTTATATTATTAGCGCTTATATTACTAAGTATATTATTTATTAAGTTAATAAGAAGAAGTATTTTACTATAAGTTATTAAGTCCTTGTTAATTTATTATTAAAATATTTAGCTAATAATATTTTTTAGGTTCTTAAGGAGCTATATAGCGCTACTTAATTTATTTAGAATACCCTTATAAAGTTTTATAATACTAAGGTATAGAGTAGCCTTAACTCTTATAAGTATAGTTATATTCTTTATATTTTTAATTATATTATTAATATATAAAAAAAGGTCGCTATTTATATTACTAACTTATTAATAAATAATATAAAAAAAAAGATCTACTTAAAATAAGCTACTTTTTAAGAACTTATTACTAATTACGAGTATTTAAACTTATTAATTTTATTTATAATAAGTTATTAACGATTGTTTAATAAATATTTCTTTTTATTAACTTAGATTTTTTTTTAAGGCTAGTATTATTAATATTAATAACTAAGCTAAGATTATTTTTTACTTTAATTACCTCTAGCTAGCTTATTTTTATAATAATAGCCGCGTAACTACTTTATAAAATAACTTTAATATCCTAACTTAGTATTATAAAAAAACCTCTTAAAGTATTATTATTATATATATTTAGGGGTTTTTTAATTTCCTTATTTTTTATAAGCGCGTTACTAAGTACTTAATAAATAAAGTACTTATTTATACTATTATTATATATAATACTACCCCTATTTTTTAAAATTTTAAAAATCGAATTCTTATTGAAAAATATACTCTTATGATTAACTATATTCTTAATAATAAAAACAAATAAAATAACTTTAGGTTTAAGTTTAATAAGTTTTAATACGAGGATAATAATTTTAAAAAGCTCCTTAATAATTTAAAAAAAAAAATTTTAATATTATAATAAACGCTACTATTTTAATATTAATAACTTATTAACCCCTACCTATACCGCTCTTTTTAATATAAATAAGGGTTTTTTAACCCTTAGTTATATTATTTTAAATTTTAATAAAGCTAGTATTATACTCCTCTTATTTTAAATAAAAGTTCTATAATAGCTTAATATAATTATTATTATAACTAAAATTAAAGCTATAAGTCGTAGTTAGTAATTTAATATTAATAAGTTTTTTATAAATATAAATATTACTAAAGCCCCTTAGCTCGATTTAAAAAATAAGAGCGTTATTTTAAATAATATTCCCTATCCCTAACTTATTATTAATAATAATAATAGAGTTCTGCTAGGGGGGCTGTGTTAGTTAGTTAGGCGGGCTATGTCCTACTTTTCCTAAAGTAATCCGACTAATAAGAGGCCAGGGATTATTCCGACTAATTTCTACTACTACTAATTACCTACTTCTACTTCTATTTCTACTTCTACTTCTATTTCTACTTACTTACTTTAACCTACCTACTTTAACCTTACTATCGCTACCTATAAAAAGTAAAGCTATTACGACTTTTTAATAGAGGTATTACTAATTAACCTAATTACCCTTACGTAATTAGAGGAGTATAATATACCTAACCTACCGTATCTCGTACTAGTTATAATAATTAAAAAGCTTTAGGAGTACTTATAGGCCTACGTACGTAACTACGGCTTTATTATAATCTAACGGAACGCTAATAACTACTAAGAAGAGCCTAGATTACCTACGCGCTTTAAGATTACTTATAACTATAATACTACCTATTAGCCTCGTAGCTTTATAGAGTACGTAGTTAATAATAATAATAAGTAAAGGTTAAGTAATAAAAGTAAAAAAAGCTTAGTAACTAATAGTAAAGAGATATAGTAAATAACTTTAGCCTCCTCTAGCCTTAATAATACTAATAAAACTATAGCTTTAGTAACTTAGTTAGCTAATTAGAGGCCATAGTTAAAGAAGTTTTAATTAAAATTAATAGAAATCGAAATTCGTTAAGATCTCTTAATTATTATAATAAAAGCTAAAATAATTTTCGAATTATATAAGTTTATATAAGTAGGTTCTATGCGAGGCTAGTAGCTAAGAAAATCGCGATTATCCTATTAGTTAGAAAAAGTAGGATATAGCCCGCTTAGCTAATTAACACAGCCCCCGTAGCAGAACTCTAATAATATTATACCCTCTACTTTGCTTTTTATTATACCTCTTATTATAGCTTTTATTATACTTTTTATTATAGTTCCCATTATACTTTTTATTATAGCTCCCGTTATATTTTTTATTATAGCTCTTATTATATTTCTTATTATAATTCTTAATAATAACTAAGTAATAAACGCTTTATAAACTATTATTATTATTATATATAATAACCTATATAACTTCGACTACCTTTTTTTTACTTATTATAATATTAATAAAATTAACGGCCTTATTTTAAATAATTAGTTTAGTATATATATAAAGCCTCCCCGCTTTTTATTTACTAAGTATAGTACTATTACTAATTATTATACTTTAAAAATATATATTAAAGCTATTATTATTATTACTAATATTACGTAAGTTACTCCCCTTATATAGCTAGATTTTAATAATTTCTTAATAATATATTACTAAGGGTTATAATACTATATTTTTTTTAAAAAAATTATACTAAGTTAAATAAAAAGGGTTCTATAGAGTATTATTAATTAACTTATTTTTAATAACTTTTTATTATAAACTTAACGTTTATTATTTTATTTTATATATATATATATTTTTTATAACGTTCGAATTTTTTAACTATTTTTATTACGTTTTTAAAATACTTAATAAGCTCTTACGTATTATATTCTATAAATTACTTAGCTTATTTAAGAAAATAACATAAGTTTTCTTTTTTACTTTATTTTATTACGATTTTTTTAATTTCTTAAATATTTTACTTATTCTCTAACTCTAGGAAATTTACTATTTAGTTATTAATTATTTAGTAATTTTTTTATAATTCGAGCTAAAAAACTAAAAAAATATTATATATTTTCTAATATTATTTTAATAAATATACTTAATAAGCCTATTTATTTACCCTTTTAATTATTATTATTTTAATATATCTTAATACTAGTTTATTATTTTTAAAATATATATTCTTTATTAATAAGCTAATAATTTTTTTATAATTAAACTCCTTTAGGGTATATTTTTTATTATAATAAGTTACTTAGTTTTTAAAGACTTATACTTAAGCTTATATAACTTAGGCCCTAATTTTACTAATTTTCTAAACTTTTTTATAAACCCCCTAAACTATAACTTTATAATTTAGTATATATTTAATATACTTAAAATAGTAACTATATAGTACTATATACGGGGATATTTTTATAATAAAATATTAGTTATTATTATATATAAACTCGGCCTTTTTTAACTACGCTATTTATTTATTTAGTAAGCTTTTAGTATAAATTTTTAAATACTTTTTTAATATTTAATAAGTCCGCTCTATTTAGCTATTTATTTATAAGTAATATATAATAAATAGTTAGTAATATATTACCCGTTCTTTAATAAACTCTTTTTAAAATACGTTTATAAAAAGCTTATTTCTATTTATAATAATACTTTTTAATATACTAAACTTATATTTAACCTTTTTATATAAAATATTTACTATTTATATTACGTTAAATATCTTAATAATAAGTAAGAACTTTACGAACTTTATTATATAATAAATAATAATTAGGATATAGTCGTATTTAGTACTGTTATTATAAGCGCTTAATAATAACTTTATAATAAAGTTTATAAATATTTTTTAAAATAAATACAAAAATAATAGTAATAACTATAGCTATCCGTACAGCTTATATTTTAAAATTATAATTCCTAAGTAATACTTGTAGTTCTTAATATATTTTTAAATATCTTATTAAATATTTTCTTAATAGAACTTTTTTTAAATTAGCTTAAGAATTTTTATAGTTCTTATATAACTTACTTTATAATTATTATAATATTAATAAAACATTTTTATTTAAAAAGACTTTATTTAAAAAATAATAAGTCTTTTTTTAAAAAATAATATATTTTATTTATTAAGTAAATATATTCTTAGCTCGCTAATTATAGTATAAACTTTTATTAATTATAATATATAAAACTTATTTTTAGTTTATAATCCTTTAATAAGCTCTTTAATTTTTAGTAAAAAATAAGAAATAAATACTATTTTATCCTTTATAAGCTTTTTTATAATAAAATATAAAATATATTATTTTAATATAATAATCCTAGCTCTATTTAACTCTTTTTTATTTTTACTAAATTATTAACGAGCGTTTATTAATAACTCTCTTATTTTTTTATTTTAAATCGTTATAATAATAATTATTATTATTTTATTAGTACGCCCTATAGTATATTATTAATATAGGGGAGAGGATTCTTTATTTTTAGAGCTAGCTAATATTTAGCTAGGATTATAAAGGGAGGCCTTAATTACTTAAACGTATATTTTAGTAATATTTTTTTTAGGCTAATTATCCTTTATTAAATATTAAGTAATAATTCGCTAATAAAACGTAGTTTCTAAATTAGTATAAAGAGAACGTCCTTATATAGTGGTTTTTTTCCGGCTTTATAGGCGCAAAAGATCGACCTTAACGGGATTACGTTTTTAAAAAAAATTATATAATATAATATACTTTTTAACTATATAATATATATAATATACCCTAAGTACGTGCTTAACGTAATATAGTAATTTTAATATAAAAACTACTATATAATTTAGGATAAGTAAGCTACCCTTTTTAGTAGCGGCACTAGTTAAAAAGGTTAATAATAGAAGTTAGCTATAATATTTAGCCGCAATAGTCGGCTATAATAGTTAGAGGTAGCCCTTAACTACAGAGGTTCTAAACTTTAATAGCGACGTAGAGGTTTCTAGAGAAAGGGCTAAATAGGCTAATATCGTACCAGAGCTCGCAAAAATTCTTTCTATCCTTATTACTTCTAATATCGCCTAAAGCTACTCTCTATTTAAACTAAATAAATCTACTAAACAAACCTATCAATATATAAACCACTACTTCAAAGATGCCCGTCGATAAGTCTGCCCCTCTCGGGCTGGGCGCCCTCGGCTAGCTCGACGCTATAGCTATTATAGCTAACGTAAGTACGCCCGAGGATTAGTAAAGTACTTTCTAACGGTACGGAATTTGGTTAAGTAATAATACGAACGCTATAAATAACTAGGTTAATACGGACGTTAAGATTTAGTATATTAACGCTAGTTTAGAAATTATACTCTATAGAGCTAAAAATCCCTTTAATATAGGCTATATTATAAATATAAGGGAATATATAAGGGGCCCTTTAACCCTCAATAAGAAGGAGTATATAATATAGGATCTAGCCGCCTACGTAGGCTAGTACTAGGAGGTCTTATGTACGTTAGAGTAGGTACAGCTCGCCCTCTAGACGGCTGGAAGCGGGGGAAGGTCGGGAGCTATCAATAAAAGAAAAACAACGGTCGAGTCGGTTGACTATTTTAATTAGTAGTTAAGTATAGAGCGCAATATACCCAGTTTTTCTTAATACGTAATACACGGTACGGCCCCGGCGGATTGCTCCGTCGGGGGGGAGAACGTCCTTATAAAATACTTCTCTTTTTATATAATTTAGTTTTTTAAATAGACCGTTTATTAAGTTTATTTTCTTTAGCTTATATTCTAAATTAAAGTTAAATATTAATAGTTTATATACTTACTTTATGAGCCTTTTTTAAAAGTGCTATATTAATATACCGATTATTTTTTTAAGTATTTAATAATCTATTAGAATTATAAACTTTTATAAAAAGCTTTAAAAATAATAAGCTTAGTACTCTAATTTTTTTATTATAATAAGTAGTTCTTATTAACCTATAGCCTATTACTATTTTATATTTAAGAATTTTTATAATTAATAAGTAATAGGTTACTATTTTTTATTAGTTTATTATAATAAAATTATTATAATAATTTTAACTAAAGCGTCGATTTTTATTTATATAATACGTTATAAGTTTTAATACGTAAGTATAGTTACTAAAATAAAAGCGACTTTTAACTAATTAAATACTTTATTTATTTCTTTAGTTTATTAGAAATCCTTTATTTACCCCTTTTCTATTTTTAATAATACTATTATTAATATAATAATACTTAAGTATTTAGTAATAAACTTCTAATAAAAGTTATAGAACCTTAGGAATATTTAAATATTCTTAATAAACTTTAGCGCCTTTTAGTTAATAATTATTTATACTTATAACGAGTTAATTTTAATTCTTTTTAATATAATAATATAACTTAAGAATCTAACCCTCTTTTAATAAAACGAGTATTTTAATAATTTAATAAAAAGCCCGTATAATTATAAATATTAGAGGACTTTTTTAATATTCTTTATATACTATTTTTTTATTATTAAGTAAATTATTAAATTATTTATTTGTTTTTTTTTATTCTGCCTTTACTAGCTACTCGGGCGATTCTTAATATCGCTTATATAGTATTAATATATAGTATTAATAGATACTCCTACTATTTCGATAGACTATTTTCTTTTTTTAGATTTTCTACCTTTTTAACTTTCCCTCTTATAAAGTCTATAACTACGTATTATTAATAATAATATTAAGCACCCAACGCTACTACTTTATAAGCCGCTTACTTAGCTAAGTTTACGGCCCCTCTAAGTAATAGTAGTTTATAATAGTAGTATTAGAAATACCCTCGTCGCTGTCATTAAGAATAATATTAACCTCACGATATTTACCCTAATACTTTTAACTTTAACTCGTATATATATATATATTCGTTACCTCGTTTCCTTTATTAAAATCGAAAAACGTTTCCCTTACTATTTATTATTATTATACTATTACTATTACTATCGCTATTACTATTATTATTAAATTATTTACTTATTTTTGAATATATATTATTAAAATACTAAGACGCTTAGTTATTATTAACCCCTAGGACTTCCTTAATAGCTAGAAGTTTAATTTTATAAGTATTATACTAGAGGACCCCGAACTATAATACGGCTATTTTAAAGAATACGGATTAAATATTATCGACTTAAAAATTAGAAAAATATATATTAATATAGCTATTACCTTAATAAGTACTTAGCTTATATAACATAGTAGCCTCGAAATACCTAACTAACTCTAGAGTACTATTAATATTCTAAAAACGTAGTATAGGAGTAAGTTAAGAAGGACTAAAAAGGATATTTTAGAGTTATTAAATAGGGCGGAAAATAAGGGGTAGTTTTCGGCTATTTAGAGGGCGATTAATATGCTACGGTAGCGGGGTTATTAGTAATATCTTAAGTTTAGTTAGTATTAATAGCTACTTAGTAACGGCTACGGCCAGCTATTGTTAGTTATAAAGTTTGTTACGCAATAAAGACACTCGATATTAACCCTAATAGACTAGCTTACCCGTAAAGGCAAAGATAGCCCCTAATAAGGCAGACCGGACCCCAAAGGGATTAAATTATTTATATATACTATGTAATAAGTATTTAGTAAGTTAGCGAGCGTTTAATAAATATATACTTAGAATGTTATAAATACGTTCGTTAGCTTAAAAAGTATAATAATATATTTAAAGTAGCCGTATTAGTTTCAGAACGCTATTTTTTATTAATTTTCTTTTTTAATTTAGATATAATAATAAGTATTTTTAATATTTATTTTTAAGATTTATTTTACTTTATAAAGCCTATTTAAGAGCTCGTTAATAAGTAATAATAAGTATTAATTCTTTATAATTACTTTATTTAACTTATAATAATTTATATAAAAGTATAGTATACCGTCCTTTTTTAAAATAAAAAAGATTGATACCCTAGCTTTATTAATTAAAAGTATAATATAATTATTTACTAAGTTCTTAGTAATATATATATAAAGCTTATTAAGTTATTTCTTACTTAGTAAATAAATAGGGCTATATAACGGTTTAGTACTTAGAACTAAGTTAATTAAGTATTTTACCCCGCTATATAACTACGGTCCCTTTATTAACTACTTATTAAACATCTCTATTTCTAATTAAAGTTCTAATAATAAACCCCTTTATAATTTAATCTCTATTATCCTTATAATACTTTTTATAATAATAATATATAATATATAAACCCTCTTACGATTTTTAATAATATTACGAGCTATTACTTCTAGTTTAGTAATAAAAATAAGCTCGTATAACTATATATTCGTTATAATATTAATATAAATACCCTCTTAGCTTATTAATAACTATAATAATAAAAAGTTTATTATTTTTTTATTCTTATTAATTATAATAAATAATTACTAAATCTTCTTTAGCTACTTATAGTAGTTAATAAGGAAGAGTATTAATTAATAAGCCTTCTCTTAGTTTACGGCTTTATTTTAAAAATCTTATAATAAAGGGGTTATAATAATAACTAAAGTTAACCCTAAGTAAGTTACGAGCTTAATATTAATAATATTTATTTTAGAATATATATTTATATTAACTTTTATTAGCTTTTTAATAACCTTTTATAAAACTATTATCCTACCCTTTATAATTATTTTTATTAATACTTTTTTAATACTTGGTATAAGTATATTAAGTATATTACCTATACTTATTCGTTTTTTAAAAAATTAACCTCTATAACTCTTAGCTTAGTAATAACTTATTAAATAGTTATTAATATTAGTTTTAATTAGGGGTACGTTAGCTTACTATTACCCCTATTTTTTAACTTATTTTTTAATACTTATTAAATATATAACCTAACTTATTATACGTAAAGTACTTAATATTATTATTATAACGCTTTTATAATACCTTAGTATAAGTATTTTTATTATATAGTTTTTATAATATTATTTTTAATAAGTTTTTAAAACCTAGCCCCTTAGAGCTCTTTTTATTTTATTTTTTATAAAAAGGGGATATTTAACGTAGTTATTTTAATAACAAATATAGCTTCTTTTTATTATTTTTTTATAATTAGTTACTACCTTTTTACTAATTTAATAATTATAATTTATTGGCTTTATAAATTATATTACGTACTCTCTTGATTAAAACCTTATAACGAATTAGGTCGTCCTATAGCTAAGATAGTAATTTAAAAAAAAACTAATATACCTCTACTTTTGAGTTTTTTATATTTTTTATGCTTAAGTTATAATAAATTATTAATTATTTAATAAAGAACTAAGTAAGGGTTTAACTCTTTTTTAGCTTTTTTATTCTTAACGTTTTATAATATTCCCGTTTTTATATCTCGGGGTTTATGTATTATTAATAAATGAATATTAAAAAGTTATTTTAAAAAAGAGGATTTTAAAAGCTCTTTTTATAATTATATTATTATATTTATAATAATAAGGATATTTTAAATAGGGCTTATTTAATATACTATTTTATAGTACTTTTTATATAAAGATTATTACTTACCTCTATAATAATAATCTAGTTTACTACTTAGGTATTTATAGATTTTTTTTAATTAGTTTATAATTATAAAAAAGAGGCTTTTTATATTTTTATTAACTTAAATATATTACTAGCCGCTTAATAAGCTATTAAATAAGCTCTTTATATTAACGCCGTTCTTAGTTTTAGTTTTTAATTATTATTTTTATTATCTTATAAAAATAGGTTATTATTAAGCTTATAGGTTTTATTAAGTTAGCTATTTTAGTATTATTCGCGCTTTTATATATACTTAAGCCTTATATATTTAGTAATTAGTTATTAATAAATACCCCGTTTATAATAAGTAAGGTCCTCGGGGTATTAATAAAGTAATTAACCCATAAAAACGACTTATTTTAATTATTTTTTTTATTTAGCTCTTTTATAAATATTAGTATTTAAGTAAGACTTACCCCGTAATAAGCTTATTCCCTTAAATAAAATAGGGTTAAGTAGTTAATTTTAAATAGTTATAGTTTATTAATATTAATAGCTTTTTATTAATAATTAAGTATTACTTTATTACTATTTTATCTATTTTTATAATTTATTATTATTTATATTAGTTATTTTATAAGAATAAAAGTTTTAAAATTATAAATAATTAAGCTATAAGTACTTAATTAACGAGATTATAATATAAGTATAAATATATTATAAAATTAAAGCTTATAGAGTCCTTTATATAGTGGTTTTTTTTCCGGCTTTATAAGCGCAAAAGATCGACCTTAATGAGATTACGCTTTTAAAAAAAATTGTATAATATAGTATACTTTTTAACTATATAATACGCATAATATACCCTAAGTACGCACTTAACGTAATATAGTAATTTTAATATAAAAACTACTATATAATTCGGGATAGGTAAGCTACCCTACTACTTACTAACGATAGGCTAAGTAATATACTTATGCAATAGCGCCGGCTAAAAAGGTTAATAATAGAGGTTAGCTATAATAGTTAGTTATAATAGTTAGCTATAATAGTTAGAGGTAGCCTTTTTTAACTATAGAGGTTCTAAGTTTTAATAGTAACGTAAAGGTTTTTTAAAAAAGGGCTAAATAGGCTAATATTTATCATTTATATTAAAGCTTACAAAGATTCTTTTTATTTTTATCGCTTTTAATATTACCTAAAGCTCTATTTAAACTAAATAAATTTACTAAATAAATCCACTAAATAAACTTATTAATATATAAACTATTACCTCGATAAGAACTTACTCTACTCTTAGTATATAGTTAGTAATTAGTAAGCTAAAGATGCCCGTTAATAAGTCTACCCCTCTCGGGCTAGGCGCCCTTTTTAGCTAGCTTAACGCTATAATTATTATAATTAATATAAGTATATTTAAAAAGTAATAAAGTACCTTTTAATAATACGGAATCTAGCTAAGTAATAATATAAATATTATAAATAGCTAGGCTAATACGGATATTAAAATTTAGTATATTAATACTAGCTTAGAAATTATATTTTACGGAGTTAAAAATCCCTCTAATATAGGCTATATTATAAATATAAGGGAATATATAAGGGGCCCCCTAACTTTTAATAAGAAGGAGTATATAATATAAGATCTAGCTACCTACGTAAGCTAGTATTAAAAGGTCTTATATACGTTAGAATAGGTATAGCTTACTTTTTAAATAGTTAGAACTTAGAGGACTTTACGCGGGGGAAGGTCGGGAGTTTTAATTAGTAACTAGGTATAGAGCGTAATATACCTAGTTTTCCCTAATACGTAATATATAGTACGGTCCTAGCGGATTGCTCCGTCGGGGGGGTAGAGTCCTTTATATAAGCTTTATATTTTGAAAAATTCTTTTATAATACGATTTATATACTAGTTACTAAGTTATTAATATCCTATTATTAGTTATATCCCGAATCTATTATACTACTCTCTATTTAAACTAAATAAATTTATTAAATAAATTTCCTAAATAAACTTATTAATATATAAACTACTACTTAAATAACTAGTTAAATAACTAATTAAAAAATTAGCTAGTTAAAATATTACCTTAATAAGAACCTATTTTAAAAATACTTATTAATAAGTTTACCCCTCTTAGGCTAAGTATTCTCAGCTAGCTCGACGCTATAGCTATTATAACTAACGTAAGTATATTTAAAGATTAATAAAGTACTTTTTAATAATACAGAATTTAGCTAGGTAATATTATAAACGCTATAAATAACTAGGCTAATATAAATATTAAAATCTAATATATTAATATTAACTTAGAAATTATACTTTATAAAACTAAAAATCCCTTTAATATAAGCTATATTATAAATATAAAAAAATATATAAGGGGCCCCCTAACTCTTAATAAAAAAGAATATATATATAGTAGTTTTTTTTTCTAGCTTTATAAGTATAAAAAATTAACCTTAATAAGATGACGCTTTTAAAAGAAATTATATAATATAGTATACTTTTTAACTATATAATACGTATAATATACCCTAAGTATATACTTAATATAATATAATAATTTCGATATAAAAACTACTATATAATTCGGGATAAATAAGCTACCCTACTACTTATTAATAATAAACTAAGTAATATACTTATATAATAATACTAGCTAAAAAAGTTAATAATAGAAATTAGCTATAATAATTAGCTATAATAGTTAGTTATAATAATTAAAAATAGCCCTTAATTATAGAGGTTCTAAATTTTAATAATAATATAGAGGTTTTTAAAAAAAGGGCTAAATAAGTTAATATTTACTACTCTTTAGAACTTATAAAGATTCTTTCTATCCTTATTACTTCTAATATTACCTAAAGCTACTCTTTATTTAAACTAAATAAATCTACTAAATAAATCTACTAAATAAACCTATTAATATATAAACTACTACTTTAACGAGAACCTACTCTCCCAGTATATAGTTAATAATCAGTAGGCTCACCTAAAGATGCCCGTTGATAAGTCTACCCCTCTCGGGCTAGGCGCCCTCGGCTAGCTCGACGCTATAGCCATCGTGGCTAACGTGGGCACGCCCGAGGATTAGCAAAGTACCTTTTGGTGGTGCGGAATTCGGCTAGGCGATAGTACGAACGCCGTAGATAGCCGGGCCGGCACGGACGTCAAGATCCCCTCGACGAGAAGGAGTATGTGATGCGGGATCTGGCCGCCCACGCGGGCTGGCACTAGGAGGTCTTATGTGCGTTGGAGTGGGTGCAGCTCGCCCTCTAGACGGCTGGAACTTGGAGGACTGCGGCGGAAGGTTAGGAGCTGTTGATGAAAGGAAGATAACGGTTGAGTTAGTTGACTGTTATTTTGATTAGTAGTTAGGTATAGAGCGCAATATACCCAGTTTTCCCTAATACGTAATACACGGTACGGCCCCGGCGGATTGCTCCGTCGGGGGGATAAAAAAGAATATATAATATAAGATTTAGTTACTTACGTAAGCTAGTACTAAGAGGTCTTATATATATTAAAATAAGTATAGCTTGCCCTCTAAATAATTATATAAGGGAAGGTTAGGAGTTTTAATTAGTAGTTAAGTATAGAGCGTAATATACTTAGTTTTTTTTAATATATAATATATAGTACGGCCCCGGCGGATTACTCCGTCGGGGGGATACCCTAAGTATATATAGTAGTTTTTTTTTAGTTTTATAAATATAAAAAATTAACCTTAATAGGATTATGTTTTTAAAAGAAATTATATAATACGGTATACTTTTTAATTATATAATACGTATAATATACCCTAAGTACGTACTTAATATAATATAGTAGTTTTAATATAAAAACCGCTATATAATTTAAAATAGGTAAGCTACTTTTTACGTAGTAGTACTAGCTAAAAAGGTTAATAATAAAAGTTAGTTATAAAAGTTAGAAGCGGCCCTTAACTATAGAGGTTCTAAACTTTACTAATAATATAGAGGTTTTTAAAAAAAGGGTTAAAAAGGTTAATATTTAGTTATTTTTTAAAGCTTATAAAGATTCTTTTTATTTTTATTATTTTTTATATTATTTAAAACTCCTTTTTTATTTAAATTAAATAAATTTATTAAATAAACTTATTAAATAAACTTATTAATATATACTTTATTATTTTATTAAGAACCTACTTTTTAGTATATAATTAATAATTAATAAGCTAGGACTCTTTAAAAATACCCCTTAGTAGGTCCCCCTTTTTAAAACTTAATAAATTCTTAGGCCCCCTTAATACCCTAATTAGTATAATTAATATAAATATATTTAAAAATAATATAATACTTTTTAATAATACGGAATTTAATTAAATAATAATACGAACGCTATAAATAACTAAGCTAATATAAATATTAAAATTTAGTATATTAATACTAATTTAGAAATTATATTTTATAAAATTAAAACATTTTTAATCTAAGCTATATTATAAATATAAAAAAATATATAAAGGGTCCCTTAATTTTTAATAAAAAGGAGTATATAATATAAGATCTAGCTATTTATATAAGTTAGTACTAAGAGGTTCTATATACGTTAGAGTAAGTATAGCTCGCCCTTTAGATAGGTAGCAAAAGGTTAGGAGTTTTAATTAGTAGCTAAGTATAGAGCATAATATACCTAGTTTTCCTAGATCCGTAATAGGTCAGTAAGGCGATTATAGAATATAAGGACTATAAGGTTACCGAAGATCTTACTTTAATACGTAATATACAGTACGGCCCCGGCAGATTGCTCTATCGGGGGGACCCTAAGTATATACTAGAATAGGGTGGGGCGATTAGTCCTAGTAGTTCTTTTCTAAAGCTAATTAAGCATAGGTATCTACAAGAGGGCTAATTAGAATAAGATATAAAGAGAAAAGCCCTAATTAGAAATAGGGAGTTAAATAGCGCGGATTTTTACTTTAATAATATATATACTTTTTTAAAATCAAACTAGAGCTTTTTTAATAATTTATTTTTAAATATAATAATATAAAACGATTAAGAAGTTTATTTTTTTAATCTAGTTAATATTATCCTCTTTTTTTAGTTATAACTCCGTTAATTAAGGTTATATTAACCTAATTAAAAGAAGTATCTTATATTATTTTTATAAATATTAATAGTTCTTTTAAAGTACTATACTATGGGAGTCCTTTATACTCTATACGTTTTTAATAATTTCCTTTTTTAAAAATCCCTTTTTTATTAAATAAGAGAATAAATAAGAAAAAACCTAATTTAATTGAAAATATTTTAAATAATTAATTAAGGAAAACGGCATAATAATTAAGATAAATACGGGTAGTAAAACTCTAATTTAAGAAAAACGACTAAATAATTAAGATATAATAATAAAAATATATAAAAAAGGACTTCTTATTTAATAAGACGGGGGATATAATAAACCTTAAGAAGCGAACGAGATAAAAAGTAGAGAAGAACGTAAATACTTAGGACTAAATTAGGCCTAAGTATAAAACGCTATAATAATATAAAAAAACGAGTAACGAGTTAAAATTAAAACTAATAAAACGTTTTAATAAGTATAACTAGTTATTTAACTAGACTATTCTTTATTAATTAATATAGCTTAGAGATTTAATAATAAACCTATTTAGAAGTATAAATACGTTAAACTAAGGGCGCTTATAAAACTAGTTTTTAACTAGACTTATTAGTAATTTTAATTAGTATTATTATAAACTTAATATAATGTTTAATTAAAACTTTAGTTATATGCTTAGTAAGGACTAAGAAAAACGGTTTAAATTACGTTAATTAGAATAATAACTATATTCTAATTATTAAGACGGCTCTTCTCCTCCTTTTTTAAACTCTACTTAAAATAAATAAACTAATATAAGACTATTAAGACTATAAATAAAATTAATAAACTATACTTTTAATAACCCCGGATTATAAATATAAATAACTAATACGTTACTTTTATTACTATTAGCGCCCCTTAGGACGTTTAATCGTACGAACTTAACCTTTTTACTTTAAATAGACCGTTTATTAAACTAGCCTTTACGGTTTATTAAGACTTATAAGCTATAGAATCGTTTAATAATAAAAAGGCTACTCCTTCTAACGGATTTACTTACTAGTTTAATTAAAAAAAACTAGTTATAGCTTAAGTTAAGATAAATATTTTAATTAATACTCTCTTAAATACTATTATTATTTAGATCTAAATAGCTACGCTTTAGACTAAGGGCCTTATAATTCTTTAGCTTAATTTAATAAAAAATATAAGTTTTTATAAAATACTATTCCCTAATTAAAAGGGGACTATAGTCTTTAAAAATAATAATATTATAAATTTCTTAGAAAAGTTCGAGGACTAATATAAGATTAGTAGGGTCCTAGACCGATTTAGGGATAAACTTATTACGTATATTATAAGAAGAGATTATTAAACTCTAATTAAAAACGTAATTAGAGGACTACTTTAGGCCTAAACTAAGGATATTTTTTTAAAAGAGTATAAGAAATAGGATATTAATTACTTCTTAAATAAAGAAAAGTAGATTAAAAAAGTCACTAAGGGGCTACTTATTTTATTTTCTAATTTAAACTTTACTTAAGTATTATTTATTAAGATTAATAATATAATTACCCTTATTAAATAATAAGACCTCTATATTATAATTAATAAGAGCTTAATTAAAGCCGTATATAAGCGGTTTTATATTAATATTATAAAGGAAGTAGTAAAAGAAGTTGGGGTTATTCTAAATAGCTTTATTAAATTAACGAAGTATACGAGGTTTAAAGTAGGACTTTTTAATATAATTATATATAAGAAGGAGTATAGCTTATTTTTTATAAATAACTAAAGTTAACTTAAGTTCTTATTGCGGCCCCCTACTCTTTAAGTACGTAAAAATACTTAGTACTAGTATTTAAACCGCTAGTAATATTACTAATTAATAATAAAAGTCTAGGTTACCTAAGTAGCTATTAATAATACTACTAATTCTAACTTAACTAACGGAATAAGTAAGCTAAAAATCTATTAAAATAGTATTTATTTTCGAGGCCTTATTTATATATTTAATATAAGCGCTATGCGTCTTAATTAGCCCCCGATTATAAGACCTAGGGATCGCTATTAGTATTACTAAAGTTAATACTACCGAATTATTAAGGATTACGATTAGTATACTCTTAATAAAAATGCTTATCTTATTATTTTAGCTTAGGGAGCTTAGTATTACGAAAAGCGTAACGGTTATAAGTTTATAAACAATATCCCCTTTATTATAATTAAAAATAGAAGAAGGCGTATAATTATTAATTACGTTACCCTCCTTTTTTATATAATAAATATATTAACTAAGGAAGATACTAAGCTCTTAGCTAAGTAGATTCTAAATTACTAAATCGGACTACCTTAGTAAACTATATTTATACTTCCTTTAGCTAATCCTATAAATATAGTTAGATATATTTATATAATATAACCTAATTTAAACTACTATAACTAAATAAACGTTTATACCGTTTATAAGGGAAGACCTCCTAAAAACTGTACTTTAATAGCTAAACTTTATTTTAAAAAGACGTACGGGATTAATAACCTAACCTAGCTTTTATAACTTAAAAAAAAGACGGTTTCTTTCTCTAATTAAAGGAAAGAAATTATAAAGATCGATAATAATAATAAGGTTTTTAAAATAATAAAGAACATAACTCCTAAATTTACCTCTAAGCCCTAGCTTACTAAAGTTCTAATTAATACCCCTAATATTAGTACTTAGGGAACCTAAGAGCCTCTTTTTTATAAAACTTAGAAAACGATAATTATAAATTAGCCCCACAACTTTAACTTTAAGGCTAAGTTTAAAAAACTAATAAAAAAGAGGTTTAAAGCTCTAATCTCGCTTTTTATAAACCTTTTATAAAAAATTATATTAAAATATATTATAATAATAATAACTTTAATACGTAATTAAAAGTATTTTAATACTAATAGAATCCTATTAAAAGCTCTAAAATCCTTAGCTAACTTAATAAAGAATAGATAACAATAAAAAAATATTAAGGATCTTTTTAATAAATATAATAAGAACCTCTTTTTAAAACTGAGCTATATAACTAAAATTAGTAAAGTTAGAGGCGCTAACCTAACTTCTAAAATTCTAACTTTTATAATTTCGAATACCTATTTATAGTTAGAAGTCTAGATATTTAGTATAAATTAGGATAATAAGGGTTCGATAATTGTTACGATCTTAAATACCAGGGCGTAAGTTAATATCTTTTTAAAATAATATATTAAAAAAGCCGGTATTTTTTATATAGTAATAAAGCTTTAAATATAGATATTTAAGTACGATTTAACTAGCTAAATAACTTTTAATAGTTTTTATTTTATAAATATATAAATTAATAAGTTTAAAATAATTACTTATTTTTTTATTAAGGACGAGCGAGAGACCTCCGATCTATTATTACTAGGTCTCTTATTTATATAAAATACTAAGCTATCCTTTAGATATAATAAGTTAATAATTACTATTTTAATTTATACTAAGGATGCGAGGCTAAGGATCTTAGTAGGGATAATTAGGACGAATAGTTTTTAAGACGTAAAGGATATCTTACCCTAGCTTAAGTAGTACGTAAAAGAAGTTTTTAAATTAGAAAACTAAATATTAGTAATATAACTAGGAATATTATTAGTTTTAATAACCCCTACTTAAAATCTAAATTAAAAAAAGACGAGCGTATTATAGCGGTTTTAAACTAAGACTAAGCTAACTAAATTATAATTATAGTTACGCTCTATATAATCTAGCTTTAAATTATATAGATTAGGAAAGTAATAGTAATTACTCAGAGTAAGGCTAGAGGTATACTAAACGGATCGGCTAACCTAGATAATTTACGTCTCTTAATAAGAATACTTACTTTTTAATAAGAAGAATTATATATTAAATAACGGATTAAAAAGCTAAAATAAAAGGTATTAAAATTATATAAAGTAGTTAAAAAAGCCTTTTATAAAATTCCCTATACTACTAAAACTAATATAATATATAAAAAAAAGGATTAAAAAGTCTAGCTAGTTAACGACGCGCCCTTTAATAAATTAATACCTAATAGCGATCCTTATTAAAAGCTTAAAAAGCTTAAAAAAATTAAAAATAAGCTATAAAACCGATCGGGCCCCTATAAGGATATTATTATACCTAAGTTCTTTAATATAAAACTAAGCTCTAAATTAATAAACGATCGACTCTAAGCTATTTTTAAAAATTATAACTATTTTCTACCTCGTAAATAAAATCTCCTTAAGTAAATACTCCTTAATTAAAAAAAAGTATTAGTATAAAACTTCCCTAAATATAGCCGTTTTAACCCTATAATTACGCTATTATAATTAATTAAAACTATATTTTATAAGGCCTAGTAAGTGTCACGGCAGTGGGCATCAGGGCCCTGTGGGCCCCGTGGCTCAGCCTCAGGCTGCGAGGCTGAGCTCCTAGTGGTTACGTAACGAGCTAGACCGCTGGGCCCAAAGGGCCAGCTTACTAGCTTCTACTTATTATTCTATTTTTTCCCTCTTTATATTAAGTCTTTAGTTAATTAAGCTAATATAGTAGCGTTCTAACCTACCTCGAGTTTCTTTTTATAATACTATTTAACATTACTTAATTAACTATTCTCTAAAAATAGAGTAATAATATTTTAATTAATTAACTACTTATTATACTAACTAGCTATTTTTATTAAAAAAGTATATAAGAGAGCTAAGTAATAGCTAACTAAGTTAATTATATATAAGTAGCGTAATTAATACCCCCTAAATATATACCCCCTTTATTAAATATAATAATTAGAGGATATAGCTAAGGAGGCTAAGTCTCCCTTTATATTAATAGTTTTTAATAAAGTTATTACCTCTACGAGTCCTAATAGAGCGTCCTAAGCCCTAATAAAGGTACTAAGCTCTTAGTTATTAACCCTAAGGTTATACTATCTAATTAATTAATAAAGCGCTTTTTACCCTTTATTACTTAAGCTAATTACTTAGTATACTTTAATAACGTAGCTAATTAGCTTACCTCGCTTATTTATATTTATAATAATATTCTTTTTAAAAAGAATACTAAGTAGAGTATTAACCTCGACCTTATTTAAGAGCTATATTTTAAAAACGACGGAAAAACCTTACTTAAGTAAATTAAATAATAGCTAAAAATACGTATTACTTAGTACTAACTAAAGTAGGTCCTAGCTTTTACTATTAACTAGCTAAGTAATAGTACTAAGTACTTATATATAATAACCTATAAAAACCTTAACTTTATGTATATTACTACTATAGAGCTCTATATTATAAAAAAAGCTCTTACTTAAGCTTATATTAATAATATAGCTATAATTAAAAAACTAGAATAATTAAAAAACGGCTCTTAAGTTAGCTCTATTTAAAAAACCGCTACCCTTAGTACTTTAAAATAGTAGCTAGTACGCTTAGAGATATAAAGTAGCTATAAAACTACTCTAGCCTCGTCCTATCCCGTCCCCTATAGCTCCTAAAAAATACCTAACGTACCTATTTTTATTAATAATAATACTAACCTTAAGTTTAACTACTAGCTTTAGTATATTATAAAGCGCTTAAAAAATACTAACTATAATATTAATAAGTACTACTTAGAGTATATTATTAATAAAATTAGAGGTAGCGCTACGGAGTTTATATACTTAATACTAATCTTTAACGAGATTATTATAACTAAATAACTACTTTACGAACTTAAGTCAGCTTATATTAGCCCGATTACTATAAATAACGCTAACTATAAGCTAGATATATTTATAATTATGCTTAAAAACGTCTATTAAAAACGCTTTATATTTACTAAGCTTATATATATTAATAAGCTCCTAGAGTCTTAATAAAAGCGCCGTTTTTATAATAAGCTACTTATATATTTTCATAACTAAGCTATATTAAAATACCTAGATAATACGGCTACTTTTTAGAAGTATATTAAGTACGTTACCTAGCTAGCTAACGTAATATAGCCCCTTTTTATAAAAAACCGCGCGGTTAAGGTTTCTAATTAAACTTACTAAACCTTAAGTAAAAATAATAAAAATAATAGAAATAGCGGAAATAATAGAGGTATTAGAAGTACTAAATAGGACCGAGGTTATACCTCTATTTATAAAACGATCCCTAAAGCCCTATATTAAAAGCTTAAGGATAGTAGTACTTATTTTGTTTATAATAATACCGGATATATTTTTAAAAACTGCCCTAAGAAGCTAAAGACTACTATAGCCGCTATTAATATTACTACGGGCTTTATTAAAATAGAGTTAAGTTTAGAAAACTAGACCCCTTAGTAAAAGTAAACTCCTAGCTAGGGGATATATATAAAAAGGATAGAAAATTAGTAATTAATTTAGTAAACTTATAGGATCTTATAGGGGGTTAGCCCCTTAAAATAGAGCTTATATTAGTATTTAATAAATATAAAATTTACTTAAGAGCCTTACTTAATATGGGAGCTAATAAGTACGGATTTATAAATAATTATATAACCCTTTTACTATAGTAGTTCTACATAGCCCCCTCTTATAAATTACTATACCTAATCCCTATTACTAGGTTTAACGGGGAGTAGTTAAATAATACTAACATAGTATAAACCGCTAACTTATATATTAATTAATAAGTTTTCTTAAAAATACCCCTCCTTTAGCTTAATATAAGTTACTACGACCCAATTTTAAGGTAGAAGTAGTTTAAATATTACGGAGTAAACCCTAATATTCGCTATTAATAACTAATATAGCCTAAGGACCTATTATTATAAAAGACGCCCTTTATTATTATTAAGGATATTAAGGACCTATATACCCTAGAAATTATCGATATATAATACTAAATTAATACCGACTAGTAATAGGACTTATTCGAGATAAATATAACTCGCTATAACCAAAAGCTCTAGTAATAGCGAGCAAAAGGTATACTAACTAGGATATTACTATACTTACTAAAGATAATAGCCTGTTAAATATAGTAATTAAACGAGGCTAAGAATGCGAGGAAAATAAAACGCGCCCTTAATAATATTACTATTACCCCTATAGAGAGGGCGCAGTAGTAACTATACTTAATAATAATATAAATAAATATTACTTTTATTAGCGCCCCCGTATTCAAAAAGAACCTATAATAGAACGATGTTAAAATAGGCTCTATATTACTTTATAAACTAGACCGTATTATAAAAGATAAGAAAAAAGAGGCGGACCCCTTATATAACAACGATTAGGTTACTTATAACTTTATAATAACGAACTTATTAAAGTACTTACGGCCCTAGACCGACGTTTTTAATAAGGTAGCTAGTAATATACTAGCGCCTTATAAGCTATATAATTATAAAATTAAGCTCTTAAATAGTAGTAAAAAAAAGCTAACTTACTACCCTTTATATAAGTAGTTAGTACTAGAGCTAGAGATTATAAGAGCCTATTTACTAAAGTATTTATAAAAAGGATTTATTAAGCTAAGTAATACTCCTTTTATATTATTAATACTATTTATAAAAAAGTATAATAATAGCCTACGCTTTTATATTAACTTCTATAAACTTAATAAAGTTATAAAAAAAGACCGCTACTTATTACTACTTATTAATAAAACCCTTATATAGTTAAGTAGGGTAAAGGTATTTATTAAACTAAATATTAAGTAGGCCTTTTATTATATTTACCTCGACCCGGCCTCTAAGGACTTAATAACGTTTAGAACCTACTATGGGGTATATAAATATAAAGTAGTACCCTTCGGGCTCTATAACGGGCTAGCTATGTACTAATAATATATAAACGAAATATTAATAAAATACCTAAATAACTTCTATACGGCGTATATAAATAATATCCTAATCTTCTCTAATAACCCCCTTTAGTACTAAGAGTACGTTACTAAAGTACTAGACTACTTATAAAAAGTAGGTTTATAAGTAGATATTAAGAAATATAAGTTTAGCGTTATTTTTATAAAATACTTAGGCTTTATAATTTTTATAAAGGGTATATAGCTTAATAAAGAGAAGGTTTCTATAGTTAGAGACTAGAAACTACTTATATTATTTAAAAGTATCTAGTCTTTCCTCGGGTTTTATAACTTTTATAAAAAGTTTATAAAGGATTATAGCTACTTAGTTAGGCCTTTTATAAAATTAATAAGTAAAGGAGTTCTTTTTAATTTTAGTACTAATTATAAGACGGTTTTTAAAGTTATAAAGCTAGTACTAACGTTAGTACTTATTTTTTATTATTTTAAACTAGAGCTACTAACGTAGTTAGAAACTAACGCCTCTAACTTAGTATATACCGGAGTACTATTATAATAATAAAAAAATAATAAATTATAATACTTAGTAACCTTTTATTTAAAAACTATAAGTAGCGTAGAGCTTAACTACGCTATTTATAATAAAAAAATACTAATAATAGTACTTTATTTTAAAAAATAGTACGTAGAGCTCGTAAGCTATAAATATAAGTTTAATATTATTATAAATTATTAACTACTACTATTCCTTATAACTAAGCGCCTATTTAACTTATAATAAGCTTACTAAGCTAGTATACTAGCGGATTTTAATTTTTAAATCTATTACTACTTAGAGAAGGAGAACGTACTAACTAACGCCTTATTATAAAAAATAGAGGATATTCGTACTTAATAAGTACTAAAAGAGGCTAATAAAATATAAATCCTCTTATTATTAAGATTATTATCCCCTAATATTATAATAGAATTATAAGTATTATTAAGTACTATTATTAATTAACTATAGCTCGTAGTTAGCTCGCTTATACTAAAAAACGAACTCTAGGGGTACTTATTAATAAAAAAATTCTAAAGCTTAATAAAGACCTTATTATAGCGTCCTTTATATTAATATAAGTATTAGTTACCGAAGGGTATAAGCGCTAGTTTATTTAAAATAATAGATTATTAATAATAAATAAGAAGCTCGTAGTACCCGAAAAGGAGAACCTCTATATTATAATTATTTATAAAGTTTATAAATAGAAGCTCCTTACTTACTTAGGGTATAATAAGGTTATAAAAATAATTAAATAATAATACTATTAGCCGGGCTTAATAGCGGATATTTATTAATACGTATAGAACTATTATACTTATTACTAATTATAAAAACTACGTAATAAGCCCCTAGGGGAGCTAAGACTACTCTTAGTACTTAACTACCTATAGTAATATATTTTTATAGATTTTATAACTATCCTTATTAATTAAAAAGAATTTAATAATATTTAAGGAATAATAAACTACTTAAATAAGAAAATAATATTTATTCCTTATTATAAAACTACTATAATAAAGGATATAAGCTAAATATTTTACGAGCGGGTACTACTTATTTTCAGCCTATTAAAGATTATTATATCGGACCGAGGCCCCTAATTTATCTCTAACTTCTAGGGGGAGCTCTATAAGATTTATAGAGTTAAGTTATAATTATTAATAATAAACTACTTATAAATAAACGGCTAAATAGAGGTACTAAACTAGTATATCTTATAGTAGTTAAGACTATTAGTTAATTGGTACTAAGATAACTAGAGTAATATACTACCTATAGTTAACTTTACTTATACTACCTAGCCTAGTAAGACTACGGGGTTATTATTATACGAGGTAGAATTTAGCTATTAACTAAGGCTTTCTTTTAATTAGTCTAAGTAAACCTACTAATTCGGCTCTATAAAAAAAAAACTAAACTATATTAACGTATAATATATAGCCTAAGGGATATACGAGGCCTAGGAGATTACTAAGGATAATATAAAAGTTATTTAAGTACGATATAAGAAGTATATTAACTACTACTAGTGCCCAGACGACCTAAAGCTAAGAGATCGGGTCTTTATTAATACTTTATATTAAAAATCTATTAATATAAATAAGCTATAGTAGCTATAAGCCGGACTATAGCCTATTATTAGTACCGGCTAAGGGGGTATATAGATTATAAAATTACTAATAAGTAGCTAAGTATACTTAGTTTTCTACCTAAATAAGCTAAGGAAGGCTACTAACGACTTACTACTTAAGTAGAACTAAGACCTATTATTACTAATTACTAATAATAATAATAAGCTAGAGTACGAGGTCTTTAAGGTTATTAAGTTACGCTTATATAGGGGAAAGTTATAGTACTAAGTAAATTAGAAAGGGTATAATACGGATCTAACCTAATATAATATAAAGAGCTTTTAATACGTACTAGTGGCGCTCTAAACGTTTTATTACTAATACTTAATTACTAAGGGCCCGCTATAGAACTTAAATTTATAAATAAAAGCTATTATAATTAATAACTTATTACTACTATAAAATAATAATAATATAATAATAGTAATTATAGCTATAAATTTACTAAATTAAGAAGCAATTTAGAGGATTATTTTTTAGTACTACGAATAGCGCCCTTTAGTATAGAGGGGGGGGTAATATTATAATAATAAGTATTAAGGCCCTATAAGCCCCGTAGCTTAGCCTTAGGCTACGAAGCTAAGCTCTTAGTAATTACGTAACGAGCTAGACCACTAGGCCTAAAGGGCTAGCTTGCTAGCTTCTACCTACTATTCTATTTTTTCCCTCTTTACGTTAAGTCTTTAGTTAATTAGGCTAATATAGTAGCGTTCTAACCTACCTCGAGTTTCCTTTTATAATAATAAGTAAAGGGTATTTTTATCCTAAAAGCTCTATTATTAAAAACCTTTAAAATAATTTAAAAATATATTACCTAAAGTATTATTAAAAAAAGCTATACTACGTATTAAAACCCCTAGTTCTTAATAATAAAAAAGGACGGTAGTCTTTAGCTAATTAACTTAGTAATAAAGGTTAATACTATTACTCTTCGGGACGCTTAATAACTACTTAATACCGACGAGTTTTTAGAGGAATTTACTATAGATTAGCTTATTTCTTTTTAAAATTTTTTTTTTAGTTATAATTAGATCTCTTTAAATAAAAAGAGCCACAATTTAATAACCTTTTTAATTTTACTCGGGCTATATAAATACTATACCCTCTTATAAAAAGTAATAAATTCGGTAGCTTAGTTCTATTAAATTATAACCCGTATTCTTTATAATTTAATTTTAAAATACTATAGTATTTTTATTAATAATATTATAATTAAAGGCCCGTAATCCTACTATAATAATAAGTACCTAATTAACTATCCTAGGATCTAGCGATTCGTTTATAAGTACTTTTAGAATATTAATTAGGTCTTAGTTAATATTGAGCTAGCTAGTTATACTATTTTTAGAGTAAAGTTATAATAGTACTAACTATTTATAGTTATTATAAGCTATTTTTATAAAACGGAAGGGAGACGGCCTAATTAAGCTAAAGTCCTTAAGATCTTTAAATAAATAAAATACTTAAATATCTTAAAAATTAGATCGTTTTTTAATATTATTACTTTTTATTATTATTAAATTAAGTAATTTTCTTCTATAATAGCCCTATTATACTCCCTACTTAGTAAGAACTAATTTTTTAAATAGGGAGTATTATAGATCGAGGTTATAAAAACGCTTAAAGAGGTAATTATTATAACCCCTATTCTAGCTCTACTAAACTATAGTATTAAAGCTAAATAAATTATCTTTATAATAGATATTAGTATTAAAAAATAAGGTAGTATACTTAGTTAAATCGTTAATAATAAGTATATTATTACTTAATACGAGAGTAGGATATAGCGCGGACTAGAGCTTAATTATAACTCTAATAAGCTTAAAATACGAAGCGTTTTAATAAGCCTAAAGCGTTTTTATAATTATCTATTTAGGATTAACTTCTTATTAAAAACCGATACCTAGGTCCTAGTTACTTAGATTAATAGTACTACGAATAACTTATTATTAGTAATAATAATGCGCTAGCTCTTTTAGATTAGACTTTTTAATTTTAAGATTAAGTATATTAATAAGAAGAAGAATATTATAGCGGATAGCTTTTTAAAAAAAACCCCTAGTTAATTTAACTTAGCTAAAGTAAAGCTTAATGGGGATATTAAGGACTTTATTAATATATAAGTCCTATGAATACGAGTTATAAAGAACTTTTTTATTATAATATATAGCTATAGTAATGCTATTATTAATTAGATATAAGAAATAAATATTCTAGCTAATTTACTAATACGAAACGAATAATAGTTAGATCTCTTAAAGTAAATTACTTATTTCCTCCTTATTTTAAAGAGGCTAGTTAATATACCCTTTAATTAGTTTAGACGTTTTAAATAAATAGTAATATAATTTATTATATAAAATAAACTTCTATTTTAATAGGGGACAAAGACCCGTCCCTAACTTACTTAAATAATTAATAATAAGCGCCACTAAGTAAACCTAATTAACGAAGTATATAATAAGTCTGGGTATAGGGGACGAGAGGCTATTTATTTCTGCCTTATAAAACGATATTATTAGCTAGAGATATATACTTAGGCCCGGGAGCTAATTATAATTTATAAGGCCTACTAAAAGGCTAAATTACGACGCTTTAATAACCCCTATATATTTACGGTCCTAATTTATAAGCTTTTTTCTTAGATCTATTTAAATATTTAGTATATAAGTAAATAAAAAGTCGTTAAGGTGCGTTATAAGTTTATAGAGTACTTAGAAGTATAAATTATAACGAACGCTATGTCGAAGAATATTATAAAGTTTATTTAAGAAGATATTATTTATTACTATAGGATTTATAGTACTTTAATTATTAATAGGGGATAAGAAAATATAGGTACTATTACTTAGTTTAATTAATAATATAGTACTTAGTAAAAGGTTATATTAGCTTATAACCCTCGTATTAACGGGCTTTTTAAAAAAGGTTACTAACTTATTACGTATATACTTCGTATTTAGTTAGATTAGGGAAAGAAAAATATTAGGCCTATGCTTATTACGGCCCTTTTTATAAATAGGATAATTATTAAAGTATTGTTAAGTTATATACCGTTCTATTTTATTTATAGTTATTATATAATAACCCTGATTAAAAAAAAATAATAACTTAGAGGGTACTTAATTAAGAAAATATATATATAACGGATTAGGAAGTTTAAACCTAACTATAAGTTTTTATTTTTTTAATAATAACCGGGAAGCTATAGCTAATAAAGTTACTTAATACTAAACCTAAACCTATAATTAATTTAACTCCTCGCACTCCCTTTAATTAATAAAGTTATAGCCTAATAATCTAGTTCTTATTTTTAATATTTAATAAAAGATCGATATATTAACTTTTAAAAAACTCGATTATTATTAATAAGGACTTTTCTATATTTACTTAGCTACTCTAAACGAATTATTATATTAACTAAAGACGCTTATTAATAACTTAATTATAGGGGCTACTTATATTAATAATCGACTTAAGAAGTTCCTAAAGTCTCCGGAAGGCCTCTATTTATTACTTAATAAGGCTAATTTTTATAATAACTTTATTTTTAACTTAGCTAACCTTCTATTTTTATAGGATAATATAATTAATATTACGATCCTACCTCTTAATTATAATAATAATATAATAAATTTTAAGAATAAGGATACTTAGCTACTTATTAAATAAACCTAATTATGAATAAAAGCCTCTCGAGAGGGGTAAATTACCCCTTATTATTACTAATCCTTAGTATAAACTACGAATTTTTATTTATTAAATATTTATTTTATAAAAATATTATTAAATCTTATTAATTCTCTAGTTATTTTTTTACTTAGATCTAAAATAAAAATATAAAAGAACGATAAGAGGAGAAGAATTATTTTTTAGTTATTATAATTAAAAACTTAATAACTTTATTTATTAATTATATAATTATATTAAAAAACCCTACTCCTCCCCTTAAGTATCTAAGCCTAGTTCTTTATTTAATTAAACCTATTTAAAATTTAGCTTAGCCTATATAGCCTCCTACTCTACTTATTTTATTTTTAAATACTAATAATCTTTATAAATTATAAATACGTAGTCCCTAATAAGGTATATTAAAGGGGTATCCTTAAGAACAGAATTGTACTTATCCTCCTCAGCCTTAGTAGTTTCGATTTAGTTAGAAACTATATAAATTAAAATTTTAACTCTTTTAATATTAGCTAGGATTAGAGATATTACCCTACTACTACTTATTATATAATAATAATAATAACCTTACTTAAGATCGGCCCCGGACTTTCCAATATTTTACTAACCCTAGCTTTTCTTAAAGTAGTATTTCTTATGTTTAAAAAATATATAATTACCGTATTGATTATTAAAGTAATTTAATAAAGAAACGCACTTAAAATAGGGGACTATTTTTTTAATTAGCTCCTTAGTATTAAAACCGATATATTTTTAAAAAGACCGTATATAATAGTTATAAAGTATAGTATTCTAAACGCTATAAGCCTAGATAAGTAAAGAATTAATAATAGGGGTTCGTTTACTTAATTACTAAAATAGAGGGCCAAAGTAGTTAGTATAATTATAATTAATAAAAACCTAACGGTTTTATAAAAACGATCCGCTTATAATACCTAGTTTACTAATATACTTCTTAATAATATTCTAATTTATAATTAATTATTAAAACTTCTAAACTATTTATTTTTTAATATATTTATTAAACTAAGGATTTATAATATAGAATTCGGTATAAAGCTCTCTAGCTAATTTAAAAAGAGTTAATTAATTAGTAATTTTAAAGATTTAAAAAAAAAGAACGTTAAATTAGGATTAGAATTAAAAAAATTAAATAGAGTAGTACTTATTATAGTTTACTTTTTATTAACTTTTTAGAACTTATAACCTTAAGTTTTTTAAAAATAAGCTTTTTTAAAAACGGAGGAAGAATATTACTAAGGCCGGACGTTATAACGAGTAGTTTTAGCAATCTAATACGTATTATTAATAATTAAAGTATTAGATATAATAAATAAGTAGATTATATTATTAAAAAAAGAAAAAAGACTAAGTAAAAAAGGATAATTATAATTAAGAAATTATTATTTAAAGAAAGAAATAAAAAAGAATAGAGGGATTAAGGGAGGGCCTTTATATACCCCCCTTAGACCTAGGGTATTAAAAAGGAAAGTATTATAGGCCTCTTAGTTAATTAATACTAAATTATAGCTATTATATAAAAAGAGGAAGGAGTAAATTACGGATCGGGGCCTTCTTATTATTTATAATTTAGCGCTTTCTTTTTTAATTAATAAAGGCTACTTCGTAATTAGTATAAAAGGGTAGCCTTTTACTTAGCTACTTAACTTTTTTTCTTCCCTCCTTAACTACTACTATTATTATTAAATAGCCATTTTTAACTTAAATATTCTTTAGCTTTCCCTTATACTCTTAGACCTAAGATACTACTTCTCTATAACTACTACTTCTCTATAACTACTACTAATTAAACCTCCCCTAATTTTTACCTCTTAATCTACTATATAAATACTAACCTAGCTATTTATAATAACCTCCTTACCTCCTATCTCTCTTTCTAAGCTAGATAATAAAAAGGACGTAGTACGAATTTAGGGTCTAATTACGATAAAGGGTAAGTAAAAGGCTTAATACGATTAACTATATATAGTAATTAAGACTAATCTAAGATAATTTCTTTTTATAAAGGATCGGGGGAAAAAGAAATTAGGGGATAATTAGAATAGGGTAGGGCGATTAGTCTTAGTAGTTCTTTTTTAAAGCTAATTAAGTATAGGTATTTATAAGAGGGCTAATCGGAGTAAAATATAAAGAGAAAGGCCCCGATTAGAAATAAGGAGTTAAATAGTACGGATTTTTATTTTAATTATATATATACTTTTTTAAAATCAAACTAGAGCCTTTTTAATAATTTATTTTTAAATATAATAATATAAAACGATTAAGAAGTTTACCTTTTTAATCTAGTTAATATTATCCTCTTCTCTTAGTTATAACTCCGTTAATTAAGGCCGTATTAACCCGATTAAAGGAAGTATTTTATATTACTTTTATAAGTATTAGTAGTTCTTCTAAAGCACCGCACCGCGAGAGTCCTCTATACCCTATACGTTTTTAATACTTAACATAATATAATAATTTTAATATAAAAACCGCTATATAATTTATAATAAGTAAGCTATTTTTTTTATTCACGTAATAGTACTAGTTAAAAAGGTTAGTAATAGAGGTCGGTTATAAAAGTTCGAGGTAGCCCTTAACTATAGAAGTTCTAAATTTTAATAACGACATAGAGGCTTTTAAAAAAAAGGGCTAAAAGGGCTAATATCTAATATACTAAAGCTCGTAAAAATTCTTTTTATTCTTATTATTTTTAATATTATTTAAAGCTACTTTTTATTTAAATTAAATAAATTTATTAAATAAACTTATTAAATAACCTTATTAATATATAAACTACTACCTCGTTAAGAACTTACTTTTTTAATATATAATTAGTAATTAACGGGCTAATACTTTTTAAAAATACCTCTTAATAAGTCCCCCTTCTTAAGGCTTAATAAATTCTTAAGCCCCTTTAATACCCTAGCTATTATAATTAATATAAGTATACTTAAAAAATAATATAGTTTTTTTAATAATACGGAATTTAGCTAAGTAATAATATAGATACTATAAATAACTAAGCTAATATAAATATTAAAATTTAGTATATTAATACAAGCTTAGAAATAATATTTTATAAAGTTAAAAATCCCTCTAATATAAGCTATGTTATAAATATAAGGGAATATATAAGGGGTCCCTTAACTTTTAATAAAAAGGAGTATATAATATAAACTCTAGCTATTTACGTAAGTTAGTATTAAGAGGTTTTATATATATTAAAATAAGTATAGCTCGCCCTTTAAATAAGTAATAAAAGGTTAGGAGCTATTAATAAAAGGAAGATAATAGTTAAATTAGTTAACTACTATTTTAGTTAGTAATTAAGTATAGAGCGTATTATACTTAGTTTTCTTTAATACGTAATATATAGTACGGCCCCGGTGGATTACTTTATTAGGGGGATTATAAAGCTATAATTAACGCGTTTTATATCCTCTTTTTTTTTCAAAAACTATATTAGTTTATATATTATAAAATAGCTCTTTTAATAGCTTATATACTAAGCTTATATTACTAAGTTTGATTTAATAATTTAAATAATTAAAGCCGTTTTATAAAACGCTAACGCTTTTATAATAACGATATATTATTATCTCTTATTTTAAATAGAAGCTATACTAATATTAGCTAGTTTTATAAAATTAGCGATCCTTATATATGTAATAACTTAATAAATAATACTTTACTTAAACTATTACTAAAAACGTAATTACTATTTTACTATCTATATTAATATACTAAAATAGAACTAACGTTTTATTTTAATTAGAAATTCTTTAATAAAACTAATATTTTTTAGCTTTTTATTATTCCCTAATTCTTATTAATACATAGTCCTCCCCTTCTTAATAAAAAGTCAAACTAGCCTATATTCTACTTTATATACTATGTCTTAAAGTCTATCGAGACAGTGGGAGTATCCATTGATACTGTGTATTAATACCGTGTAAACGACATCGAGAACCGCCCGAGCAGCCAGCAAAGGCAGAATATCAAAATAAATAAAGAATACTATTTTTTAAAGGGGATATAAATTACTTAGTATATTACCATTTTCTAAATATTACTAGAGCCTAGTTCTTCTCCTTTTCTAATAAATCTCAATAACCTACTTAGCTTATTATAGAATAGTTTAATAATATTCTTTAGCTTGTTATATAAGTTATTAAAACTAATAAAAAGTTAATAACTAGCTTTATTTAATAATATAAGTAAAGCCGTAGTCTACCGAGATAGTATGAATATTTACTAATACCGTGTATTAATACTATATAATCGATATTAAGAACCGCCCGAGCAGATAATAAAGGTAGATTATAAAAACAAAAAAGTAAAGCCGTTTATAATAAAAAATATAGGGTTTTAAAATAAACTTATTACCCTATTTACTTTTATAATAAAACCCTTTTTTAAGTTTGTTATTTTTTTAAACTATAGCTTCTTATTATATTTAAAATAATAAATACTCCTCCCCTTTCTTAAATAAAACCCTAAACTTACTAATTCTTAATAACTTAGAGTTAATAATAAATGCTCTCTTTAATTAAATTAATACTTTTATTAAAGCTAATAGCTTTAGTATTATAAAATATTACGTATATAAGTGAAATAGCCCTTTGGGGTCCGGTCCGCCTCATTAGGGGCCATCTCTGCCTTTATAGACAAGCTAGTCTATTAGGGTTAATATTGAGTATCTTTATTATATAATAAAACTTTATAACTAACTATAGCCGGCCATAGCTAGTACTAAATACTAACGACCCCGCTATTATAATATATTAATCGCTTTTTTAATAGCTAAATACTACCCATTACGTTCTCTATTTATCTTATTTAATAATAACCTCTTTTTAATATTCTTATTTAATACGCTTATTTTTACTCTTTTTAAATTCTTAATTATATTATTAAATATAAACTTAATTATATTATTTTATTATATTTAAAAAGTACTAATAAGGGTAACGTTTATTATAATATATAGTGGTTTTTTTCCGGCTTTATAAGTATAAAAAATCGACCTTAACAGGATTACGCTTTTAAAGGAAATTATATAATATAATACACTTTTTAACTATATAATATATATAATATATCCTAAGTACGTACTTAACGTAATATAATAATTTTAATACGAAAACCGCTATTTAATTCGGGATAAGTAAGCTACCCTGCGGTAGTGCTAGTTAAAAAGGTTAATAATAGAGGTTAGCCCTAATAGTTAGCTATAATAATTAACTATAATAATCGGCTATAATAGTTAAAAATAGCTTTTAATTATAAAAGTTCTAAACTTTAATAATAATATAGAGGTTTCTAAAAAAAAGGCTAAATAAGCTAATATTTATTACTCTTTATATTAAAGCTCGTAAAGATTTTTTTTATTTTTATTACTTTTAATATTACCTAAAACTACTCTTTATTTAAACTAAATAAATTTACTAAATAAATCTATTCAATAAACCTATTAATATATAAACTACTACTCGACAAGAACCTAAAAATACTTATTAATAAGTCTACCCCTCTCGGGCTAGCTACCCTCGGCTAGCTCGATACTATAGCTATTATAACTAACGTAAGTACGCTTAAAGAGTAATAAAGTACTTTTTAATAATACGGAATTTAGCTAAGTAATATTATAAATATTATAAATAGCCGGGTTAATACGGATATTAAAATTTAATATATTAATATTAGCTTAGTTATAATAGTTATAATAAATAAATTAAAAGTATATAGGATTAAAGTAATAAGCTAGTATTTTAAATAGCTCTTATAAGACCCCCTAGGTAATAATAATACTTATATAAAAAAATAGATTATATTAGACTTAACTACTTATATAAGCTAATATTAGGAGGTCTTATGTACGTTAGAGTGGGTAAAGCTCGCCCTATAAGTAGCTAGAACTTAAGAGGACTTTATATAGTAGAAGGTTAGGAGCTATTTTAGTTAGTAATTAGGTATAGAGCGCATTATACCTAGTTTTCCCTGATACGTAATATATAATATAGCCCCGGCGGATTGCTCCGTCGGGGGGGTTTATTATAATATATTAATTTACTTTTTATAAGTTAATATTATTAATATAATGTTTATTAAATTAGTCTTTTTAGAGCTCGGGGTTATTTAGTATAATACTTATAAAATCGACTTTCTAGTTATAAAAGAAGCCCTAAGGGTTAACGAGTTATTAGTAGCGTCTCGGTATTTTAATAAAGTATACTTAAGATAGTTAGATAGTAATAGTAATAGTAACGGCAAGGGAAGTAGCGTTTTTAACTTTAATAAAAGAAACGAGGTAATGAATATATATATATATATACGAGTTAAAGTTAAAAGTGTAGTAAATATTGTGCTTATAAAGGTTAATATTATTTAATAATAGTAACGAGGGCATCTCGAATACTATATTATTATAAGCTATTATTACCTATAAGGGTAACTAACCTAGCTAAGTATACGGGCTCATAGGGTAGTAGTATTAGGTACCTAATATTACTATCAATAATCCGTAGTTATAAACTTTATAAAAGGGAAAATTAAAAAGTTAGAAAACTTAAAAAAATAGTTTATTAAAATAATAGGAGTATTTATTAATACTATATATTAATACTATATAATTAATATTAAGAACTGCCCGAGTAGCTAGTAAAAGTAGAATATAAAAATAAATAAGTAAAATAAAAAGAATATTTAGTATATATTTTAATAAAACTAATATAAATATTTTTAGCCTAGCTATAATATAAGTTTAAAGTAATAAAGATCTCGAAAATATAATGATAAATAGAAGTTAATTAGTAAAACTAAAATTAAAAAATAGTAGTTATTATAATAATGTAAAGATTTTTAATATAGCTAATATAACTATAAGCCTAGTTTTAAAATATTTATATACTCTTCTTATTATAAGCTTACTTAGCTAATTAAAAATACTATTAAGATTATAAGTTAATAAGTTAGGATTTAAGTACGTAACGTACGTATTATTATTTAAGAGTAGTTCTTAAAGGATTTATTTATTTAATAAAATATTTATAATACTAAGGCTCGTATAAACTAAAAGAAACTAGCTAAATACTCGCTAACTATAGTATTAATTAAGCTATTTAATAAATAAGATATTTTATTTATTTTTTATTTATATTTTTACTAGCTACTCGGGCGATTCTTAATATTAGTTATATAATATTAATATATAGTATTAGTAAATACTCCTACTATTTCGTTAGACTATTTCTTTTAAATACTTTTCTACTTTTTTAAACTTTCCCTTTTATAAAGTTTATAATTACGAATAAATAGCGATATTAGGCGCGATATTACTATTTTATAAGCTATTTACTTAGCTAAGTTTACGGCCCTCTAGATAATAGTAGTTTATAATAGTAGTATTAGAGATACTATTATTACCCTTATTAAAAACGATATCGACCTTCTTATTACTAATATATACTATATATATACCCTTTAGGGTCTAGCCCGCCTTATTAGGGGCCATCTTCGCCTTCATAAGCAAGCTAGTCTATTAGGGTTAATATCGAGTTTTTATTACGTACTTTAATAAGACTTTATATTAACTAATAATAGCCGGCTATAGCTAGTATAGCCGTTATTAATTATTAAGTTATCGATACTAAGTAATCTTAAAATATTAATAACCCCGCTATTATAATATATTAATTACCCTTTAAATAGCTAAAAACTACCCCCTATTTTCTACCCTATTTAATAAATTTAAAATATCCCTTTTAATCCTTCTTACCCTACTCCTATACTACGTTTTTAAAATATTAATAATATTTTAAAATTAGTTAAGTATGTTAAAGCTATTATATTATATAAACTAAGTACTTATTAAGGTAATAACTATATTAATATACCTCTTTTTAATATTTAAGTTAATAATATTTAATTTATATTCTTTAAAACGATTATATTATGATTTAGGATCCTCTAATATAATATTTATGAAATTAAACTTTTAGCTATTAAAGAAGTCCTAGGAGTCGATAATAACTAGGTATCTCGGTATCTTAATAATATATATATTTAAAAATAAGTAAATAATTCGATAGTAATAGTAATAAAGAATAAAAAAAGCGTTTTTTAACTTTAATAAAGGAAACGAGGTAATAAATATATATATATATATATATATAAGTTAAAGTTAGAAATATTAGAGTAGATATTATAAAGTTAATATTATTTAATAACGGTAACGAGGGTATTTTTAATACTATTATTATAAGCTACTATACTTAGAAGGGTAGCTAACTTAGCTAAGTATACGGGCTTATAAAGTAATAGCGTCGGGCCCTTAATATTACTATTAATAATCCATAATTATAAACTTTATAAAAAAAAAAGTTAAAAAAGTAAAAAATCTAAAAGAATAGTCTATTAAAATAGTAAGAGTATTTATTAATATTATATATTAATACTATATAAATAAATCGAGAACTGCCTAAGTAGCTAATAAAAGTAAAATAAAAAAAACAAATACTATATATATATATATATATATCCCCCCGACGGAGCAATCTGCCGGGGCCGTACTATATATTACGTATTAAGGAAAACTAGGTATATTACGCTCTATACTTAATTACTAATTAAAATAGCTCCTAACCTTCCCCTATTTCTAACTATTTAAAGGGCGAGCTATACTTACTTTAATATATATAAAACTTCTTAATACTAACTTATATAAATAGTTAGATCTTATATTATATACTCCTTTTTATTAAAAATTAGGGGGCCTCTTATATATTCTTTTATATTTATAATATAGCTTATATTAAAAAGATTTTTAGTTTTATAAAATATAATTTCTAAATTAATATTAATATACTAAATCTTAATATCTATATTAACCTAGCTATTTATAGTATTTATATTATTATTTAGTTAGATTTTATATTATTAAAAAGTACTTTATTACTTCTTAAGTATATTTATATTAGTTATAATAGTTATAATATCGAGCTAGCTAAGGGCGCCTAGCCTAAGAGGGGTAGACTTATTAATAAGCATCTTTAAGTTCTCGTCGAAGTAGTATTTTAACTAGCTAACTTCTTAACTAGTTATTTAACTAGCTATCTAAATAGTAGTTTATATATTAATAAGTTTATTTAATAAATTTATTTAATAAATTTATTTAGTTTAAATAAAGAGTAGTTTTAGGTAATATTAGAAGTAATAAGGATAAAAAGAATCTTTATAAGCTTTATAAATATTAGCCTATTTAGCCCTTTTTTTAAAAACCTCTATATTACTATTAAAGTTTAGAACCTCTATAATTAAAAAAGGCCGCCTCTAATTATTATAACTAATTATTATAACTAACTATTATAACCCACCTCTATTATTAACCTTTTTAACTAGCGCTACCGTAGGGTAGCTTATTTATTCCGAATTATATAGCGGTTTTTATATTAAAATTATTATATTATATTAAGCGCATACTTAGGGTATATTATGTATATTATATAGTTAAAAAGTATACCCTATTGTATAATTTCTTTTAAAAGCGTAATCTCGTTAAGGTTAATCTTTTATACCTATAAAGCCGGAAAAAAAACCACTATATATATATATATATATATATTTATTACCTCGTTTCCTTTATTAAAGTTAAAAAATACTATTTCCCTTACTATTTATTACTATTACCCTATTACTATTACTATTAAATCGTTTATTTTAAATCTATATTATTAAAATACTAAGATACTTAGTTATTATTGACCCCTAGGGCTTTCTTAATAACTAGAAGTTTAATTTTATAAGTATTATATTAAAAGATCTTAAACTTTAATATAGTTATTTTCTTCCTAACGGAGTAATCCGCTAAGGCCGTATTATATATTATATATTAAAAAAAACTAAGTATATTGCGCTCTATACTTAAATACTAATTAAAACTCCTAACTTTCCCCCGTTTTTAACTATTTAAAAAGCGAGCTATATATACTCTAATATATATAAAACTTCTTAATACTAACCTACGTAAATAGCTAGATTTTATATTATATACTCTTTTTTATTAAGGATTAAGGGGCTCCTTATATATTCCCTTATATTTATAATATAGCCTATATTAAAAAGATTTTTAGTTTTATAAAGTATAATTTTTAAATTAATATTAATATACTAAATCTTAATATTTATATTAGCCCGGCTATTTACGGCGTTTATACTATTACTTAGCTAAATATTATATTATTAAAAAGTATTTTATTAATCCTTAAGTATATTTACGTTAACTATAATAACTATAATATCGAGCTAACTAAAAGTACTTAGCTTAAAAAGGGTAGACTTATTAATAAATATCTTTAGCTTACTAATTACTAATTATATATTAAAAATAAAGTCAGTTCTTATCGAGGTAGTATTTTAACTAGCTAACCTCTGACTTAGTTATTTAACTAGTTATTTAAATAATAGTTTATATATTAATAAGTTTATATATTAATGAGTTTATTTAGTAAATTTATTTAGTAAATTTATTTAATAGATTTATTTAGTTTAAATAAAGAGGGGCTTTAGGTAATATTAAAAATAATAAGGATAAAAAGAATTTTTATAAGCTTTAGTACGAAGAGTAGTAAATATTAGCCTATTTAACCCTTTTTTTAAAAACCTTTATATTATTATTAAAGTTTAAAACCTCTATAGTTAAAAAAGGCCGCTTCTAACTATTATAGCTAACTATTATAGCTAGTTATTATAATTAACCTTTATTATTAACCTTTTTAACTAGCGCTATTACTAAAAAGGATAGCTTATTTATTCCGAATTATATAGCGGTTTTTATATTAAAATTACTATATTATATTAAGTGCGTACTTAGGGTATATATAGTGGTTTTTTTGTCTGGCTTTATAAGCGCAAAAAATCGACCTTAACGGGATTACGCTTTTAAGGGAAATTATATAATATAATATACTTTTTAATTATATAATACGCGCAATATACCCTAAGTACGCGCTTAATATAATATAATAATTTTAATATAAAAACCGTTATATAATTTAGGATAAGTAAGCTACCCTTTATGCAGCGGCGCTAGCTAAAAAAGTTAATAATAGAGGTCGGTTATAATAATTAGCTATAATAGTTAGTTATAATAATTAGAGGCGGCCCTTAACTATAGAGGTTCTAAATTTTAATAGCAACGTAGAGGTTTTTAAAAAAAGGGCTAAATAGGCTAATAGTTACTACTCTTTAGAGCTTATAAAGATTCTTTTTATTTTTATCGCTTCTAATATTACTTAAAGCTACTCTATTTAAACTAAATAAATTTACTAAATAAATCTACTAAATAAACTTATTAATATATAAACTACTACCTAAATAGCTAGTTAAATAACTAATTAAGAAGTTAGTTAATTAAAATATTACTTTAATAAGAACTTAAAAATACTTATTAATAAATCTACCCCTCTTAGGCTAAGTACCCTCGGCTAGCTCAATATTATAGCTATTATAATTAATATAAATATACTTAAGAAGTAGTAAAGTACTTTTTAGTAATATAAAGTCCGGCTAAATAATAGTACGAATATTATAAATAGCCGGGCTAATATAAATATTAAAATCTAGTATATTAATACTAATTTAGAAATTATATTTTATAGAGCTAAAAATCCCTTTAATACGGGCTATATTATAAATATAAAGAAATATATAAGGGGCCCCCTAACCTTTAATAAGAAGGAGTATATAATATAGGATCTAGCTACTTATGCGGGCTAGTACTAGGAGGTCTTATATACGTTAAAGTGGGTATAGCTCGCCCTCTAAACGGGCGGGGGAAGGTCGGGAGCTATTAATAAAAGGAAGATAACGGTCGAGTTAGTTAACTATTTTAATTAGTAGTTAGGTATAGAGCGTAATATACCTAGTTTTCCTTAATACGTAATATACGGTACGGCCCCGGCGGATTACTCCGTCGGGGGGGCGTACTTAGGGTATATTATAAATATTATATAATTAAAAAATATATTATATTATATAATTTCTTTTAAAAACGTAATCCCGTTAAGGTCGATCTTTTGTACTTATAAAGCTAGAAAATAAACTACTATATAAGTTAATATTATCAATATAGTATTTATTAAAATAGTCCCTCTATAGCTCGGGGTTATTTAGTATAATACTTATAAAATCTAATTTCTAGTTATTAAAGAAGTCCTAAGGGTTAACGAGTTAGTATCTTAGTATTTTAATAAAGTATATTTAAAGTAAATAGTTAGATAATAATAATAATAATAATAATAATAATAATAATATAATAATAATAATAATATAATAATAATAATAATATAATAATAATAATAATATAATAATAATAATAATATAATAATAATAATAGGGTAATAATAATAGTCTAATAGTAATAAATAATAAGGGAAGCGTTTTTTAACTTTAATAAAAAAAACGAGGTAACGAATATATATATATATAAGTAAAATTAAAAATATTAAGGTAAATATCGTAATTAATATTATTTTTAATAATAGTAACGAGGGTATCTCTAATACTATACTATTATAAGCTATTATTACTTAGAAAAGCGTAGTTATGAACTTTACAAGAGGGAAAGTTGAAAAGTTGGAAAATCTAAAAAAAATAGTTTATTAAGATAGTAGGAGTATCTATTAATACTGTATATTAATACTATGTAATCGATATCGAGAACTGCCCGAGCAACTAGTAAAGGCAGAATAAAAAAAATTACTTAGAAAAGTAGCTAACTTAGCTAAGTACGTAGTAGGTTTATAAAGTAGTAGCGTTAAGCGCTTAATATTATTATTAATAATACGTAGTTATAAACTTTATAGGAGGGAAAGTTAAAAAAAGTAGAAAATCTAAAAAGTAAAAAAGATTTTATTAAAATAGTGGGAGTATTTATTAATACTATATATTAATACTATATAAACGATATTAAGAATTACCCAAGGAGCTAGTAAAGGTAAAATATTAAAATAAATAAACTAATACTTAATCCGTTACTTTACTACTATTATTATAAACTATAATAAATAAATAAAAGCTATATTAAATAAGTAGTTCTTAAACGTTTAGTAACAACTTTATATTTATTATATTAATTTTAATATTATACTTAGGGCTAAGTAAAAGTAGGTTAAGAACCGTAGTTATAATAATAATAATAATAATAATAATAATAATAATAATAATAGTAATAATAATAATAATAATAATAATAATAATAATAATAATAATAATAATAATAATAATAATAATAATAATAATAATAATAATAATAATAATAATAATAATATTAATAATAATAATAATAATAATAATAATAATAATAATAATAATAATAATAATAATAATAATAATAATAATAATAATAATAATAATAATAATAATAATAAGTAATAAGAATAAGGCCTATATTAATATACTTATTAATAAGCCCCCCCCTTATATATATTATAGGGTTTTTATAATATAAAAGCTTATTATTTTTACTAAAACTAAGTATATTTTTAAAAAAAAGCCTAGACTAAGCTTTATAAAAAGTTTAATAACTAATATTTAATCCTTTAATATCTTTATATAGTGGTTCTTTTCTAGCTTTATAAGCGCAAAAGATCGACCTTAATGGGATTATATTTTAAAAAGAAATTATATAATATAGTATACTTTTTAACTATATAATATATATAATATACCCTAAGTACGCGCTTAACGTAATATAGTAATTTTAATATAAAAACCGCTATATAATTCGGGATAAGTAAGCTACTTTATAATAGTACTAGTTAAAAAAGTTAATAATAAAGGTTAGTTATAATAATTAGCTATAATAGTTAGTTATAATAATTAGAAGCGGCCTTCCTTAACTATAGAGGTTCTAAACTTTAATAATAACGTAAAAGTTTTTAAAAAAAGGGCTAAATAGGCTAATATTTACTACTCTTTAGAGCTTATAAAAATTCTTTTTATCCTTATTATTTTTAATATTACCTAAAGCTCTATTTAAACTAAACAAATTTACTAAATAAATTTACTAAATAAACTTATTAATATATAAACTATTACTCTACTCTTAGTATATAGTTAGTAATTAATAAGTTAAAGATGCTTATTAATAAGTCTACCTATCACGGCGCTGGGCACTAGGGCCCTTGGCGCCCAGGCCTTAAGTACCTAACGGACCCCCTATGGGTTACGTAACTACTAGACCGCTAGGCCTAAAAGCCTAGCGCCCTAAATTCCGCCTACTAATCTACTTTTTCCCTCTTTATATTAAGTTATATCTATTAAGTTAATATAGTAGCGTTTTAACTTACCTCGGGTTCCTTTTTATAATATTACTTAACGTTTATTATAATTCCTTCTTTAAAACTAGAACAATAATATCTTAACTTATTAATTTATTATATTAATAACTACCCTTATTAAAAAAAGTATAACGCTAAGTAATAGCTAACTAATTAACTACGTAAAGTAATTAATACCCCCTAAATATATAAACCCCCTTTATTAAATATTATAATTTAAAATAAAAACCGAGGAGTATAAATATTTCTTTATATTAATAATTTTTAATAAGGTCGTTATTTATATAAATAGTATTAGAATATTATAGGTATTAATAAGAATACTAAACTTCTTATATTTAACCCCGAGGTCGATTTTTTTAACTAGTTTATATAATAGCTTTTATTTTTTATTATACAAGCTAATTAATTTAAATACTTTTATTATATTATTAATAAGCTTATATTCCCTATTTAGATTCGTAATAAGGGCTTTTTTAATAATACTAAGTAGTATAATACTAACTTTAAGTTTATTTAGGACTTATATAATTAAAATAAGGGCGCTACTCTCTAAGCTTAAGTTAAGAGCTAGTTAAAAATATATATTACTTAGTACTATTTTAAATAAGTACTTATTTTTATAGTTAGTTAACTAAGTAATAGTACTAAGTAGCTTTATAAAATAACTAAGGAAAATATTAAGGTTATATATATTATTATTATAAAACTTTAGAATATTAAAAAGTAATTAGACCGCGCTTTTTATACTAATACTACGCTTAGTAAGCGTATTAAGTAATTAAAAAATAATTTTATAGTTAGTATTAATAATAATAAGCGTAATAATAATACTTATTATATATTAAAATAGCGCCTTATTAAACTCGAAGTATAAGGTAGTTATAAAAATATATTAGCCTTAGTATACTAGCCCTTTTATAAATCTAAAATACTTAACGTCCTTATTTTTATAAATAATAATAATAATAAGGGACTAAAGTTCTTTTATTAGTTTTAATATATTATAAAGTGCCTTAAGAATACGAACTTTAGTACTAATAAATACTACTTAGAGTACGTTATTAATAAAATTAGCGGTATTATAATAGAGTTTATTTACCTTATATTAGTTTTTAATAAGAAGATTATTATTATAAACTAGTTATTATATAAGCTTAAATCGGCTTATACTAGCCCTATTATTATAAATAATACTAATTAAAAACTAAATACCCTCTTTATTATCCTTAAGAACGTTTATTAAAAGCGCTCTATTTTTATAAAACTCGCTTATATTAATAAGCTTTTTAAATCTTAATAAAAATACTACTTTTATAATAAATTCTTAATTTATTTTTAAAACTAAGTTATTTTAAAATATTTAAATAAGGACGCGACTTTTTAAAAGTATACTAAGTACGTTATTTAGCTTATTAATATAATATAGCCCCCGTTAATTAGTAATAAGGTCCTTAAGAGTATTATACTTACCTATACTACTTTTATTAAAAATAGAAGTAGTAATATTACTAAGTAGAGTATTTATAGCTAAATTATAAGCTATAAAACTATCCCTAAGGCTCTATATTAGAAGCTTAAGGATAATAGTACTTATTTCGTTTATAATAAGCCTAGTTACGTTTTTTAGGACTATTTTAAGAAGCTAGATACTATTATAATGAGTTTTGCTATTGGGGCAGTACCGTTTGGCTATTAGGGCAGTAATCCACTTTTATCTGGCCCGTGCGGCTAACCAGAGGCCACTAAATTTTTAGCGCACCTTCCCCAACCTACCTCCCGCACTTACCGCGCGGGCCCAAGCTCAAAATACCCACATTAACCCAGTACGTACTACCACCTCGACTTCCAATTACACTTCCACCCACCTACTTTAACCCACTTCTACTCACGACGTAATTACTACTTCTACTTCTAACCTCTACTACCACGTCGTCGCCGTCGCACAGTTAATTAGTAATAGATTTATTACAACTTTTAACGCTAGCGGTCAATTCAGAAGACTCTCGTAATATTACCAATATTTTTCTACATATTAAAAACCTACTAAAAGACTGCGCACCCGTTAATTTAATTAATAATTTTATAATTAACCTCTAGTTATTCACCTATAACTACGGCTTCGTAATTATCTATTATAATAGATCTAACTACGTTAATAATAAAGCTACTTACTATACTCTATAATACGATTATAATACCGTTTATTAAACCCGTATTATCGGCCTTTACTAATTAAAAATATAAAAAGTCGGCTATTCTTAGTAAAGTATAGCTACTACTCGCGCCTAAGATAAAAAGAAGTAAACGTTTAGAATTAAAATAAGAGATCATAATTATAGCCTATCCCTATACCTATCGGTCTACCCTACTTATTATTAGCTTTTCTCTAACTAAACCGCCCTTATTAATAGCTTATCTAAGTATAATATTATTAAGCTTTATAAAATCTCTATAATAATCCGTAATTATATACTTAACGTACTATTATACTTTAAGTAAAAAGATGTCTATAATAAGTAATAGAAGTAGTACCTTAACTACCTAGCTAGTAGGACCCCTACCTAGGTAGTTTTTTATAATATTTAAACCCGCAGCCTCTACTACCGCGTTTTATAAAATAAAAAAGACCCTAACCTACCCAAGGCTATACTATAGACCTACTTATAATATAAGTAAATATAAAAGCGCTTTCCATAAGTAGTTAGCTTTAATAATATATATAAGATAAATAAGTTTAAAATACCTCTTTTTTAAGTTACTAATACTATAAATACTAGCTCGCTATTTAACTACGCCTTTATTATTATCTTGTTAAAACGCTATAAATTATATAACTTCTTTATATAATTATTTAATATAATTTAATAAGAGGTAGGAGGCGAGGTACTATATATAGCTATTACTAACTTCGAAAATACCCTACGCTTAGCCCTGCTCAAGGTCCTATTTACTATTTAATTCTAACTTTATATCTTCTATATTAATACGAATATAAACCTTAATATTAAATATAAATAGCTAAGTAACGGCGCTATAGAAGTTTAAAATAAGTTTAATATTAATAAAAATAAGGGATTTATTAAAGCTTTTATATTAGTTTATAAAGAGTAGAAGGCTACCGCCGCTACCCTCCTCTATAACTTATAAACTACGGTACTTAATAAGATCTTATATATTAATAAATTATTTACTATTTAGTAACTCGAGGCTACTAAGTTCGAGCATATACCTACGGGCTTTTACTAATTATAAATATACGTACTCTATGCAAATTTAGAGTTTAATTTTAATACTACTTAGGGAAAGCTATAAATAGATTTTGCTAATTAAACTCTAGCTCTCTTATACCTAGTTAATATATATATCCCCCTCTACCACTAGTAGGCCTAGTACTTTATTAGCGAGTATAAGAACTTTAGTATACGCACGAACTTACTTACTAAGACCGCTTATAAAGACCTAAAGTCTTATATTATTACTAACTATATAGACCTCTATACTATCTTCTGAGCAATTAATAAGATACTAACTAATAAAGAAAGGGGGTACGTCGAGGCTATTACTATTATAGAGTCTCGTACTTACTACGAGTATCTCCGCTAGCTATAGCTTAGTAACATAACTAAATAGGTAGGATATAAGGCTCTAAATCTTATAGCTTACTAATACCGAATTACCCTTACTACGATACTATTACTTATTAATAAGAACCTACTTAGTCTTTAGCTTTATTATAGGCGCTTTATAAACTAATATAAACTACTTTATAACTATAAGATCCTCGAGATCCTAAAGACGTTTAGAGGTTAGTTAACGAAGTATAATATCTACTTATATTAATAACTTAAATAGCCCTTAGTATGTCGATCTATCCTACTTATAAAACATATACTAACCTCCCTAGGATCTTAATAATACCCTAATATAAATTAAGGATCCCTATATTATAATTAGTCTACGTAGGTAGCTACGTAACTAAAAGATTCCGAATTTAATATTTATACCTATGAGTAGTATCTTACTATTGAGTAGCCTCCCGTTAAATAACTTACCCTCGTTAAGTAAATAGCCTAGATAGCCTTATAAAGCTACGAACCTAGCCCCGTGGCTAATAAGGGCGGGTATTTATTATAACTATTTAGTATTTAAATATAATATAAAGGACGAATTAATAGCCGAGCTACTATAAGAGATTATCTAGGATTATATTACGGTTAAAGGAGACGTCTCGACGTTAACGAGACGTAGTAGACGTCGTACTAAGCAGCCGCTAGTATCTACGGCACTAAGGAATCTCTAACCTAATTAATTAACTAATAAGAGGCCGTAATTAAAAATAGTTTTAATAATTTTAAAAAAAATCGAGATTCGATAGGATCTCTTAATTACTATAATAAAAACTAAAATAATTTTCGAATTATATTACTTTATATAAGTAAGTAAAAGTAGTCTAAGTACCTAGGTAGAGTATAGGGTAATTATACTAGTTATAGCTAATACGGGACGCGCAGGCTAATAAAAAAACTCTAATAATCTAGACGCTCTAATTAGCTAAAAAAGTGGATTACTACCCTAATAGCCAAACGGTACTACCCCAATAGCAAAACTCATTATAATAACTATAAACGCTATTAGTGAGTAATATACCTCGGATTTAAAAAACTAAGCCCCTTAGTATAAGTAACCTCTTAGCTAAGAAATAAGTACAAAAATAAAAAATTAGTAATTTATTTAATAAACTTATAAAATTTTATAGGGGGGTAGCCTCTTGAGATTAAGCTTATAATAGTATTTAATAAATATAGAATTTACTTAAAAACCTTACTTAATATAAGAGTTAATAAGTATAGATTTATAAATAACTACGTAACCCTATTATTATAAAAATTCTATATAGCTCTATTTAATAAATTACTATATTTTATCCCTATTATTAGATTTAATAATAAGTAATTAGAAAACGTTAGTATAGTATAAATTACTAATTTATATATTAATTACTAGGTCTTTTTAAAAATACCCCTACTCTAACTTAATATAGGGCGCTACGACCTAATTTTAAAATAAAAATAGTTCGAGTATTATAAAATTAACCTAAATATATGCTATAAGTACTTAATATAGCCCGAGGATTTATTACTTTAAGATACCCCCTTTATTATTATTAGAAATATAAAAAACCTATATATTTCTAAGGTTATTAATATATAATACTAAATTAATATTAAGTAATAGTAGGAGATATTTAAAATAGACGTAGTACGGTACGACGAATAACTGTAAAAAAGGCGGGCACTACCTAAGCTTATTAAAATACTTTATTAATTATAGGGCTTATAAAACTAATATATATAGTAGTTTAATAATACCGAAAATACTTAGAAAATAAATTATATACTTATTAATATATTATTAACCTCTCTAAAAAAGACTAAACTTATATAGACTTTTACTTAGTATAAAGGAGCTAATACTACCCTTAATATTACTTTTATTAGCACCTTAGTATTTAAAACTAATTTAAAATATAAGGATATTAAGCTAGGTTTTATATTATTATACGAACTAGACCGTATTATTAAAAATAAGTAAGTAAAATAAAAGGACCCCTTAAAAAATAATAATTAAAAAACCTAAGACCTTATTATTACGAAGCTTTTAAAAGTACTAAAGCTTTAAACCGACGTTTTTAATAAAATAGTAAGTAATATACTAATATTATACTATAATTATAATTATAAAATAAAGCTTATAAAAAGAGGTTAAGAGAAGCTTATTTACTACCCCCTTTATAAATAATTAATACCTAAGCTAAAAATAATTAAAACCTATTTTTTAAAGTACCTTTATAAAGGATTTATTAAGCCCGGTAACGTACCCTTTATATTATTTATATTATTTATTAAAAAGTATAATAATAGTTTATAATTCTATATCGACTTTAAAAAACTAAACGAGATTATAAAAAAGGATTAGTACTTTTTATTTTTAATTAATAAGATACTAATATAACTAAGCTAAACTAAAGTATTTACTAAACTTAATATTAAATAAGCCTTTTATTATATTTACCTTAACCCTATTTTAAAAAACCTTATAACTTTTTATATTTATTACGGGGTATATAAATATAAAGTACTACCCTTTAGCCTTTATAATAAGCTAGCTATATATTAGTAATATATAAACGACGTTTTAATAAAGTATCTAAATAATTTCTATATTATATATATAAATAATATCCTAATTCTTTTAAATAACCCCTTATAATATTATAAGTACGTTATAAAAGTACTAGATTACTTACGTAAAGCTAGATTATAGGCCGATATTAAGAAGTATAAATTTAGTATTATTATTATAAAGTACTTAGGTTTTGTTATTAGTATTAATAATATATAACTTAACGAGGATAAGGTATTTATTATAAGGAATTAGAGGCTACTTATATTACTTAAGGGTATTTAATTATTTTTTAGTTTTTATAATTCTTATAAGAGGTTTATAAAGGACTATGGGTACTTAGCTAGATTACTAATGAAGCTAATTAGTAAGGGCGTACTTTTTTAATTTAATACTAATTATAATACTATATTCGAAGTACTAAAGCTAGCCTTTATAACGGCGCTTATATTTTATTATTTTAGGCCCGAGCTATTTATATACTTAGAGATTAATATATTAGACTTAGTATATACTAAAGCCCTAGTTTAATAATAAATAAATACTAGCTTATAATACCCCGTAGTATTTTATTTAAAAATTATAAATAATATAGAGCTTAATTATACTATATATAATAAAAAAATATTAATAATAATAATTTATTTAAAGGAGTAGTGTATAGAACTAGTTAGTTATTATTAAAAGTTCGATATTATTATAAACTACTAGCTACTCCTATTCTTTATAATAAAACGTCTTTTTAACTTATAATAAGCTTATTAAACTAGTACCTTAGCTAACTTTAATTTTTAAATTTAATATTACTTAGGGTAAGAAAATATACTTATTAATGCTTTATTAAAGAAAAACGAGGATATTAGGACCTAATAAGTACTAAAAAAGGCTAACTAAACCTAGGTCTTATTATTACTAAAGCTACTATTATTAAATATTATTACTAAGTTATAAATATTATTAAAGAACGTAGTATAATAGCCCGAGCTTATAGTCGGGGCCCTTATACTAAAGAACGAGCTTTAGGAGTACTTATTAATTAAAAAAGTACTAAAGCTTAACTATAACCCGATAATAATATTACTTATTTTAATATAAGTATTAATAACCGAGGGCTACGAGTACTAAAAAATTTAAAATAATAAATTATTTATAATAAATAATAAGCTTATTATACCTAAGGAGGATAATTTATATACTATAATGATTTATAAAGTATATAAATAAAAGCTCTTAGTATACTTAGGGTATAATAAAGTAGTTAAAATAATTAAATAATAGTATTACTAGCTTAGTTTTATAATAAATATATACTAGTACGTTAAAAACTATTATACGTATTATTATTTTTAAAAACCTTATAATAAGCCCCCGGGGGAACTAAGGCTTCTATTTATATCTAATTACTTATAGTAATATATTTTAATAAATTTTATAATAGTACCCCCTAACTAAAAGAGCTATAATACGATATATATTATAGTTAATGAACTAAATAAAAGAGCTATATTAGTACCCTATTATAAAACTATTACTGCGCGGGATATAAGTAGGATATTTTATAAATAAGTATTATTAATCTTTAGGCTATTTAAGATTATTATTTTTAATTATAATCCTTAGTTTATATTAGACTTTTAAAAAGAGTTATATAAGCTCTATAACGTTAAGTTATAATTATTAATAATAAACTACTTATAAATAAATAGTTAAATAGAGATCTTAAACTAATATATTTTTTAATAATTATAACCCCTAATTAACTATTATTAAAATAATTAGAGTAATATATTACTTATAATAAACTTTACCTATATAGCCTAACTTAGTAAAACTACGGGGCTATTACTTTATAAGGTCGAATTCGGCCGCTAGTTTTAACTATTTTTTAACTAAGCTACTAAAACTTAACGCTTTAACTTAACTAGAGAGAAGCTTAACTATACTAAAGCTTAAAAAATAGCTTAGAGTATTTATAAAGCCTAGGAAATTACTAAAAGTAATATAAAAGTTACTTAAATAAAATATTAAAAATACGCTAACTATTACTAATAACTTAATAACTTAAAAATTAATAATAGGGTATTTATAAATATATCCTATTAAAAAACCTAAAATATTAATAAACTATAATAGCCTTAAACTAACCCTTAGCTTATTATTAATACTAACCTAAGTAGTATATAAATTATAAAACTACTTATAAAAAGCAAAGCTTATTTAGTTTTTTATTTAAATAAGCTAAGAAAAGTTATAAAAGACCCCCTACTTAGATAATACTAAGACCCCCCGCTACTAATCTTTTATAGCTCTAATAAGCCTAAGTATAAGGTTTTATATATAGTAAAATTATAAATATAATATAATAAACTATAATACTAAGCTAATTAAAAAGGGTCTAATAAGGACCTTATATAATATAATATAAAGAGCTTTTATTATATATTAATAGCTTTATAAATATTTTATAAATAATACCTAACAGCTGCGGGATTACTAAAAAACCTCGTATTATAAATAAAAATAGTAATTAATAATAACCTAGCCCTATTATAAGTTAATAATAATATAATAACCGCTCTTATTATAAGCTTATAAAAAGTAATTATAAAAAATTTAAATAGAGAATTAAGTATTATAAATAGTACTTTTTATACTAAAGGGGGGGGGTAATATTATAATACTAAGTACTAAGGCCCTTAGTACCTAGGCCTTAAGTACCTAACGGACCCCCTATAGGTTATATAATTACTAAACCGCTAAGCTTAAAAACCTAGCGCCCCAGATTCTACCTACTAGTCTACTTTTTCCCTCTTTACGTTAAGTTACGTTTATTAAGTTAATATAGTAGCGTTTCGACTTACTTCGGGTTCCCTTTCGTAATATACCCCTCTCGGGCTAAGTACCCTTAGCTAGCTCGATATTATAACTATTATAACTAATATAAATATACTTAAAAATTAATAAAATACTTTTTAATAATATAAAATTTAACTAAGTAATAATATAAACGCTATAAATAGCTAAGTTAATATAAATATTAAGATTTAATATATTAATACTAATTTAAAAATTATATTTAATAAAGCTAAAAATCCCTTTAATATAGGCTATATTATAAATATAAGAGAATATATAAGGGGCCTTTTAACTTTTAATAAAAAGGAATATATAATACGAGATTTAGTTATTTATATAGGTTAATACTAAGAGGTCTTATATATATTAGAATAAGTATAGCTTATTTTCTAAATAATTAAAAGCGGGGGAAGGTTAGGAGCTATTTTAATTAATAATTAAGTATAGAGCGCAATATACCTAGTTTTCCTTAATACGTAATATATAGTACGGCCCCGGCGGATTACTCCGTCGGGGGGTTTAGTATTTTTATATTATATACCTATTTTTAAAAATATAATAGGCCTATTATTTTATTTAAAATACTAAAACTTTAATACTCGTATTATTTTTAGTACTAAGTTAAGTATCAATAATATTAAGGGTTATTTTTCAAATAATTTTAATTACTTATATTAGCTTATTAACGTTATATAAAATATCATTAATAATTAGGAGCTACGTTTTTACTAAGCTTATATAGAGGACGAGGTATTTATAAATTAAGAGTATATAAGTACTTATTTTACATATTTAAATAAACTTTAAATAATACTTTTTTTAAAATATTTTATTTTAATTAAAATATAAGGTCGGTTAATAAAAAAAGTAATATTATTTAATAAGAAGCTATTTTTAAAACCCCTCGGATTTTATAATTTAGATCATATTATTTTAAAAACCCGGCTATTTTAACTATATCGTTTAGTTATTTTAACTATATATTATTATTAAACTAACTATTACGGCCGACCTCTACTGTTAACCTTTCCGGCCGGCGCCGCTGCGTAAGAAAGAGGGCAGCTTACTTATTTTAAATTAAATAGTAGTTTTCGTATCGAAATTACTATATTACGTTAAGCGCATACTTAGGATATATTATATATATTATATAACTAAAAAGTATATTATATTATATGATTTTTTTTAAAAGCGTAATCCCGTTAAAGTCGATTTTTTGTGCTTATAAAGCCGGAAAAAAACCACTATATATTACTATTAAAAAATTTCTACTAGCTACTATAGCCCGCCTCGAGTATTAGTAAGTAGGAGAAATTCTTTTATTACTTACCCACTTCTACTTCTACTTCTACTACGTACTATTAATTAAATTTAGTAAATTTCTACTTACTTACTTATAACCGATTAATCTTAATTAAACTACTATTATTACTACTATATTATTATTACTACTACTACTATTATTAACGTTATAATACTTTTTAAATCACTAATTAGAAATCCTAATAGCTACGATACGTATAAAGATCTTTTTATAAATATTACTTTTTTTTATAAAAGCTTAAGGATTTATAATTATAAAGCGCCGCGCTTCTAACTACTATAATAAAGTCCCGTTTTAATTCGACCTTTATTACGATATAAGTAGTTACAATTTATTAAACTCTATATATTTTTAAAAAAATATTTATAAAAAAAAAGGACTATAAATAAGTAACTAAGGCTATTAAGTTAAAGACTAAAGGGGACCGTTAGTATTTTGAAATACGAGTTAACTATTATAATTACGAGCCTTTTACTAATTTTATTACTTATCCTTTTTATTATAGGTACTTAGTTTAATAAAATAAGGATATTAGTTAGGTCTTCTAAACTATAACTACGGCTAGTTATAGGGTTATTATTATAATATTTAAAAAGTATTTAGATTACGTATTTAAGTATAAGGATATTAAGAACGATATATAAAAAATATAGCTATAGAGCCTTAGTAAGTATACTCCTATCTAGGCCTTTATTATATTATTTTAAAAGCGTAGTATTAAGTACTTTATATAATAGCTCGATAGTTATATTACTAGCCTCTTTTAGACCTACCCTTATTATAAGGTTATATAAAAGCTTTTTTTAAATATTATTTTACTAAATAATACTTATAAGACTAACTATTTTAAAATACTACTTATAAACATAACTAAAATAGCTAATATAAGTAGGACTTTTAATATAGTATTTTACTTTATTAACTTAGAAAACTACTAAGCTTATAAATAAGCTCTAGGTTAATTAAAAGACCTCCGTACTTAAATTAACGCCTATAAGCCTATTATTACTATTACTAACTTTAAAAAAATATTAAAAAAAGCCCTTATTACTATTTAGCCCAATACTTAATAGTAAATTTATATATAGTATATTAATAAGAATATTGCTTATAAAGTTAAAAAATAGTAGATTTACGCTAACGGCTTTCAGGTAATTAATAATAGTAAAATAATTAATAATAATTATATCGATCCGCTTTTACTAAATTATTAGTAAGAGCTTTGTTAAAAAAACTAATTACTATTAGCTAACCCCGTAAGACTTTAAATACTTACGTTAGCTTTTTTTTAGTTTAAAAGTTTATAATTTATATTAATTTAAAAAGGGACTTTACTAAGGCCTAGAAATTATTATTTAAGAAGTTTAAATAGTAAGAGCCCTTAATTACTTATATTTTTAATACTTACTTTAGCTAGTATAAGGAGTTCGTAAACTACTAAATTAAGTAATACTATAACCTTAATATTAAAATAACCTCTTAAAAAAAAAGTAGTTATAAAGAGATTAAAAGCTACTTTTTTAACTTAACTATAAATCTAAAGTTCTTTATGGATTATATGTAATAAATAATTAGTAACTAAAAAATAGCTTATAAAATTAATTTTATTAAGTAGAGCTCTTATTAGCTCGTTAAGTTTAATATTAATAATTACTAAAAATCTTAAATAAGTAATATACGTACTTATTACTTAAAAAAGCGTTAAGACTTATTATTATATAGTATTATTTGGTTTATAAAAGGTTAAAAAAAACTAAACTTAACTTATTTTATATATAGTAGGTTTTTTTTAGCTTTATAGGCGTAGAAGATCGACCTTAACGGGATTATACTTTTAAAAAAAATTATATAATATAGTATACTTTTTAATTATATAATATATATAATATACCCTAAGTATGCGCTTAACGTAATATAGTAATTATAATATAAAAACCGCTATATAATTTAAAATAAGTAAGCTACCCTCTTCGTTATATAGCGGCGCTAGTTAGAAAGGTTAATAGTAAAGGTCGGCTATAATAATTAGCTATAATAGTTAGAGGTAGCCTTCCTTAACTATAGAGGTTCTCAATTTTAATAGCGATATAAAGGTTTTTAAAAAAAGGGCTAAATAGGCTAATATCTACTACTCTTTTACTATACTAAAGCTTATAAAGATTCTTTTTATCCTTATCGCTTTTAATATTACCTAAAGCTCTATTTAAACTAAATAAATCTACTAAATAAATTTACTAAATAAACATATTAATATATAAACTACTACTCTACTTTTAGTATATAGTTAGTAATTAATAAGCTAAAGATGCTTATTAATAAGTCTACCCTTTTTAAACTAAGTACCCTCTTTAGCTAGCTCGACGCTATAATTATTATAATTAATATAAATATACTTAAGAAGTAGTAAAATACTTTTTAATAATATAAAATCTAACTAAGTAATAATATAAATATTATAAATAGCTAGGCTAATACGGACGTTAAGATTTAGTATATTAATATTAATTTAGAAATTATATTTTATAAAATTAAAAATCTTTTTAATATAGGCTATATTATAAACGTAAAAAAATATATAAAGGGCCCCCTAATCCTTAATAAAAAAAAATATATAATATAAGATCTAGCTACTTATGCGGGCTAGTACTAGGAGGTTTTATATATATTAAAGTAAGTATAGCTCGCCCTTTAGATAGTTAGAATTTAGAGGATTACGGGGGAAGGTCGGGAGTTAATAAAAAAAAGATAACGGTCGAGTTAGTTAACTATTTTAACTAGTAATTAAGTATAGAGCGCAATATACCCAGTTTTCCCTAATACGTAATACACAGTACGGCCCCGGCGGATTACTCCGTCGGGGGGCTAACTTATTTTATATAAAGTAATTTATTACTTAGTATAGCCTCTGTTATTTATATATTATTTATTAGTATTTTAAGCGGAATAAGCCCCTTTTATACTTTAATTATAACCGTTATTAATATCTTAGCTACGACCTTATTATTAATAATACCTTACGTTAGATCTTAAATCCCCTTGTTATTATACCGCGAGGTCGGCTTTATAATAATAAAATTAATATCCCTATAGCTATATTATTATTATAATAGTCTCTTATTAATATTAATTATTAATAAAGGCTCTCAGGCTACTTAAGTAAGGAATCCTTTATATTAAAAATAACTAAATAAGGGTTAATTTACTAACTAATTAGAACTAGGTTTTTAATAAATTACGGTAAATCTTTAACGTTAACTTAACTAAGATATATATATAGTAACTATTACTAAGCCTAAATAAAGCTAAGGTTAAGGCTAAAGTTAAGGCCGAGGTTATTTATAAAATAGAGGTCGCTCGCGAAGTAAAAAGAATAAAAAAAATAGAACTATAAGTAATATTATTAACGAGGAGTAATAAGTGATTTACGTTATAGTTATTACTAAGTAAGTTTAATAATCCCTTAATCTAAATAGTTAGTATAGATTATAACTAGGGGATCTTAGTATGGCTTTTAATTACTTATAATTAATTACCGTAGTCTTAACGATCGGAATTATTAACTTAAGTAAGCTAATAAGAGGCTAGCTTTTAAATTAGTTATTCTACTTAGTTAAATAATTATATAATCAAATCATTTTAATAAAAAGTATAATAATTATTAAATTAGCTTAAATAATAGATTTTTATTAAATTAGCCTAACTAACTTAGGCTAATTCGTAAGTTAGGCTAATTAGTTAGAAAAGTGGAGACTATTAACTATGGTATATAGTTAAAATAGCTAAACGATATAGTTAAAATAACCGGTTTCTATTTTAATTAAGCTAAGTATTTTATATTATTATAAAATTTATTTTAAAATATTAAATTTAGCTATTTTTAATAAGTAAAAAGTATATCCTTAGTAGCGTTTTTAAAAGACGTTTTTCTTAGATTTATATTATTAAATCCTTAATTTTAAAATTATTATATCTATTTATAATAAGTTAAAGAATATAGTATAGTTTATTTTATTATAACTAGCCTTATTTAAAAAAGGCTAATTAACTAGTTAAGCTTATATTACTTATAATAATTGACGTATTAGTAACAAAAAATAAGGCTATTTATTTAAAAATAAAAATAAGTTAATATTAGTTAAATTTTTGAAAAAGATAAATTAATTAAGTTAAAACTAAGTGTTAAGCTTATTTTAATAATAAATAAGAAACTAGCTTAGCGTTCTTAATATAAAGAGGATAATAGGGAATTATATAAATAAATAGCTAATATAGCTTAATATTTAAAAAAAAACGGAGCCAATAAAAAGTAATCTATAATAATAATAAATTATTATAATTATATTAAAAAAAGTAATTAAGTAAACATTATTATAATTTATTTTTCATATATTTTAAGTATATAATTAAAAAAAGCCTTATTTATCTAAAGTTTATAAAAGCTTGGATTATTAACTTATTTAAAATTTATAAATTTTAAATAAATAATATAATAGTTTTAAATAGGTATATAGGTTATAATAGTATTCTTATTTTTAAAAATCTTAAACTGGAGCTTAAATTAAAAATAATAATAAAATTAGTTATATTAATATAATTATTCTTACTATTTTTATAAAAAAGTACTATTTTTTTAAAACTAATTAGAAGTAGAGAATGTTATATATCCCTAAGAGCTATGCGTCCATATTAATTCGTTATATATCCTTATTAATTCCCTTAATAATAACCTCTCCCTAATATTCTTATTTAATATACTCGCTTATACTCTTTCTAACCTCCTGATTATATTATTAAATTTAAGCTTATTTATATTCTGTTATATTGAAAAAGTACTAATAAAAATAATATTTATAATAATATATCTATTTATTTTTTATAAGTTAATATTATTAATATAATATCTATCAAAGTAGTCTTTTTATAGCTCGGGGTTATGTAATATAATACTTATAAATTTAAATAACTTCTAGTTATTAAAAAAAGCCCTAAGGGTCGACGAGTTAGCATCTTAGTATTTTAATAAAATATATATAAAATAAATATTTAAATAGTAATAATAATAATAATAATAATAATAATAATAATAATAATAATAATATTTTTTTTATTCTACTTTTACTAGCTACTTAGGCAGTTCTTAATATTAATTATATAGTATTAATATATAGTATTATTAAATACTCTTACTATGTTAATAGACTATTTTTTTATTTTTTTTAATTTTTTTTTTAAATTTCCTTTTTATAAAGTTTATAACCCCCCCGATAGAGCAATCCGCCGGGGCCGTACTATATATTACGTATTAAAGAAAACTAAGTATAATACGCTCTATACTTAATTACTAACTAAAATAGCTCCTAACCTTTTACTATAGTCCTCTTAAGTTCTAGCTACTTATAGGGCGAGCTTTACTTATTTTAACATATATAGGACCTCTTAGTACTAGCTTATATAAGTAGCTAAGTTTAGTATAATTTATTTTTTTATATAAGTATTATTATTACCTAGGGGGTCTTATAAGAGCTATTTAAAGTACTAACTTATTATTTTAACCCTATATATTTCTAACTCGTTTATTATAATTATTATAACTAAGCTAATATTAATATATTAGATCTTAATATCCGTATTAGCCTAGTTATTTATAGTATTTATAATATTACTTAGCTAAATTTTATATTATTAAAAAGTACTTTATTACTTCTTAAGTATACTTATATTAGTTATAATAGTTATAATATTAAGCTAGCCGAGGGTGCCTAGCCCGAGAGGGGTAAACTTATCGATAAGTATTTTTAAAATAGGTTCTTATTAAGGTAGTAGTTTATATATTAATAAGTTTGTTTAGTAGATTTATTTAGTAGATTTATTTAGTAGATTTATTTAGTAGATTTATTTAGTAAATTTGTTTAGTAAATTTATTTAGTTTAAATAGAGAGTAGTTTTAAGTAATATTAGAAGTAATAAGAATAAAAAAAATCTTTATAAGCTCTAATATAAGTAATAAATATTAGCTTATTTAGCCCTTTTTTAAAAAACTTTTACGTTATTATTAAAGTTTAGAACCTTTATAATTAAGGAAGGCTATTTTTAACTATTATAACTAACTATTATAACTAATTATTACGGCTAATTATTATAGCTAACCTTTGTTATTAACTTTTTTAGCTAGCGCTGCTGCATAAGTATATTACTTAGTTTATTATTAATAAGTAGTAGTAGTTTACTTATCCCGAATTAAATAGCGATTTTCGTATTAAAATTATTATATTACGTTAAGCGCGTATTTAGGATATATTATATATATTATATAGTTAAAAAGTATATTATATTATATAATTTCTTTTAAAAGCGTGATCCTGTTAAGGTCGATCTTTTATACTTATAAAGCTAGAAAAAAAAAACTATTATACAAATTACTATAGGCTAAATAAAATAATTATAAAAAATCGATACTTATTACTACTTATTAATAAGCTCTTAAATAAGTTTTATAAAATAAAATAGATTTTAAAAATAAATATCAAGGATACTTACTATTACATCCGAATTAAAAAAAAAAAAACTAATAAAAAATAGCGTTTTAAAGTTAATATAACTATTTTAAATATATTATTATACTTTTTAAGTTAATAAACGTACTCGTAACGTTCTAAGTATATATTTATTAAACGCTTGTTAACTTATTAAATACTTATTATATAATATATATAAATAATTTAATAATTTATTTAATAATAAGGGAGTAGTATATAGAGGATATTAAAAAGGTCCTTTAATATTTATAGTTATATAGGCTTTTTACTGAACTATTAAAGTACTCGTTTTATTAAAAGAGGGTCGAGTTTTTAAATTATATTATTATATTAAAAAGAATTAAGATTAACTTATTATAAGTATGAATAATCACTAATTAAAAAGTATTAAAGTTTATTAAGAATATCTAAGTATTCTTAGGGTTTTATAACTTTTATTAAAAGTTTATTATTAAATACTTAGGTATTATTATATTAATAATAATATTATTAAAAATAAAAAAGGGGTAAATAAAGGATTTTTAATAAATTAAAAAAATAAATAAGGCATTTAATTAGTTAAAAGTTATTTTTATTTTTATAATTATACTTAGATACTAAAACTTATAATATATTATATAAATAAAAATCGACGCTTTAGTTAAAATTATTATAATAATTTTATTATAATAAGTTAATAAAAAATAGTAACCCGTTATTTATTAATTATAAAAGCTCTTAGATATAGAGTAGTAATAAGCTATAAGTTAATAAAAACTACTTATTATAATAAAAGGGCTAGAGTACTAAGCTTATTATTTCTAAAGCTTTTTATAAAAATTTATAATTTTAATAAATTATTAAGTATTTAAAAAAGTAATTCGTATATTAGTATAAGATCTTTAATAAAGGCTCGTAAAATAAGTATATAAACTATTAATATTTAATTTTAATTTAGAATACTAACTAAGGAAAATAAACCTAGCGAACAATTTATTTAAGAAGCTAAACTATATAGAGAGAGAAGTGTTTTATAAAAACGTCCTCTTTATATTAATTTAGAAATTACGTTTTATTAACGAACTACTATTTGACGTTTAATAAAAAATAATTAGCTTAAAAAGAAAAAAATAATATTATTAAAATATATATTTAAATAGTTAAGGCCTCTTTTTATAATTTTAGTTAAATATTAGCTAATTTTAAGAATAAAGAATCCTCTCCCTTATATTAATAACGTATTATAGGGCGTACTAATAAAATAATAATAGTTATTATTATAATAACTTAAAATAAAAAAGTAAGAGAGTTATTAATAAACGCTCGTTAATAATTTTATAAAAATAAAAAGGAGTTAAATAGAATTAGAATTATTATATTAAAATAATATATTTTACGTTATATTATAAAAGAGCTTATAAAGGGTAAAATAGTATTTATTTTTTATTTTTTATTAAAAATTAAAAAGCTTATTAGAAAATTATAAACTAAAAACGAGTTTTATATATTATAATTAATAAGAATTTATATTATAATTAATAAGCTAAGAATATATTTACTTAATAAATAGGGTATATTCTTTTGTAAAAAAAGACTCGTTATTTTTTAAATAAAATCTTTTTAAATAGAAATTCTTTATTAATATTACGATAATTATAAAGTAGGTTATATAGGAGCTACGAAAACTCTTAAACTAATTTAAAAAAAAGTTTTACTAGAAAAATATTTAATAAGATATTTAGGAATACGTTAAGAACTACGAGTATTATTTAGGAATTATAACTTTAAGATATAAGTTATATAAATAACTATAGTTACTACTATTACCCTTATATTTATTTTAAAGAATATTTATAAACTTTATTATAAGGCTATTACTAAGTATTTATAATAATAGCGCTAAGTATAACTATATTTTAATTATTATTTATTATATAATAAAGTTTATAAAGTTCTTACTTATTATTAAGATACTTAATATAATATAAGTAATAAGTATCTTATATAAAGAAGTTAAATATAAGTTCGGTATACCCCCCTAATAGAGCAATCCGCCGGGGCCGTACTGTGTATTACGTATTAAGGAAAACTAAGTATATTACGCTTTATACCTAATTATTAATTAAAATAGCTCCTAACCTTCCCCTATAATCCTCTAAGTTCTAGCTATTTAGAGGGCGAGCTATACTTATTTTAATATATATAAGACCTCTTAATACTAACCTATATAAGTAGCTAGATCTTATATTATATACTCCTTCTTATTAAGGGTTAAGGGGCCCTTTATATATTCTTTTATATTTATAATATAGCCTATATTAAAGGGATTTTTAGTTTTATAAAATATAATTTTTAAACTAGTGTTAATATACTAGATTTTAATATTTATATTAGCCTAACTATTTATAGTATTTGTATTATTACTTAGCTAAATTCCGTATTATTAGAAAGTACTTTACTACTTCTTAAGCGTACTTATATTAACTACGATAGCTATAATATCGAGCTAGCCGAGGGCGCCTAGCCCGAGAGGGGTAGACTTATTAACGGGTATCTTTAGGTAAGCCTACTAATTGCTAACTATATACTAGGAGTAGAGTAGGTTCTCGTCGAAGTAGTATTTTAACTAGCCAACCTCTTAACTAGTTATCTAACTAGCTATCTAGGTAGTAGTTTATATATTAATAAGTTTGTTTAGTAAATTTATTTAGTAGATTTATTTAGTAGATTTATTTAGTAGATTTATTTAGTTTAAATAGAGAGTAGCTTTAGGTAATATTAGAAGTAATAAGGATAAAAAGAATCTTTATAAGCTCTAGTACGTAAATATTAGCCTATTTAGCCCTTTTTTTTTAGAAACCTCTACGTTATTATTAAAGTTTAGAACCTCTATAATTAAAGAAGGCCGCCTCTAACTATTATAGCTAACTATTATAGCCGACTTTTATTATTAACCTTTTTAATTAGCGCCGTTACGTAATAAAAAAAGTAGCTTACTTATCCCAAATTATATAGCAGTTTTTATATTAAAATTATTATATTATATTAAGTACGTACTTAGGGTATATTATGCGTATTATATAGTTAAAAAGTATACTATATTATATAATTTCTTTTAAAAGCGTAATCCTATTAAGGTCGATTTTTTACGCCTATAAAGCCGGAAAAAACCCACTATATAAGTTTAGTATACTAAAAAGTATTATTGTAAATAAAAATAAGCTTTTTATAAACGCATTTTAAAAAGAGTTAATTAAAAAATAGGTAATATATTATTAGCTATTTATTATATATTATTTATAAACGGACGACTAAACAGAGCGGACTTATTAAATATTAAAAAAGTATTTAAAAATTTATACTAAGGGCTTATTAAATAAATAAGTAATATAATTAAAAAAACTAAGTTTATATATAATAATAGTTAATACTTTATTATAAAAATATCCTTATATATAATACTATATAACTACTACCCTAAGTATATTAAATATATATTTAATTATAAAACTATAATTTAAGGGGTTTATAAAAAAGTTTAAAAAATTAATAAAATTAGGGCCTAGGCTACGTAAGCCTAAGTATAAGCTTTTACAAACTGAGTAGCTTATTATAATGAAAAATATACCCTAAAGGAGTTTAATTATAAAGAGGTTATTAGCTTATTAATAAAGAATATATAATTTAAAAATAATAAACTAATATTAAAATATATTAAAATAGTAATAACTAAAAAAGTAAATAAATAGGCTTATTAAGTATATTTATTAAAATAATATTAAAGAATATATAATATTTTCTTAGTTTTTTAGCTTAAACTATAAAAAAATTATTAAACGGTTAGTAATTAAATAGTAAATCTCTTAGAATTAGAGGATAAATAAAATATTTAAAAAATTAAAAAAATCGTTATAAAATAAAATAAAACAAAAACTTACGTTATTTTATTAAATAGGCTAAATAACTTATTAAATATAATACGTAAGAGCTTATTAAGTATTTTAAAAACGTAATAAAAATAATTAAAAAATTCGAACGCTATAAGAAAAAGATATATATAAAATAGAATAATAAACGTTAAGTTTATAATAAAAAATTACTAAAAATAAGTTAATTAATAATATTTTATAAAACCTTTTTTATTTAATTTAGTATAATTTTTTTTAAAAAAATATAATATTATAATCCTTAGTAATATATTACTAAGGGATTATTAAGATCTAATTATATAAAAAGAGTAACTTATATAATATTAATAATAATAATAATAATAATTTTAGTATATATTTTTAAAATATAATAATTAATAATAATACTATACTTAATAAGTAAGAAGTGGGGAGGCTTTATATATATACTAAGCTAATTACTTGAAATAAAACTATCAACTTTATTAATACTATAATAAATAAAAAAAAATAATTAAAATTATATAAGTTATTATATATATTAATAATAGTAGTTTATAAAGCGTTTATTACTTAGTTATTATTAAGAACTATAATAAAAGCTATAACGAGAGCTATAATAAGAAGTATAATAAGAGCTATAATAAAAAATATAATAAGAGTTATAATAAGAAATATAATAAAAAGTATAATAAGAGGTAGAATAGGAGGTAAAATAGGGAGTATAATATTATTATTATTAATAATAAGTTAGGGATAGGGGACGTTATTTAAAATAATACTCTCGTTTTTTTAATTAAACTAAGGAGCCTAAGTAATATTAATATTTATAAAGAACTTATTAATATTAAATTATTTATTATAATTTATAGCTTTAACCTTAGTTTAAATAATAGTTATATTAAGCTATTATAAAGCTTTTATTTAAAACAAGAGGAGTATAATACTAACTTTATTAAAATTTAAAATAATATAACTAAGGACTAAATTTTTTTTATTTATATTAAAAAAAGCGGTATAAGTAGGGGTTAATAAGTTATTAATATTAAAATAATAAGACTTATTATAATACTAAAAAAAAGAACTTTTTAAAGTACTAAAGAACTTCTTAAAATTAATATCCTCGTATTAAGACTTATTAAATTTAAATTTAAAATCGTCCCGCTCGTTTTTATTATTAGAAATATAGTTAGTAATAAGAATATATTTTTTAATAAAAGTCCGAGTCTTAGGATTATAAGAAATAGAGGTAGTACTATATATAATAATAATATAAATAAATACTTTATTTACTAAATACTTAATAATATATTTATAAAAAATAAAAAAAATAAAAAACTCTTAAATATATATAATAATAACGCCCTAAGAAGTCTTTTTATAATACTAAATTAGAGTATTAAAGTTATTTTATAAAGCGGTTATATAGCTATTATTATAAAAATAAGTTAGTTAAAAGCGACTAAAGTAGGAAATAATCTTAGCCTTATTATTAATATTAAGAATACTAACTTAAAAAAAAAATTTAAATTAATAAAAAGAGATTATTACTAAACGATTATTAACGACTTATTATAGTTAAGATTAATAAGTTTAAATACTTATAATTAATAATAAGTTTTTAAAAAGTAGCTTACTTAAAGTAAACCTTTTTTTATTATTATTTATTAATAAGTTAGTAATATAAGTAGCGACTTTTTTTTATATATTAGTAATATAACTAAAAATATAAAGAATACAGCTATACTTATAGAAATTAAAGTTACTCTATACTTTAATATTATAGAACTTTATAAAAGTATTTTAAATAAACTAAGTAGTATTATATAGCTTCTTAAAGACTTAAAATATATTATTAACTAATACTTTAGTAATAAATTAGCGAGGACTTAATAATTTATAATAAAATACTTCTTTTTATTAACTTAATAAATAATATACTTAGTAACGTAAGTACTAGTAATATAAATAAGCTCGTTAATATTATAATATATACTAACTAAGTAACGTATATAAGGAGTACTATTATAAAGACTATAAAAGCCTTTTTTAAAATTATATTTTATATTAAGTATATCCTAAATATACGAAATAGTAAATATTTTAGTAAATACTTAGTAATAGTATAATAAGAGAATTATAATTAGGAAATAATATAAAATTAGAATATTATAAAAAGAAAAAGTATAGTTATATAAAAAAGAATTCGTAGAACGGTTATTAAATAAAAAAGGAGAAAAAAAAGTAAATATATAACTAGTAATAAAAAAAAATCTTTTATTTTATTTAATAGCTTAGTAATAATAATAATAATAAGGTTAAGCGGGCTTTTATATATTATAATAGTTAAAATATTTTATTATAAATATATATTACTAACTTAGTAACTAGTTAGCGCGCTATTATTAAATAATAATAATAAAGTATTTATTAAATAATAAAATAAGAGTAATACCTTATTCTTAAATAAAAAAGGATATTATTAATACTTTGAAGAATTTATTATAAATAATAACGTTAATAATTTTATTATTAATATTAAAAAAAGATATTATATAATAATTTTAGGGACTAAAGTTATATAAGGGGGGAGTAATTATAATAAATTTAGAATATAATTAGTAATTAAATATTAATAACTTAGTAATTAGTATATAGATTATATTATAAAAGAACTTTTTAAGAAATAAAGCTTATATAAAGGACTTTATAAGCTTTAGTCTTATAATAGACCTATACTTATATTATAGCCTTATTAGTTAAGTGCTTATAGCTTAATATCTTATAGGGCTATCTTTGCCTTTATAAATAAGCTAGTTTATTAAAGTTAATATTAAGTATTTTTATTACGTACTTTAATAAAACTTTATAACTAATTATAACTAGCTATAGCTATTACTAACTATTAATACTAACTAAACTTAAAATATTATTAATAACCTTACTATTATAATATATTAATCACCCTCTAAATAGCTAATAACTATCCCCTACATTTTACTTTTTTTAATAACTCTAGATTTTATTTTTTAATCTCTCCAAATTTTTTATTTTATTATAACGATATTAAAGTATTAATAATACTTAGGAATTAGTTAAGTATTTTAAAGTTATTATTATATTACATAAGCTAAGTATTAATAATAGTAATACTTATAAGGGTATATATATTTTTTATTTTTAAATTAATAATAACTAGTTTATATTCCTTTAGATAACCCTTTTATAAATCGGGATCGTTAAGTATAATATTAATAAAATTGAATTATTAACTTCTAAAATATCCCTATTAGTTAACGAGTTAGCGTTTTAGTCTTTTAATAATATATATTTAAAGTAAATAGTTTAATAATAATAATAATAAATAGTAAGGGAAGCGTTTTTTAATTTTAATAAAAGAAACGAGGTAATAAATATATATATATATAAAAGTAAAGTTAAAAGTATTAGGGTAAATATTAGTAATAAGAAAATTAGTATTATTTTTAATAGAGTTTTGCTAAGGGGGCTGTGTTAGTTGGCTAGGCGGGCTGTGTCCTACTTATCCTAACCAATCCGACTAATGAGAGGCTAGGGATTATTCTAACTAATTTCTATTACTATTAATTACTCACTTCTATATCTACTTACCTACTTTAACCTACCTACTTTAACCTTGCCATTGCTACCCGCGAAAAATAAAATTATTACAACTTTTTAATAGAGGTACTACTAATTAACCTAATTACCCCTACGTAGTTAATAAAAATCGAGATTCGTTAAGATCTCTTAATTACCGTAATAAAAGCTAAAATAATTTTAGAATTATATAGGTTTATATAAGCCGGTTCTGCGCGAGGCTAGTAATAAAAAGCTAAAATTAATTACTTACCGTAATTAGCTAAGAAAATCGCGTTTATCTTATTAGTTAGAAAAAGTAGGACATAGCCCGCCTAGCTAACTAACACAGCCCCCCTAGCAGAACTCTTTTAATAATAGTAATAAGGGTATCTGTAATACTATATTATTATAAGCTATTATTAATTAGAGGGGTAAGAAACTTAGTTAAATATATAATAAGTTTATAAAGTAGTAGTATTAAGTACCTAGTATTATTATTAATAATCTTAAACTTTATAAAAAGGAAAGTTAAAAAAGTAAAAAATTTAAAAATAATAATCTATTAGGATAGTAAGAGTATATACTAATATTATATATTAATATTATATAAACAATACTAAGAATCGCCCGAGTAGTTAATAAAGGTAGAATATAAAAATAAATAAATAAATAAAGTTAAAATAAAGTACATATTATAAAGGTAATATTATTTAATAATAGTAATAAGGGTATCTCTAATACTATACTATTATAAGCTATTATTGTTTAAAAAAATAGCTAACTTAGCTAAGTATACGGGCTAATAAAGTAGTAGTATTGGGTACTTAATATCGCTATTAATAATCTATAGTTATAAACTTTATAAGAGGGAAAGTTAAGGAAGATTTTAAAAAAATAGTTTATTAAAATAGTAGGAGTATTTATTAATACTATATATTAATAGGAATTAATATAGGGGCGTTGTAAACTAATAAACGGGCGTCGCTCTTATATAGGCATTGCTATTCTACTTTTTAATTAGTTTAAAAAAGTTTATTAATATAATTAGATTTTATTAAATACTTATAAAGTATCCTAAGTCTTTATTCTTTTACCCCCTTTATATTTAAGTTATGTTATTAAGCTTAAAATCTAATTTATAATATTTATTTATAATAGTTTTTATAATTAAAATTAAAGACGTTCTTTAAAGCTAATTTTAAAATAATACCCTTATTATAAAACCTTTTTTTTTATAAGAACGATTATTAATAAATTACGGCCTCTTATTATTATTTAATTAATTATTATTATCTCTTTTTTTTTAAAATATAGCTACTTTAGTATTTACTAATTTTATAAAGTTTATAATTTTAAAAAATAGTACGACTTTATTACTAAGCTCTTAATTAATATATTATAAAATACGTAACCTTTTATAAATAATTACTTCCATATAAAGCTTATATTATATTTTATTTATTATTTTCTTAAGGGAGTAATAAAAACCTAGCGGACTACCCTTTTATAATTTTTTTTAAAATATAACCCCTCTCGTTTTAATAAATAGTTTTAGTAACCTTTTTATTTTATAATAAAGTAGTTTAGTAATACTTTTTAACTTATTAACTAAGTTATTAAAACTAATTAATAATTAATAATAATTAATTTTAATAATAAGAATATATTTAATAATAATAATAAATATAAGGTCCTTAAGTTAACTTATTACCTTATTTACCCTTATATCTATCCTTTATTTAAAGTAAAGCGGTTTTTTAAATTATAGCCTCTTATTATATTCTAAATAACTAATTTTCCTCTCTTTTTATAACTTAAATCCTAAACTTATTAATTTTTAATAATTTAAAATAAACTTATAATACCCTTTTTAATTAATTTAATAACTTTATAAGAGTTAATAAATTTAGTATTGTAAAATAGAATAAGTATAAAGCTCGAGGCTGAATTATTTAATATACTTTTTAATATAATTAGTTTAATAAGCCCAGGTTTATATAGAGCGCTAGTATTTAATGATATAAATTTTATAACCCTTTGGGGTCCGGTCCGCCTTATTGGGGGCCATCTTTGCCTTTATAAGTGAGCTAGTCTATTAGGGTTAATATCGAGTATCCTTATTACGTATTTAAATAAAACTTCATAACTAACTATAGCTAGTTATAGCCGTTACTAAGTAGCCGTAATATATTAATCGCCCTTTTAATAGCCGAATATTACTCCTTATTTTCTCTTTTTATCTTATTTAATAATAACCTTTCCTTAATATTCTTACTTAATATACTCACTTATGGTCTTTCTAAGCTCTTAATTATATTATTAAGTCTAGGCTTATTTATATTTTATTATATTAAAAAAATATTAATAAGGGTAACGCTTATTATAATATATTTAGTCGTTTTTTATAAGTTAATATTATTAATATAATATTTATTAAGGTAGTCTCTTTATAGCTCGGGGTTATTTAATATAATACTTATAAAATCAAATAATTTCTAATTATTAAAAAAGCCCTAAGGGTTAACGAGCTATTAATATCTTAGTATTTTATAAAGTATACTTAAAATAAATAGTTAAATAGTAATAATAATAATAACGGTAAGGGAAGTAGCGTTTTTAACTTTAATAAAAGAAATAAGGTAACGAATATATATATATATATATATATATACGAGTTAAAGTTAAAAGTATTAGGGTAGATATTAGGTTAATATTATTCTTAATAATAATAACGAGGGTATCTCTAATACTACCGTTATAAGCTACTATATTTAAAAAAGTAGCTAACTTAGCTAGGTACGTAGGTTTATAAAGTAGTAGCGTCGGGTACTTAATATCGCTATTAATAATCCGTAGTTATGAACTTTATAAGAGGGAAAGTTAAGAAAAATATAAAAAAATAGTCTATTAAAATAGTATAAGTATTTATTAATACTGTATATTAATACTATAGAAACGATATTAAGAACTGCCCGAGTAGCTAGTAAAAGTAGAATATATAAATAAATAAATTTTATAAATACGGTTATAAATAATAAGTTATTATTAAAACTGAAAAAGAGGATAAGTAGTTATTATATTATTATTTAGACTTTTAGTATAATTAATATAATTATAACCCTAGTTTTAAAACCTCTGCGTACTTTTTATATTATAAGCTTCTTAAAGTAGTTAAGAATATTATTAAAAACATAAGCTAATAAGTTAGGATTTAGGCTCGTAATATATATATTATTATTTAAAAGTAGTTCTTAAAGTCCTTATTTACTTAGTAGGATATTTATAATACTAAAGCCCGTATTAACTAAGAAAAATTAAATAAATATTTATTAATAGCGGCGTTAATTAAGCTATTTAATAGAGTTTTGCTAATGGGGCAGTACCATTTGGCTATTGGGGCAGTAATCCACTTTTTAGACCAATAAGGGCTCACAGCCATAGAGCTCGGACCATAACCCCACACCTATACCCGCTATACCTACCCACGGGCTACCTAGCGTCATTACTTACGGTCGTAATTACGTAAAGCAGCTACAAGTACGTAAAGTTATAATTACTTATAGTTATATTTACCTATAGTTATACTTACTTACGGTTATACTTACTTATAGTTATACTTACTTAATTATATAAAGTAACTATAAATACGTACGGTTATAATTACTTGTTAAAAAAGATAATTAAATAAGTAATTAAGTAGGTAATTATAACTATAGGTAATTATACCTAGTGGCCCGTAGGTAGGTGCAGCGGGGCTAAAATATTTAGAGTTCGGAAGGCAGGCTCTGATTGGCTAATAAAGTGGATTACTGCCCTAATAGCCAAATGGTACTGCCCTAATAGTAAAACTTATTTAATAAGCAAGGGATTTTATATATTATTAAATAGGAGGGAAAGTTAAAAAAATAGAAAATCTAAATAAAAAAATAAAAAAAAATAGTCTATTGAGATAATAGGAGTATCTATTAATACTATATATTAATACTATGTTAACGATATCGAGAACCGCCCGAGTAGCTAGTAAAAGTAGAATATTAAAATAAATATATTATTAAATAAGTAAACGACGAGCGAAACTACTTTATTAGCCTTATTTAGACTTTTTTCTACTATTTCTAAATATAAAAGCGATTCCCTAAGGTAATTAAGTTTAATAATACTTATAATACTAATCGCTTTAAGCTCCCTCTTTTTTAACTTACTAAGTAAACTTATTTTAAATCTATTTATAATACCGCATTCGGCCTTATTAATAATAAGAAACTAAAGGGTTTTTAGTTTCTCTTAGTAAGTATTTACTAACTTATAACCTAAGACTTAGTCCGTTACTTTCTTATTATTATTATTATAAACTATAATAAATAAATAAAAACTATATTAAATAAATAGTTCTTAGATATTTAGTAATAACTTTATATTTATTATATTAATTTTAATATTATACTTAGGGCTAAATAGAAGTAGGTTAAGAACTGTAGTTATAGTAATAATAGTAGTAAGTTTAATAACGAGGAATATTAGCTACTAATATAAGTAATAGCTATGTTAAAAAATAAGGATAAGGCCTATATTAATACGCCTATTAATGAGCCCCCCTTTATACGTATTATAAGGTCCTTATAGTATAAAAGCTTATTATTTTTATTAAGACTGAGTATTTATGTATTTTTTTATTCTACCTTTACTAGCTACTTGGCTAATTCTTAATATTATTTATATAGTATTAATATATCCCCCCAACGGAGTAATCCGCCGGGGCCGTACCGTATATTACGTATTAAAGAAAACTAGGTATATTACGCTCTATACTTAATTACTAATTAAAATAGCTCCTAACCTTCCCTTATATAAAGTCCTTTAAGTTCTAGCTATTTAGAGGGCGAGCTATACTTATTTTAATATATATAAGACCTCTTAATACTAACTTATATAAATAACTAAATCCTATATTATATACTCTTTTTTATTAAAAATTAAAAAGCTCTTTATATATTCCTTTATATTTATAATATAGCCTATATTAAAGGGATTTTTAATTTTATAAAGTATAATTTCTAAGCTAATATTAATATACTAGATTTTAATATCTATATTAGCCTAGCTATTTATAATATTTATACTATTACTTAGCTAGATTTTATATTATTAAAAAGTACTTTATTACTTTTTAAGTATATTTATATTAGTTATAATAGTTATAATATTAAGCTAGCTAAGGGTACTTAGCCCGAGAGGGGTAGATTTATTAATAAGTATTTTTAAGCTCTTATTAAAGTAGTATTTTAACTAGCTAACTTTTTAATTAGTTATCTAACTAGCTATCTAAGTAGTAGTTTATATATTAATAAGTTTATTTAGTAGATTTATTTAGTAGATTTATTTAGTTTAAATAGAGCTTAGGTAATATTAAAAACAATAAGGATAAAAAAATCTTTATAAGCTTTAATATAATAAAAGAATAATAAATATTAGCTTATTTAGCCCTTTTTTAAAAAACTTTTACGTTATTATTAAAGCTTAAAACCTCTATAGTTAAGGGCCGTTTTTAACTATTATAGCTAACTATTATAGCTAATTATTACGGCCGACTTTTATTATTAACCTTTTTAATTAGCGCTATCGTAGTATAGCTTACTTATCACGAATTATATAGTAGTTTTTATATTAAAATTATTATATTACGTTAAGCGCATACTTAGGGCATATTACGCGTATTATATAGTTAAAAAGTATACCGTATTATATAATTTCTTTTAAAAACGTAATCCTATTAAAGTCGATCTTTTATATTTATAAAGCCGGAAAAAAACCACTATATATATATATTTAAACCTTATATATTAACTAATTAGTTATTAATAAATACTTTATTTATAATAAATAAGGCCCTTAGGGTATTAATAAAATAACTAGCTTATAAAAGTAATTTATTTTAATAATTTTCTTTATTTAGCTTTTTTATTTGTTTTTTTTATTCTATTTTTATTAGCTACTCGGGCGATTCTCGATATTGTTTATATAGTATTAATATATAATATTAATAAATACTCTTATTATCTTAATAAACTATTTTCTTTAGATTTTTTACCTTTTTAACTATCCCTCTTATAAAGTTTATAACTACGTATTATTAATAATAATATTAAGTACTTAATACTACTACTTTATAAACTACTTACTTAGCTAAGTTTATAACCCCTCTAGGTAATAATAGCTTATAATAATAGTATTAGAGATATCCTTATTATTATTATTAAGAATAATATCGACCTTACGATATCTACTTTTTAACTTTACTTATATATATATATATTCGTTACGTTATTTCCTTTATTAAAGTTGAAAAACGCTTCCCTCGCTATCTATTGCTATTGCCCTATCGCTATTAAATCGTCTATCTACTCTAGAAGTTCGATTTTATAAGGATTATATTAGAGGACCCCGAACTATAGTACGATCATCTTAAGGAATACGGATTAAATACTATTAACTTAAAAATTAAAAATACTAATATAGCTATTATTATAATTAGTACCTAGCTTATATAATATAATAACCTTAAAATACCTAACTAATTCCTAAGTATTATTAATACTTTAGAATTACTACCGAAGAGTAAATTAAAAAGGATTAAAAAAGAAAATCTAGCGCTATTAAAAAAAGCGGAAAGTAGGGGGTAGCTTTTAATTATTTAGAGGGTGATTAATATATTTCGGCGGAGTTATTAGTATCTTAAGTTTAGTTTGTATTAATAATTAATAATAGCTATACTAGCTATAGCCGGCTATAGCTAGCTATTATTAATTAATATAAAGTTTTATTAAAGTACGTAATAGAAACTCAATATTAACTTTAATAAACTAGCTTACTTATAAAAGCAAAAATAGCCCCTAATAAGGTAAACCGGACCCTAAAGGGCTTTTTAATTAATATTATTATATAAAAAATAGCTTATTTATTTTAAATTATTTCCCCCCGACGGAGCAATTTGCCGGGGCCGTACTATATATTACGTATTAAGGAAAACTAAGTATATTACGCTCTATACTTAACTATTAATTAAAATAGTAATTAACCGACTCGACTATTATTTGTTTTTATTAATAACTCCCGACCTTCTCCTATTTTTAACTATTTAAAGAGCGAGCTATACTTATTTTAATATATATAAGACCTCTTAGTACTAACTTATATAAATAATTAGATCCCGTATTATATATTCCTTTTTATTAAAAGTTAAGGGACCCTTTATATATTACTTAATAATTATAATATAGCCTATATTAAAAAGATTTCTAGCTTTATAAAATATAATTTTAAATTAATATTAATATAATAGATTTTAATATTTATATAGTAGTTTTTTTCCGGCTTTATAAGCGTAAGAAATCGACCTTAACGGGATTACGCTTTTAAAGAAAATTATATAATATAATATACTTTTTAATTATATAATATATATAATATATCCTAAGTATATACTTAGCGTAATATAGTAATTTTAATACGAAAACTACTATATAATTTAGGATAAGTAAGCTACTCTTTACGTAGTAGCGCTAGTTAAAAAAGTTAATAAGAAAAATCGGCCGTAATAGTTAGTTATAATAATTAGTTATAATAGTTAGTTATAATAGTTAAAATCGGCCCTTAACTATAGAGGTTCTAAACTTTAATAACGATATAAAGGTTTTTAAAAAAAGAGCTAAATAAGCTAATATTTACTACTCTTCGTACTAAAGCTTATAAAGATTCTTTTTATCCTTATTATTTTTAATATTACTTAAAATTACTCTCTACTTAAACTAAATAAATTTATTAAATAAATTTACTAAATAAACTTATTAATATATAAATTACTATTTAAATAGCTAGTTAAATAATTAGTTAAGAAGTTAGTTAGTTAAAATACTACCTTAATAAGAACTTAAAAATGCCCGTTAATAAGTCTACCCCTCTTAAGTTAAGTACCCTCTTTAACTAGCTTAACGCTATAGCTATTATAACTAACATAAATATACTTAAAGATTAATAAAGTATTTTTTAATAATATAAAATTTAGCTAGGTAATAATATAAATATTATAAATAATTAGGCTAATATAAATGTTAAGATTTAGTATATTAATATTAATTTAAAAATTATACTTTATAGAGCTAGAAATGTTTTTAATATAGGCTATATTATAAATATAAAAGAATATATAAGGGGCCCCTTAATTCTTAATAAGAAAGAGTATATAATATAGGATCTAGCTATTTATATAAGTTAATACTAAGAGGTTTTATATATATTAAAGTAAGTATAGCTCGCCCTCTAAATAGCTAGAACTTAGAGGACTTTATATAAGGGAAGGTCGGGAGTTTTAATTAGTAATTAAGTATAGAGCGTAATATACTTAGTTTTCTTTAATACGTAATATATAGTACGGCCCTAGTAAATTACTTTATTAGGGGGATTAAATTTTAATATTTATATTAACCTAGTTCCCCCCGACGGAGCAATCCGCCGGGGCCGTACCGTATATTACGTATTAAAAAAAACTAAGTATATTACGCTCTATACTTAATTACTAATTAAAATAGCTCCTAACCTTCTACCGCAGTCCTCCTAAGTTCTAGCTCTTTATAGGGCGAGCTTTATTTATTTTAATATATATAAGACCTCTTAGTATTAGCCCGTATAAGTAGCTAGGTTTAGTATAATTTATTTTTTTATATAAATATTATTATTACCTAGGGGGTCTTATAAAAGCTATTTAAAATACTAGCTTATTACTTTAACCCTATATACCTTTAGCCCGTTTATTATAACTATTATAAACAAGCTAGTATTAATATATTAAATCTTAATATCCGTATTAACTTAGCTATTTATAGTATTTATAATATTATTTAGCTAAATTTTATATTATTAAAAAGTACTTTACTACTTTTTAAGTATATTTATATTAGTTATAATAGCTATAGCGTTAAGCTAGCTAAAGAGGGTACTTAGTTTAAGAGGGGTAGACTTATTAACGGGCATCTTTAGCTTATTAATTACTAACTATATACTAAAAAAATAGGTTCTTATTAAAGTAGTAGTTTATATATTAATAAGTTTATTTAGTAAATTTATTTAGTAAATTTATTTAGTAAATTTATTTAGTAAATTTATTTAGTAAATTTATTTAGTAAATTTATTTAGTTTAAATAGAGAGTAGCTTTAAGTAATATTAGAAGTAATAAGGATAAAAAGAATCTTTATAAGCTCTAAAGAGCAGTAAATATTAGCTTATTTAGCCCTTTTTCTAAAAACCTTTACGTTATTATTAAAGTTTAGAACTTTTATAGTTAAAAAAGGCTACTTCTAACTATTATAACTAACTATAGTAGCTAATTATTATAGCTAACTATTATAGCTAACTATTATAGCCGACTTTTATTATTAACCTTTTTAATTAGCGCCGCTATAGGGCAGCTTACCTATCCTAAATTAAATAGTAGTTTTCGTATTAAAATTACTATATTACGTTAAGCGCGTATTTAGAATATATTACGCATATTATATAATTAAAAAGTATATTATATTATATAATTTCCCTTAAAAGCGTAATCCCGTTAAGGTCGATCTTTTATACTTATAAAGCCGGAAAAAAACTACTATGTAAGCTTAATAAAATACTTAATTAATTATAAAATATAATTAATACCTTAATATTATAATAATAAAATAAGGAGTTTAAAGAGATTAAAAAGGATATTTTAAAGTTATTAAATAAATTAAAAAATAGGAAATAGGTTTTAGCTATTTAAAAAAAAACTATTAATATATTATATTATTAGTAATAAAATAAGCTATATTAATAACTACGGCTAGTTATTATTAGTTATAAATTTATTACGTAATAAAAACTTAGTATTAACCTTAGTAAACTAGCTTATTTATAAGGGTAAAGTTGGCCCTTAATAAGGCGGGCCGGACCCTAAAGGGTTATTTATTTTTTTTATTTTACTTTTACTAACTACTCGGGTAGTTCTCGATTTATTTATATAATATTAATATATAGTATTAATAAATACTCTTACTATCTTAATAAACTATTCTTTTAGATTTTTTACTTTTTGACTTTTCATTTTATTTGTTTTTTTTATTTTATCTTTACTAGCTACTTAGGTAGTTTTCGATTTATTTATATAGTATTAATATATAGTATTAATAAATACTCCTACTATTTTAATAGACTATTCTTTTAGATTTTCTACTTTTTTAACTTTTCTTTTTATAAAGTTTATAATTACGGATTATTAATAATAATATTAGGTACTTAATACTACTACTTTATAAGCTTATTACGTACTTAGCTAAGTTCCCTATTTTTTTTAAATAACTATAGCTTATAATAATAATATTAGAGATACTTTTATTACTATTATTATAAATAATATCGACCTTATAATATCTACCCTAGTACTCTTAACTTTAACTTATATACGTATATATATTTATTACTTCGTTCTTTTTATTAAAGTTAAAAAAGGCTACTTCCCTTACTATTTATTACTATTACCCTATTACTATTACTATTACCCTATTACTATTACTATTAAATTATTTATTTTAAATATATACTATTAAAATACTAACATGCTTAGTTATCGTTAACCCCTAGGACTTCCTTAATAATTAAAAATTTAATTTTATAAATATTATATTAAAAAACCCCGAACTATAGTATAATCGTTTTAAAAAATATAGATTAAATATTATCAACTTAAAAATTAAAAAGAGGTATATTAATATAGCTATTACCCTAATTAATACTTAGCTTATATAATATAATAATTTTAAAATACTTAATTAAATTTAAAATATTTTTAATATTTTAAAAACGTAATATAAGAGTAGAATAAAAAAGATTAAAAAAGATATTTTAGAGTTATTAAATAGGGTAAAAAGTAAGGGGTAGTTTTTAGTTATTTAGAGGGCGATTAATATATTATAATAGCGGGGTTATTAATATCTTAAGCTTAGTTAGTATTAATAATTCGATAATTAATAACGGTTATACTAGCTATAACCGGCTATTATTAAATAATATAAAGTCTTATTAAAGTACGTAATAAAAACTCGATATTAACTTTAATAAACTAGCTTATTTATAAAGGCGAAGATGGCCCCTAATGAGGCGGGCCGGACCCTAAAGGGCCCCAAAGGGTTATTTTAAATATATATTATTAAAATACTAAGACGCTAACTTATTAATTTATAGGGATATATTAAGGGTTAGAAGTTTAATTTTATAAGTATTATATTACCCCCCGATAGAGTAATCCGCTAGGGCCGTACTATATATTACGTATTAAGAAAAACTAAGTATAATACGCTCTATACCTAACTACTAACTAAAATAAGTAACTAACTTAACTATTATCTTCTTTTTATTAATAGTTCCTAACCTTTTATTACCCACTTATAAAATAAGCTTTACTTATTTTAATATATATAAAACCTCTTAATACTAACTTATGTAAATAACTAAGTTTAATATAGTTTATTTTTTTAAGAGTGGTTCTTTTCTAGCTTTATAAGTATAAAAAATCGACCTTAATAAGATTATATTTTTAAAAAAAATTATATAACATAATATACTTTTTAACTATATAATACGTATAATATATCCTAAGTACGCGCTTAATATAATATAATAATTTTAATATAAAAACCGCTATTTATTTTACTATTCTATTTTTACTAACTATTTGGGCAATTCTTAATATCGATTATATAGTATTAATATATAGTATTAATAAGTACTTATACTATCTCGTTAGACTATTCTTTTAATTCTATTCTACTTTTTAAACTTTCCCTCTTATAAAGTTTATAAATACGGATTAATAGCGATATTAAGCACGGGACGCTACTACTTTATAAGCCTATTGCACACTTAGCTAAGTTCGCAGCCCTTTTAAATAACGGCCTTATAATAGTAATATTAAAGATGCCCTCGTTACTATCGTTAAGAATAATACCGACTTATATAAGCTAGTAATATATACTTTTAACTTTACTTCGTATATATATATATATATTTATTATTTTATTTCCTTTATTAAAGTTAAAAATACTTATTTTACTATTTATTATTATTACTATTATTATTATTATTATTATTATTATTATTATTATTATTAAACTATCTATTTTAAGAATATTTAGAATACTAAAACGCTAACTTATCGACCTATAGGGATACCTTAAGGGCTAGTAGTTCGATCTTACTAATATTATACTTAACGATCCTAATTTATAAAAGAATTATTTAGAGGAGTATAAACTAGTTATTATTAATTTAAAAATTTAAAAAAACGTATATACCCTTATAAATATTACTATTATTAGCACCGAACTTATATAATATAGCTTTAATATACTTAATAAACTTAGGAATATTATTAATACTCTAGTATTACTACGGTAAAATAGGAAATTCGGAGAAATTAAAAAGAAAAATCTAGAGGTATTAAAAAAAGTAAAAAGTAAATAGTAGTTTTTAGCTATTTAGAGGGCGATTAATATACTATAATAGCGGGGTTATTAATATTTTAAGTTTAGTTAATATTAATAGCTACGGCCGGCTATTATTAATTATAAAGTTTATTATATAATAAAAACTCGGTATTAACCTTAGTAGACTAGCTTATTTATAAGCGCAAAGTTAGCCCCTAATAACGCGGACCGGACCCTAAAGGAATAAAAACCGCTATATAATTTAGGATAAGTAAGCTACTTTATAATAGCGCTAGTTAAAAAGGTCGATAGTAAAACTTAGTTATAATAATTAGCTATAATAGTCGGCTATAATAATTAAAAGCGGCCCTTAATTATAAAGGTTCTAAACTTTAATAATAATATAAAGGTTTTTAAAAAAAAGGGCTAAATAAGCGAATATTTATTATTTTTTATATTAGAGCTTATAAAAATTCTTTTTATCCTTATCGTTTTTAATATTACCTAAAGCTCTATTTAAACTAAATAAATTTATTAAATAAATTTTTTAAATAAACTTATTAATATATAAATTACTATTTTAATAAAAACTTACTCTATCCTTAATATATAATTAATAATTAATAAGCTAAAAATACTTATTAATAAGTTTATTTTTTTTAAACTAAGTACCCTCTTTAATTACCTTAATATTATAGTTATTATAATTAATATAAATATACCTAAGAATTAATAAAATATTTTTTAATAATACGGAATTTAGCTAAGTAATAATATAAATATTATAAATAGCCGGGCTAATATAAATATTAAAATTTAATATATTAATATTAATTTAAAAATTATATTTTATAAAACTAGAAATCCCTTTAATATAGGCTATATTATAAATATAAAGGAATATATAAGGGGCCCCTTAATTTTTAATAAAAAGGAGTATATAATATAGGATTTAGTTATTTATATAAGCTAGTACTAAGAGGTCTTATATATATTAAAATAGGTATAGTTCGCCCTTTAAATAGCTAGAACTTAAAGAACTACGGGGGAAAATTAGGAGTTTTAATTAATAATTAAGTATAAAGCGTAATATACCTAGTTCTTTTTAATACGTAATATATAGTACGGCCCCGGCGGATTGCTCTATTGGGGGGATTTTTTTTTTATATAAGTATTATTATTACTTAGGGGTTTTATAAGAGCTATTTAAAGTACTAGCTTATTATTTTAATTTTATATATTTCTAGCCTCTTTATTATAATTATTATAACTAGGTTAGTATTAATATATTAGATCTTAATATCCGTATTAACTTAGCTATTTATAGTGCTTATAATATTACTTAGCCCTTTAGGGTCCGGTCCGCCTTATTAGGGGCTATCTTCGCTTTTATAAATAAGCTAGTCTATTAGGGTTAATATTAAATATCTTTATTACGTACTTTAATAAAACTTTATAACTAACTATAGCCGGCCGTAGCCATTATTAATTATTAATACTAACTAAACTTAAGATATTATTAATAACCCCGTTATTATAATATATTAATTCCCCCCGACAGAGCAATCCGCCGGGGCCGTACTATGTATTATATATTAAGGAAAACTAGGTATATTGCGCTTTATACTTAACTATTAATTAAAATAGCTCCTAACCTTCCCCCGCTTCTAGCCGTTTAGAGGGCGAGCTATACTTATTCTAACGTATATAAGACCTCTTAGTACTAACTTATATAAGTAGCTAGATCTTATATTATATACTCTTTTTTATTAAGAATTAGGGGGCCCTTTATATATTCCTTTATATTTATAATATAGCCCGTATTAAAGGGATTTTTAGCTCTATAGAGTATAATTTCTAAGCTAATATTAATATACTAAATCTTAATATTTATATTAACCCGGCTATTTATAGCGTTTATACTATTACTTAGCTAGATTCTATACTATTAAAAAGTACTTTACTACTTCTTAAGTATACTTACGTTAGTTATAATAGCTATAGTATTAAGCTAGCTAAAGAGGGCGCTTAGTCTAAGAGGGGTAGACTTATTAACGGGCATCTTTAGAGTTCTAGCCTACTAATTACTAACTATATATTAAGAGTAGAGTAGTAGTTTATATATTAATAAGTTTATTTAGTAGATTTATTTAATAAATTTATTTAGTTTAAATAGAGAATAGCTTTAGGTAATATTAAAAGTAATAAGGATAAAAAGAATTTTTATAAGCTCTAAAGAGTAGTAAATATTAGCCTATTTAGCCCTTTTTTTAAAAACCTCTACGTTATTATTCAAGTTTAGAACCTTTGTAGTTAAGGGCTACCTCTAACTATTATAGCCGACTATTATAGCTAACTATTATAGCCGACCTCTACCGTTAACCTTTCTAACTAGTACTACTATAGGGTAGCTTACTTATCCTAAATTATATAGCGGTTTTCGTATTAAAATTACTATATTACGTTAAGCACGTACTTAGGGTATATTATATATATTATATAGTTAAAAAGTATACTGTATCGTATAATTTCCTTTTAAAGCGTAATCCCGTTAAGGTCGATCTTTTGCGCCTATAAAGCTAAAAAAAAAACCACTATATAATATATTAATTATTTTTTAACTAGCTAAAAACTACCCCTTACTTTTTACCCTTTTTAATAATACTAGATTTGTTTTTTTAATGTTTCTTAATTTCCTATTTTATTATAATAATATTTCCCCTAATAGAGTAATCCGCCGGGGCCGTACTATATATTACGTATTAAGGAAAACTACGTATATTACGCTCTTTACCTAATTATTAATTAAAATAGTTAATTAACTTGACTATTATTTTCTTTTTATTAATAGCTCTTAACCTTCTCCTACCTATCTAGAGGGCGAGCTATACTTATTTTAATATATATAAAACCTCTTAATATTAACTTATATAAATAACTAGATCTTATATTATATATTTCTTTTTATTAAAAGTTAAGGGGCCCCTTATATATTCTCTTATATTTATAATATAGCCCATATTAAAAAGATTTTTAATTTTATAAAATATAATTTTTAAACTAATATTAATATATTAAATTTTAATATCTATATTAGCCCGGTTATTTATAATATTTATATTATTACGTAGCTAAATTCTATATTATTAAAAAGTATTTTATTAATTTTTAAGTATATTTATATTAATTATAAAAGTTATAGTATTAAGCTAGTTAAAGAGGGTACTTAGTTTAAAAAAAATAAACTTATTAATAAGTATTTTGAGCTTATTAATTATTAATTATATATTAAAAATAGAGTAAGTTCTTATTAAAATAGTAATTTATAAATTAATAAGTTTATTTAAAAAATTTATTTAATAAATTTATTTAGTTTAAATAGAGAATAGTTTTAAATAATATTAAAAGCGATAAAAATAAAAAGAATTTTTATAAGCTTTAGTACAAAGAGTAGTAAATATTAGCTTATTTAGCCCTTTTCTTTTAAAAAAAAAACCTCTATATTATTATTAAAGTTTAGAACCTTTATAATTAAAGAAGGCTATTTTTAATTATTATAGCCGATTATTATAACTAACTATTATAGCTAATTTTTATTATTAACCTTTTTAATTAGCACTATTACGTAATAAAAAGGGTAGCTTGTTTATCCCGAATTATATACTAATTTTTATATTAAAATTACTATATTACGTTAAGCGCGTACTTAGGGTATATTATGCGTATCATATAGTTAAAAAGTATACTACATTATATAATTTCTTTTAGAAGCGTAATCCCGTTAAAGTCGATCTTTTGCGCTTATAAAGCTAGAAAAAAAACCACTATATTATAATAATATTAGAGTATTAATAATACTTAGGAGTTAATTAAGTATTTTCAAACTATTATTATATTATATAAACTAGGTATTAATAATAGCGATACTTATAAGGGTATATACGTCTTTTATTTTTAAATTAATAATAACTAATTTATAGTACTTTAAATAACCCTTTTATAAATCGGGATTATTAAGTATAATATTAATAAGATCGAACTACTAGCCCCTAAGGTATTTTTATAAGTCGATAAGTTAGCGTTTTAGTATTTTAATAATATTTATTTTTTTATTCTACTTTTACTAGCTACTCGGGCAGTTCTCAATTTATTTATATAGTATTAATATATAATATTAATAAATACTCTTACTATTTCAATAGACTATTTTTTTTAAATTTTCTACCTTTTTAACTTTCTCTCTTATAAAGTTTATAACTACGGATTATTAATAATAATATTAAATACCCGATATTACTACTTTATAAGCCTACTACGTACTTAGCTAAGTTAGTTATTTTTTTAAGTATAATAGCTTATAATAATAGTATTAGAGATACCTTTGTTACTATTAATAAATAATATTAACCTTATAATATTTACTCTAATACTTTTAACTTTAACTTATATATATATATATTCGTTACCTCGTTTCTTTTATTAAAATTAAAAAACGCTTCTTTTACTATTTATTACTATCGTTATTAAATCGTTTACTTATTTAAATATATATTATTAAAATACCGAGACGCCTAGTTATTATCGACCCCTAGGATTTTTTTAATAATTAAAAGTTTAATTTTATAAGTATTATACTAAAGGACCCCGAACTATAATACGGCCATTTTAAAAAATACGAATTAAATACTATTAATTTAAAAATTAGAAAAATATATATTAATATAGCTATTATTTTAATAAGTACTTAGTTTATATAATATAATAATTTTAAAATACCTAACTAATTTTAGAGTATTATTAATATTTTAAAAACGTAGTATAAGAGTAAATTAAAAAGGATTAAAAGGGATATTTTAAAATTATTAAATAGGGTAGAAAATAAGGGGTAGTTTTTAGCTATTTAGAGAGCGATTAATATATTATAATAGCGGGGTTATTAATAATATTTTAAGTTTAGTTAGTATTAATAGCTACTTAGTAATTACTATAGCTAGTTATTATTAGTTATAAAGTTTATTACGTAATAAAAATACTCAATATTAACCCTAATAGACTAGCTTGCCCGTGAAGGCGAAAATGGCCCCTAATGAGGCGGACCGGACCCTAAAGGGGTATTTTAATAATATATATTTAAAATAGATAGTTCGATAATAATAGTAATAAATAGCGAGAGAAGCGTTTTTTATTTTTAATAAAAAAAACGAAGTAACGAATATATATATATATAAATAAAGTTAAAAGCGTAATAGATATTAATAATAAGAAAATTAATATTATTTTTAATAATAATAACGAGGGCATCTCCAATACTATATTATTATAAGCTATTATTACTTAGAAAAGTAATAAACTTAGCTAAGTATATAATAAGCTTATAAAATAGTAGTATTAAGTACTTAGTATTATTATTAATAATTTTAAACTTTATAAGAGGGAAAGTTAAAAAAGTAGAAATTTTAAAAAAAATAGTTTATTGAAATAATAAGAGTATATATTAATATTATATATTAATACTATATAAACGATACTAAGAATTACTTAAGTAGCTAGTAAAGGTAGAATATAAAAATAAATAATATTACTTAGCCCAATTCCGTATAATTAAAAAGTACTTTACTACTCCTTAAGCATACTTATATTAGCTATAATAGTTATAGTATTAAGCTAGCTAAGGGTACTTAGCCCGAGAAAAGTAGACTTATTAATAAGTATTTTTAAAATAAGTTCTTATTAAGGTAGTATTTTAACTAGCTAATTTCTTAATTAGTTATTTAATTAGCTATTTAAGTAGTAGTTTATATATAATAGTTTTTTTTTTTAGCTTTATAAGCGCAAAAGATCGACCTTAATAAGATTACGCTTTTAAAAGAAATTATATAATATAATATACTTTTTAACTATATAATATATATAATATACTTTAAGTACGTACTTAATATAATATAATAACTTTAATATAAAAACTATTATATAATTTAAGATAAGTAAGCTACCCTTTTTAGTAATAGTACTAATTAAAAAGGTTAATAATAGAGGTTAGCTATAATAGTTAGTTATAATAGTCGGCCGTAATAGTTAGAAACGGCCCTTAACTATAAAGGTTCTAAACTTTAATAATAATATAGAGGTTTTTAAAAAAAGGGCTAAATAGGCTAATATTTATAAACCTTATAAAGATTCTTTTTATTCTTATTATTTTTAATATTACCTAAAGCTACTCTTTATTTAAACTAAATAAATTTACTAAATAAATTTACTAAATAAACTTATTAATATATAAACTATTACTTTAATAAGAACTTATTTTATTTTTAATATATAGTTAGTAATTAATAAGCTAAAAATCCTTATTAATAAGTTTACCCCTCTTAAGCTAAGCACCCTCTTTAGCTAGCTTAATACTATAGTTATTATAATTAATATAAATATATTTAAAAGTTAGTAAAGTACTTTTTAATAATATAGAATTTAATTAGGTAATAATACGAATATTATAAATAATTAGGCTAATATAAATATTAAAATCCGGTATATTAATATTAACTTAAAAATTATATTTTATAGAGCTAAAAATCTTTTTAATATAGGTTATATTATAAATATAAAGGAATATATAAAGGGCTCTTTAACTTTTAATAAAAAAGAGTATATAATATAAAATTTAGTTATTTACGCGGGCTAGTACTAAGAGGTCTTATATATATTAAAGTAAGTATAGCTCGCTTTTTAAATAGTTAGAACTTAAAGGACTTTACGTAGGGAAAGGTTAGGAGCTATTAATAAAAAGAAAATAATAATTAAGTTAGTTAACTACTATTTTAATTAATAATTAAGTATAACGTATATAATAAGCGAGTAGGCTAGATAAGCAAGTGGCTACTTAACTATTATTAAGCTACCTATATTACTATAATATATATTCCTTAACCAAAAAGAATAATAGCGCTAATTAAAAATAGTTAATTAAACTTAGTTATTTAGGCTATTTATAAAAACCGAAATCTTACTATTTAGGCTATAATAAGGATCTATAATATTAGTTACGTTACCTTAAGTTATAAATTAAACAGAGTATTATTATAATATAATACTATTTTTAACTTATAAAAATTAATTATATTTAAAAAAGAGAAGCTAATTAAATATATTTTTAATTTAAATTCCGAATCGTTTTTTCCCTATTTTAGTAATATAAAAGATATAGCTAATTAACTACTTACTAATTATAACGTACTCTCTATTAAAAAGCGCTAGGTTTTTAACTTTATTAAGTACTAATTATAGCTCTAAACGCGCTTTTTTTATAAATATAACTATAAGAGGGCTTAATACGAAGATTTAGATATAATAAATACGTAGTTTTATTTTATAATAAATATAATTATAAAATACGGTGTTATAGAGTCCGATATTTATAATTTTAATAAGACTAGTTTTATAATAAGCTAGATTATATTTAGAATAGTTATTATAAATATAAAAAGGTGTTTAAATACGAAAATAATATAGCTTAATAATCGTAAATAAGTTATAGTTATCTAGGTTATTAGTTTATTAAGCTATAGCGTCTTATTATATATATTATTATTATAAATAAATATTATTTTTTTATTTAATATATAAAATCCGGTTTATTACGTAATTAGGTTATTATAACGTTTAAAAACGGATAGATAATAAATAAAAGAGGCCTAGATTAGGTAAAATATTTTAAATAGTAAATAAAACTACGTATAAAAGGTCGATATTACTTCCTTATTATTAATAAATACGAAAGTTATTATTTTATAGATTTTAAGTTATATTATAAAGAGAATAATATTATTATTTTTATATACTAGCTTATTTATTTTATTTACTATAGCCCTTAAATATTAAATATTTTAAATTTTTAAAAATAGTATATAGCTAAGAAATTAAGAAAAAATATAGTAAAGTAATACTTATATTATAAAAGAGGACTTTTTTTTTATATTTTATAAAGTATTTATATAAGTAATTATAAAAATAAATATTTAGGAAGGATTTAAAAAAGCTAGGCTTATGCTTTTAAGTATAAAAAGTATACTATTTAAGCTTAATATAAAGTTATATACTCCAACGCTTCTAAAATCCGTCCTAATAATATTACTAACTTAGACTTTTTAAATACTTAATATCTTAATAAAAGTATTATTATAGTTATAACTTATTAAAAATTAAATTACTTATTATTAAAATATCTCCTTAATTTTAATTATTAAAACTATAGAGTATTTATTAAAGGGGGTACGAGGATTTATATACTAAATTATTTTATTAAAATTAGAGAACTAGATCTTTAAGAGGAGAATAACTTACTTAGTTAATATAAGAGGGCTAAGAGAATACGTTTTAGATAAGGAGGAAGTTTTATAATAGTTAATAAGGAAGATTTTTAGTTATAAAAAGAGGTAATAATTTAAATTAAAAAGGAAATATATTAAAATAGTAATCGTTAGCTAAGGATTAAAATAGGTTAATAATAATATAATATTTATAAGAATACTAATTATAATATATAAATATATTAAATTACTAAAGAAATGTCTAAAGAAGAGGATACTAAATAGTTTTAATTAAATTACTTTTTTTAGTACTGCTTTTTAGTTACGAATATAATATAGTTGCGGTCGGGTAGCCCACTCGCTTGTCTGGCCTACTCGCTTATTATATACGTTAGAGCGCAATATACTTAGTTTTTTTTAATACGTAATATATAGTACGGCCCCGGCGAATTACTCCGTTAGGGGGTTAGAACCTCTATAGTTAAGTGCTATTTTTAATTATTATAGCTAATTATTATAGCGAATTATTATAACTAACCTCTATTATTAACCTTTTTAATTAATACTACCGTAAGGTAACTTATTTATCTTAAATTATATAATAGTTTTTATATTAAAATTATTATATTATATTAAGTACGTACTTAGGGTATATTATATATATTATATAATTAAAAAGTATATTATATTATATAATTTCTTTTAAAAGCGTTATTTTATTAAGGTCGATCTTTTGCGCTTATAAAGGTAGAAAAAAACTACTATATAATAACTTTAAAATACTTAATTAACTCCTGAGTATTATTAATACTTTAGAATTACTACGTAAGAGTAAATTAAAAAGGATTAAAAAAAATCTAATACTATTAAAAAAAATAAAAAATAAGGGGTAGTTTTTAGTTATTTAAAGAGCGATTAATATATTATAGCGGGGTTATTAATATTTAGTAACGGCTATAGCTAGTTATAATTAGTTATAAAGTTTTATTAAAATACGTAATAAAAATACTTAATATTAACCTTAATAAACTAGCTTATTTATAAAAATAAAAATAGCCCCTAATAAAGTAGACCGGACCCTAAAGGGTTATTTTAAATTATATAGTAGTTTTTATATTGAAATTACTTTATTATATTAAGCGTATACCTAGGGTATATTATTTATATTATTTGTTTTTATATTCTATTTTTATTAGCTACTCGGGCAGTTCTCGATATTAATTATACGGTATTAATATATAGTATTCTAGTACGGATAGCTTTAACGAGGTAATACGGGATATTCTTATAAAAGAATATAGAAAGTAAATATTCATATAGAAGCAAGAATATATAAATATAGGGGAAATAAGCGTATATAAAAGAGGTTTTTGTATTAAAGAGAGTAGTATAGTTGAATTACTATATAAGAAGTTACTTACTTAACGAAAGGTCTAGATAGGTAAATATATGCCTATATATAGGTATAAAAACCTCTTACTAGAATATTCTATTACTTATTAATTATAATATAATTAATAAGCGTATATATAAGTAAATACGTAATCGTAGTATATAATTCCGTCTTAAGAGAATTCCAACTTATCTAGTTACTTTTTAGCACTTTCTATTGCTCACGTAAGCTTATATAAGCAGTATTACTTATATAATTAATACCTATAATAATCTATAAAAATCGTAGATTAATATGGTATATAGTTTGCTTACGTAATATTGATAATAAGGCGAATAATAAGGTAAACAAAGTTACCTTTATAACAAATATTAATAAATACTCCTACTATCTCGATAGACTATTTTTTATATTATATAATTAAATAGTATACCGTATTATATAAATTTTTTTTAAAAACGTAATCTTATTAAAGTCGATGTTTTATATTTATAAAGCCGGAAAAAAAACTACTATATAAGTTATTATTGTTTTAAAAATAATAAACTTAGCTAAGTAAGTAGTTTATAAAATAATAGTATTAGGTACTTATTATTAATCTTAATTATTAGTAGTTATAAACTTTATAAAAGGGAAAGTTAAAAAGTTAGAAAATTTTTATTAAAATAATAGGAGTATTTATTAATATTAAATATTAATATTATATAATCGATATTAAATTGCCGTTAATAATCCGTAGTTATAAACTTTATAAGAGGAAAAGTTAAAAAAAAAAATTCTAAAAAAAATTTAGTTTATCGAGATAATAAGAGTATATATTAATACTATATATTAATATTATATAATCGATATTAAGAACTACGTAAATAGCTAGTAGAGGCAGAATATTAAAATAAATAATTAATATTAAGAACTACCTAAGTAATTAATAAAAATAGAAAATAAAAATAAATAAAAATAAATACTTTTAAAAAGTTATTAATAAAGTAAATATAAATAAGTAAGCTATTAAAAATAGCTATATTTTTTTTAATAATAATTCTTAATAAACGTAGTATTAAAATGGGTTAACGATAACTATATTATATATGTACTCTTATCCTTCCTCTCTATTCCTTTATTAACCGCTTTAATAACCTATAAGCTTTTATAGGTGCGATGAGGGAGATGCTTTCGTTCCTATCTATATGTATGCGCCATTGAGCGTCACAGCCAAGGCAGCCAAGCCACCATAGTCACACCGGCCGATCACAAGGTCCTGTAATGTGAAGCACTACCCTTGCCTGCGGCTCTAGGTTTGAGTGCGATGGCGTACGCCTGACTCTGAATGTGGCACATTGGATAAGAGATTCATCGAGACGGAGAGACGAACTAGACTTAGCTGTCCCACGTTAGCCCCATAACATTGCAGATGGAGATTCATGTCCCGAAGCTCCATTGGCAGCTTGAGTTCTTGGTAGTCGATATTCGGGACAATATCGAGGTGCATATCAGGTGGGACCCAAGTCAATGGATTATTTGTTGTTACCGCTATTACCCGCTCTAAACCTTGAGGTGGTGGTGGCTCAACCCAGCCCCCTGGGCTGGGTATGTGTGCAGCTCAGCTCAGTACCTTAGTGTATCGATACGGATATTGGTGGCCCAATCAGCCGATGATCTCTCGATCCCCGCGTATCCCCACCTTCTCCAATTCCACGGATAAGTTATCTTTACGAGTACTCCACAAAGACCAACCAATGTCTTGGGGGTTCCCCTCATTCCTGGAAGGATACTCCGTAGAATACAATACGAACGCCAATTCCCAGGTCTTGCTGCTGAAAACCTGTATACGTATCCGTCCAAGGACTGGCTGTAGACTGGCGGTCAGCATGCAGCGCCATGGAGACGGAGAGACAATCAAGGCCAGGCCTGGACCCTGGTTGGAGTCTTGATCCACTGGGCCCTGCACTACCCACAGCGCACTGTCCACGGTCAGGGCAACATCATGTCAGGTGCCATGGAAGTAAGTGCCAGCTGCAAGTGCGCAACCTAGGTAGGTGATCCTTGAGGTGCCAGAAACGTTAACATGCCAGATAAACGAGGTGATATTGTACCAGTGTCTTCGTCTCTGTCGGTGTGTTCTCTTGATGTTGATGAGGTGCGGTCAAGGATGGGACGACAGGCGGTGGGATGGATGACTCGTAAGCCCTCGGTTAGCGTATCACGCAAACGTTGTTCCTCTTTCATCCTTTCATTGTTATGAACCTTTCCTCTTACGAAGTGGGGGACTTACAAGAAAGTAACAGAGTAGGAACGAAATAGTAAGTTTTGGGGGGGAAATAAATACCTGGTGTAATATGTTGCATCCAGGCATGCACCCTGCCTAGTAGTACCCCAGGCGTTTGACCTCAGCATCGCAATCATTCAACGATTGACGGTGACAGCCCACATCCTTGGGCCTGACTTCAATCTCGTTCTTGTTTGCATTCCCTTCATATCAGGGTAGACCAATAAATCCGTTTCCCACGCCTGTAGGTCCCACCCTGCTTAGCTACCGCAGTCACGCAGTGAGGCACCTTACTACGTAGTCTCACACTTTCTCCCTGCCCACCTCCACAAACCGTTGCTCACTCGCACTCCCCGCCCTCCACATTCCCCCCCTCCAAAACATCTTCACGTGTCGCAAACTAAATCCGCCGGGAAGGCAAATGACCAAAGCCCTTAACTTGCTCCAACACCACCATCTGCCACCCTTTTGTACAACCAACCAAAGTGGTCGACTACCAACGATTTCAATTCCCGTGGCAGCTGCGGCCAGGGAGAAAACAACATAGGCAAAACAACCCGCGCTCGCCATGTCAGATTAGTACATGCAAAGCTTACCGATATCACGGGACCGATTGCTACTGGCTTGGCCATAGTACCTAAGCCTGCTTCCCCTCCACCCATTGCTAGTGTTCACAGCCTGGACGGTGTCCATCTTCTTGGCAATTCCATTTAAGAAGTGGCTCTTCCGTATCGTCTGCCGTTTCGTCTTATCACGAAAGGTCAAATCGATTCGACTCGGAGAGCGCAGTCGAGCGCTTCCAGACGTCTTTGGTCGCCTCGTCATTCCTTGCTTCGGAAAGTAGCCCGTTCACCGGCAAGGACAGGAATTTGAGCCAATCCGCCAACATGTCGTCTATCACATCGATGCTATCGGCGACGGCTACATCGTCTGCCGCGCCTACTAGCACCGGCGGAAACAGAGCTCCCTCGCAGGGTGGTGTTATCGAGGGCGCAAACCCCTCGCATTACAATCCGAAGGATCCCATCACCATATTCATCATCCAGGTTCGTTCCCTCTGGTTTCGCATTCCACCTTCAGCGCCGCCCAATAAGTCCTAATTCGTGTCGCTCGCTGGATTTAGGCCGGACTCATCATTATAGTCTGCCACCTCCTCCACTGGCCTCTGTCCAAGATCCGCCAACCTCGAGTGATAGCCGAAGTCATTGGTGGCATTGTTCTGGGGCCCTCGGTGCTGGGTCGAATTCCCGGCTTTCGCGCTGCCATCTTCCCTACGGAATCGATCCCCAACTTGACGCTGGTAGCCAATCTCGGTCTTGTTCTCTATCTCTTCCTCATTGGTCTTGAGACAGACGTTCGCTTCCTCGTCAGTAATTGGCGAGTCGCTACTTCAGTAGCATTCGCCGGCTTGGCTCTACCCTTTGCGTTCGGTTGCGCCCTCGCATGGGGTCTCTACAATCAATTCTCTGGTGATGAGGGTGTAATGCACATTGACTTCCCAATCTACATGCTGTTCATCGGTGTTGCTATTGCAATCACGGTAAGTCACACTGGAGAAACGACCTACTCCGTAGTGTTTCGATCACTATCCGACTAATACATCGCCTCTAGGCTTTCCCGGTTCTGTGCCGTATCCTGACCGAGTTGAAGCTCCTTGATACCTCTGTCGGTGTTATCGTGCTTTCAGCTGGTGTTGCGAACGACGTTGTTGGTGAGTAACGCTTCGGTGCATCTTCAAACGTCAGGCTGAGTTTTGCTAACATCAACAAGGCTGGATCCTCCTTGCCCTATGTGTCGCTCTCGCCAACGCCGGAACGGGTCTTTCAGCCCTCTGGATTCTTCTCGCGTGTGTCGGTTACATGTTATTCCTGTTCTACCTTGTGAGGCCAGCTTTGGTCTGGCTATTACGTCGAACTGGCAACATTGAGAACGGACCTTCGCAGAGCATGATTGCGCTTATTCTATTGATCGCCCTGACCTCGGCTTTCTTCACTGGTATCATTGGCGTCCACGCAATTTTCGGAGGTTTCATGGTTGGCCTTATCTTGCCCCGCGAGAACGGCTTTGCTATCAAGGTCACCGAAAAGTTGGAAGATTTGATCGGTGCTCTGTTCTTGCCCTTGTATTTCACGCTCTCTGGGCTGAATACCAACCTGGGTCTCCTTGACAGCGGTATCGCCTGGGGCTACGTTATTGCTGTAACGTTCACCGCCTTTTTGACCAAGGTTATTGGCGCCAGTCTCGCTGCTCGGTTGAACGGACTGGTCTGGAGAGAGTCTTTCTCCATCGGGGCTCTGATGAGTTGCAAAGGTCTCGTCGAGTTGATCGTCCTTGTAAGTAGCTCTTGTTTGAGCACAGCTCCGTGATGACATGGAATGAGGGACGGATGCTGATTGAATACAGAACATCGGTCTACAGGCTAGGATTCTGAGCACCAGGACATTCACCATTTTCGTTGTCATGGCTCTTCTGACCACCTTCGCAACTACTCCTCTAACCTCCTTCCTGTACCCTCGCTGGTACCAGAAGAAGCTCGAGGCTTGGAAGCGTGGTGAGATTGACTGGGACACTGGTGAACCCATCTCGAGCCACGGCGGATCGACCGATGACCATGAGTTTACCAAGCCGACTAATGATCGTGTCCAGCGCCTGTTAGTGTACCTTCGACTGGACAACATGCCTGCGTTGCTCAACTTGGTCTCCCTGTTTGGAAAGCAGTCCGGTTCGGGAGGCCAATTCGCTGAAAGCGACGAGAAGGGCGGTATGACGTCGGACACTGTGGCGCTGGGCTCTTCCAATGGTATTAAAGCTGTGCGGGCTCATGGCTTCCGCCTACTCCATCTTACGGATCGTGATTCCTCCGTCATGACCGTGTCTCAGGTGGACGATTTTAGTCGCAATGACCCTGTCGTGAACATCTTCCGTACTGTGGGACAATTGATCAGGGTTGCCGTTTCTGGGGAGGTATCGATCATGCCGGAGACTCGCTTTGCCGAAGCTCTCCTTTCCAAATCCTCCGATATCTCCTCTGACCTTCTTCTCGTCCCCTGGAGCGAGAGTGGTAGCCTGGTCGACACCCAGGTCCTGTCGGCAGACGGTTCCAACAAGCTTGGATCAACATATACCGGTTTCGCAAAGTCCATCCTCGACTCCCCGGAACACAACATTGGCATCTTCTTCCCCAAGGGTAGTGCTACTCAACCTACTTCGGACGGCAGTAGCGACCGTAAGAGGCTATCCCGAGCATACTCATTCAGCGACATCCATCATGATATCCCGACGATTCCCGTCACAAACAAGTCGCATCAGATCTTCATGCCATACTTTGGAGGCAACGATGACAAGCTTGCCCTCAAGCTAGTGCTTCAATTGTGCGAGAAGCACAATGCTCAAGCGACCGTGGTACACTTCGTCGGGACGGCCGGGGGAGACTCTCAATCTCACGAGGGTGACTACTTCGGATTCGTGTCAACGCATGTACCTGCCAATATAGCATCGCGCATCAAGTTTGAGACTTCTTCCTCTTCCAATACCCTGGAGGCTGCTTCGAACTATGCCGCATCAGGCGTCAGGACAGATACACGAGAAGTCACCTGGCACAACCTGGTTGTGCTTGGTCGTAGGAGTGCTGTAAAAGCGACGGAAGGTAAGGTGTCTGCCAAGGTGTCTGAAGATATCAAGGACTGTCTGGGTATTGCTGCGGGTATCCTGATTACAGCTGGTGTGAAGGCGGATCTGCTTGTCGTTCAAGCTAAATCTTCAGGTAACTAGTCGAAGCTTAGTACTCTAGTTGTTCATTAATACCATCTATTTCATATATATGATTTAAAGCCACGTCAATCCTGCATGGCTAGTGGTAAGCATGAACAAACTTGCTCATCACATGACACTTGCTGCACTGCGGTGTTGGCTATCAGGTTTGCGCGAGGGTTGCGTTCAGGTGGTATGAACACCCAACGCAATACTGGAACTCAAGTAACTCCCATCGCTTCCATCTTACCTCCACTTCAAACTCGGCGGGAGTGCCAAAGCTGTCACCTGACATCGCCTTGGCATCTTGTCATATAACTTCTATCGTTTTTTCCCCCCAATCTTCAGTTGATGATAGGGTCGAATGTCAGCATGAATTCGGAGAGATGCATTATTGTTGGTACACATTAAGGGCAGAATAGTCCTGTGGGGGGAGATTTGGAACAGGGTGAGCTTTTCTCATCATCCATGGTATTTTCATTTCATCGTCATTTGATTCATTGAGACTCGTTACTCGTCTACCGTTAACATGCTGCCATGCCATTTCTAAACTAAGGAAAAATCCGGCCGTCTTGATAGCACTTTATCCGATAATGCCGCCCCCGTAAAACCAGGGAAAAGCCATACGAAAGAAAGCAGAGGAGAGACTTGGTGTGTTTGGGAAGAGATGAGTCGGGAAGATATAGAACAGGGGGATGGGCATCGCGGAACCCAACCACATGTCAAGTAGCATCTCAAATAAGTCGGACAACACATCGATAATTCGATATGATCAGTGTCGTCTTCTCCCACTGCTGCTCTGACCTCCCCCGCTGCCAGTGCCATGGCCGCCCCAACTGCCACTGCGTCGGGTCGCCGTGTTCACAGTAGGTTGGACGACAAAGTTGCGAATGCCCATCTCACATGCCTGACGCAAAGCTTGATGGCGCATGCCACCCTTCATGCCTGTGGCCTTGTGACCGACAAATGTGTCGACGAGGGCGGCGCCCAGAGCAGCCGTGGCGACCCGCGTCCCTTTCTCGCCTATCCACGGGCCGGGCTCACTCTTCATCTGGAGAGCTGCTTGACTTCCCACTCTAAAGGCTGTCTGAGCGGCTTCACCCAGCGCAGCGTAACCGACAGCTGACTTGGCTCGAGGCCGAGCTGTACCAGAGGTGCCACCTGCTGCACCTTTTCTAGGCATGGACCGTCCTCTGGCAGAGCGTTGCTGACCGCCGCCTGGTTGGCCATACCGCTCAGGCGAGTCATTCATGTAGCGACCGCGGCCACCCTGGCTATGACCGGCATATCCTCTCGGATTTGAACGGGGATCAGCCTCGTAATCTACATGACGACCGCGATTTGATTCGCTACCGCCGCGGGGGACGCCCTCGTAGTCAGCGTAGCGCGAACGCCGTCTATCACTCTCGCGTGGCCCATCATTCTTAGAACGGCGCGACTCGTTATTATAGGGATCGACATCATCATAGTCGGCATAACGGGAGCGTCTGTCGGGATAACGAGGCTCGGCATCAAAGTCAGCATACTTGGAGCGCCTCGTGTCACTCGTCCGGGGCGGGTGATAGGCATGCTGACGCTCTCGGCCGCGGCGAGAGGCCGGAGCATATGCGTCGAAGGCGTCGTCGTCGGCACGATGGTGAGCATTGGCGGGGGGTTCCCGGGCGGAGCGGCCGTGGCTCCGTGCCCGTGGTTGATAGGCGTCTTCGTCGTAGTATCGGTTCTTGCGACTCTTGCGATCTTCCCTCTGTTCTGGTTGGGGAGCGTAGGATTCCGGGACGGCGTCCCTGCGTGATTTGCGGCTCTCACGGTGTTCCCGTGGCTGTTCTCTAGGCTCTGGTTCGCGTTGATAGTTGTCATAGGCAGCCGGTGGTGCGGCAGGTTCTGATTTATTGCGGCGACGAGGACCAGGACTGCGTCCACGAGATGGATATTGAGCGTAGGGGTCTGCAGCAGTGTCGTAAGAGCGACCGTAAGGCTCGTAAGAGTCCAGGTCGTAGTCAGGGCCTCTGCGATGAGAGCGTCCCATTATTGTTCGAGATCGTCGGTTGGGAGGCCGGAAGGGGCAGAAGGTGTGCGAGGATGTGAGAGGATATAAAGGTGTGGCGGGAGATGTGTGCTAGCAGGAGAAGGTGGCAAGGTGGGCAGATATCAAAGCCGGGATTGAGCCATATGTCAAGAATTAGGAGGATGGTAGTGTCGAGGGGGGAGGGAAGAAGAAGGGGAGGTCGGATGGTGTATATAATGGTATATAGTCACAAAGGTGGTCATGATGGGTCGAGGCACAGGGCGGGGGGAAAGGGTGAGGTGGGTGTCAAGGTGGGTGGGTAGGCTAGGTACGTGCTTAGTCTACCTGATTTGCTGGTAAAGGAGCAGTATAGGAGTAAGGTAGAAGCAAAGACAAGCAATCAAAGAGCGTTGGAAAGACGATAGACGAAAGGAACGAACGACAGCGAAGGGGGCGAACTGCAGGCCGTACTCCGTGGGCAGGCCCGAGATGAGACGAGACTCGAGGGGGATTGGGATAGCGTCACACGCCAGAGAGGATCGGCTGACCGCTGGTGTTTTGCGGGGGGGCCATTGCTGGCGCTGGCAAGTTGGGCCCGGTCCAGTCGCGTGCGTCGTCCACTGGGAGGCAGGAGACAGGTTCCATTGGAACGGGATGCGGGAGGAGGGGGGGGGGGGCTCTTTCGCCTCACTGGGAGGTGCCAGCTTGCCAGTGTCTGCGTTTGGGCCACTAAGAAAGAGAAGTCAGGAGCACGCGAGACTTGAAGAGTGGACAGTTGAGATGAGGTATCATGGTATGTACCAAAGTAACTGATGGGGCACGAACTGTCCGAGTAAGGCAACGTGGAGAAATGCGCAGCGCATGAGGAGAAAGAAGGTTAGAAGCATGGGAATGGCGGTTTGGCGGCGGTTCATGGCCAACAATCCAAAAGGGCGAACCAACATTGCCCTTGTTGCAGGAAATGACAATTCAAGACGAATGCAGTGGAACCCTGCCCTGGGCTGAACAAAACAGGGTACCATCGCTACTATGTTTGTTACCGGTAGCCAGCCGTTGGACCGTTGAACTTGAACGGGCCTGCCACACGTCGCGGGAATTATCCATTGTCTTGGTATTATACGGGTTACCGAGTAATACGATGAAATGCCCTAGACATGGAAGGTCGGGTTACTTTTCTTAGTATACACACCCACACACACACACTGCGAAATACACTGCGGGCAGAGTTTCCGTAAGGTACCGCAGCTGAAGGCTGTGAGGCATGGGGAAATGGTGCTAAGCAAGAGAAGGGGACCTTGTCTTGTGTTGAAGAATCACCCGGTCCGGAATTCGAAGCACACAGCACCGGTTCCCAGTACCTCCCAGGCGAGGTCGGGAAGGGGGAGACTGTAGCGCACCTCGGCGGGAAAGAGCGCTGCCGGCGGTGCTAGTCCCCCAAAGATCCAAGGAAGCGTTGTAGTCGTAGTGGAACTTTTGCCAACCAGCCAATGACGGGCCTTGCTCTTCTCGCTTCACAACTTGGGGCGATATGCAGGGTCCAGCCCGCTGCTCCTCTCCAGTGACGTCAGATGAGGTAAACCTGCAGCTGCGACTCCAACAACTCGCATCGTTGCCCACGACTCACACCTCTTGCTAACGAATCCCCGTCCTCACTCTACATACTCTCCGGACCCCTCTCTCCCATTACTTACCCTGCCAGAATGGCCTGTCGTGTCACACTGCGTCTGTGTATCTTCAGAACCATCATCACCAACAGCACCGCAGCCGGCAGTGCTGCATCCCCCGAGCTGATTCGCAATGCACGTTGCATGAGGTGCATCATACCCTCACGACATGGCCCTACGCAGCATTGATTCTACCGCACTATGACATTGCCATGCTGATGGCCAACTCGCTGCTGTCCGTAATCATCCGGAACGCCTTGAATCAATTCTATTGCCATTTCTCCCTCAGTTACACCGCCAGTCCCAATTGGCCGGGATGCTCAATCCCTCAGCTTACTCCGGCACTGAAACTCGTGTCACCTACACCTGCTTGATCGATGATGTACAGTACGCATGTTGCCCGCATCATCAGGCGAGAGTGGCTCCTTGATACGCGCTTGATTCCAGAAGGGCCTTCAGAAGCCAGCAACCGATTCGCAACTACTCCGTATGCTGCTGCCAAAGCCAACCTTGCCAAAGACATCTGAATATGCTGGTGGGACCACAGAGTAGCCATCCGTGCTGCCCGGCGGATCCTCCCCCTGAACCAGCTTGGTTACCTTAGGTTCCGGGCGGTATTCGGCACCAGGACAGTCCCAGCGGCCGTTGCTACCAAACACCCTGCCGGCTGACGTCGGGTCTGCACGGATATCATCGTCACAGTGCTGCTGCTCGCCTCGTCATCTTTCCAGACATTCTACTTGCACCTGAGCCAGTGAAAAGATACTTTTCTGCAATTAATTAGCGCATAGAGCCGACAGGTCAGGGTAAAGCAGACTGCAAATTGAGGACGTGATTCTGCTCCTGACATGGCATCCCCAGAGATCGTCAAGGAGCCGCTGCAGGGCCTCAAATTCTCCGGGCAGGTAGGCACTCTCGCCGTCGTCACATCGTTGGAATAAGGTAAGCATCGTCACATCGACCCACGACAGGGCGCGTGAAAGGCTGAGTGGTTCACTTCGTTACTCACGCGCTAGCGCTGCAGTACATGACTTGGTCGCCGTCGCCCATACGCTCGCAAACCACAAGCGGACGCCTGTACTCTTTGGCGGTGAGGTCCAGTCCACGAAAGGAGCAAGGAGTCTGCGGTGCGTGATAAGCTCCCTGTCCTTGTTGCTGTCTCCGTGTCTGCGCGGGATTGGGTTTCCCCCTAGGTCCCGAGAGATCGGTGACGTCGCGATGCGAATTGAATGTGACCCATCGAGCGCACGGCATCAATATCGCTGGCTCCCCAGGGAGCTGGTGGGCTTGATCGCCTCTAGTGGCCATCTGTGGACTGTGAAAGCTCTGGGAGAGGACCAAATTCCGTTCGTGTCATGCAAAAGTAGGGCCAAACAAAGACTGGCGAGTCGCGACCTCGGTCACCCTGGCTGCTCAGGATCACGATGATCTCGCTGATTGTCGATGAGAGTCAAGGAGAGGATTAAGTTCTGTCGTTTCCCCGCACCGGTCCTGGTGCCATTACCGGGGATTGCGGAGGTCGGATGCCGTCCGACGAGAGGGTGGGTGCGATGCTGCCTCGTGTCAATCGCAAACATCGATGCTTTATTTGTCCAACCAGGAGGAAGCAATTGGCACATTGCTGGCGTTCCTGACGAAGGCTCACATGGGTCTGCCGGCTACGGCTCGACACAGCGAAATTTCAAGCGGTCGGGGTCCCGCACACTTGGTTCTCTAACAAGTGGGCGATTCGATGGGTTGCCTCAACGAACGGCACTAGGCGCAAGCCTGGATGACAAGACGGTTTCCTCCAAATTACCACCCAGTGAAGGCTTTAGCGCCACTTGGCTTGCCTTAATTCACCATCAGTCTCGAATCAACCGATGGATGACTCGATGAAGCGCGCCCGCCCGGCGAGCCGCGGATACCCCGTCGTCGGCACGGCCCCGCCCGGGCTAGAGGAGGCTGGGGGGGCAGCGAGGAACTCGGCTTCTCCCGTGATCGGTAGCTTGAATTCGTCCGGTAGTGTGGATACCGTTTGTGCCGTCGTTCCGGGATTGCCTTGGGAATACCGCTGCCGTAATTGCCGGCGTCGTCCCGGAGCCATGGAACGACTGAGTCGCCATAGCTTGTTGAGTGGATTGCAGCTATCGGACGAAGTGAATAGTGGTGGTGCGAAACGCCGGTGGTGGTCGTCGTGGGAAGACGGGTGTGTGAGGCTACAAGCAACCTATGGATAACCGATGTGTGTCAGAGACATAAGGTATAGTCCGAATCTGAGAGGTTCTGTACGCCTGGATCCGAGATGGTGGTTTCCAATACCATACCAGTACCAGTATTTGTAGCGACTTCGTGCTTCCTCCATTCTCAATTCTCCGTACGGTCACGACCGCGAAATGGGGCCAAGGCGAGTTCTTTGACATTAGTTCTTGGAATGTATCCATGGGTCGGATGCATAGATGCAATAGAAATTAGACATCGAGAAGAAGAGACCCACTCCACGTGCAAGCCTGGCAGCCGTTGCGGAAGTTGCGTTGGCGCGTTGGTCATCGTATCTTCAGCATTTCTATACATGAAGAAAAATTGGGCCCGGCAGATAAGGAGAAGCAACGAGGCCCGTTTGGGACATGGGTCGTGTGTCTCTTGCGGCCTCGCCCAGCTTTCTGGATGCGACGTATTCCAAGTTAGTACCTCCAACACGCCTATTTCTTCGACAGGCCCATCTGCTTGGCTTGTCACAGTATGTTGGTGCCGAATTATGGATCGCAGCAATCGCCCGACTAACATGCGTGGATGCCAAGCGACGCATAACCGAGATGTTGCTGTCATGAGAACTCGTTGTCCTCACATGAACTCTTTGTCTGGTACGGAGTAATACTTCTCGACAATGATTCATCTCGGTGTGATCTAGAACCGTACTGCAAAGGCACACTACGGATTAGGCTGCTCTCGAACCTCGCTTCAAGGTACCATCTCCCACCAGAATGAGCTGAGATGGATTCCCTATTGGAGACTTGTGACCGCAAGCTCGAGACGGCACCGCATCTGTGCTCGGCTAAGATCTCCAGATCAGACGAACGACAGACCCCCAAGCTCGACTATTGCTGTGATAGAGGAACTCGTACGACGCGGCGCAAGCAGTTTGGTGGGCGCGATGTATATGATCAGATGTCGTGAAGGTAGCCTCTGCCAAGCAGGAGCTGTAACATGTTGTCGTTGGCTTTGCTGGGTCAAAGGCTACCGCCACGGCTTCCAAAGCCTCATGCCCAGCAGCCAGCCACATATAGACAAAGACAAGCCGGCAACCAATGAGACCCTATTGCCGGTCTTTTGCAGAAAGAAGAAAGCACCGATGAAGTAAGGCATGTTGGAATTAAGTTCAACCATGCAAAGGCAGCCTGCACTGACGATGCAGAAATGCGAGCCATAGTTCCCAGAATGTCTGTCGTCTATGAGACCTTGAAGTCAATGTCTTTGGCGGGTTTTTGCGGGGATGCCGGCCGGGCGGTTCTCCTCAAGTCTGTCAGATGGCGGTGGTGCGTTAGTGCTGTTGTTCCCCCTGTTTGGAAGTCGTGGGGGTGGGCCAAGTCGGATTGGGGGAGGCAATGTCAACGTGAGTCGTAATCAGTGGAAAGCTCGGGTCCTTGGGAAGGGGGGGGGGGGGGGGGGTGGGGGGGGGGGGGGGTGGTCGCGCTGGTGGGGGGGGGGGGGGGGGGGGGGGGGGGGGGGGGGGGGGGGGGGACGGGGAGGGGGGGTGGTGAGGAGGGGGGGGGGGGGGGGGGGGGGGGGGGGGGGGGGGGGGGGGGTTCGGGGGATTCCTATCGCCCAGACGGATGGGAGGCACCAGATTGGCTATCTGCTGACGCCAACTGAACGTATCTGACCGATGAATGGAGCAGACCGGTGACCGTGAAAGTGCACTCCTTACTCCGTCCGAACTAGAGTCGTCAAGTCGACGGTGCGGAAGGTCCAGACTTGATAAACCTCGTGGTGGTGGGCAGGTGCGCCGCTGTCCGAGCTGGGCGGCGGCCGAGTGCGCATTTGACTCTCATGAAGAGTTTCGTGGTTGATCGAGAATCAACAGACGGCTCGAAGGTGAGCTTGTGCGAGGCAGCTTGGTTCAGCATAAGGCTAAGGAATGGGAGCGCCAAAAAGTGAGACATTCGATAGGTACAATGTGGTGGACGTGGGTTAGTTGGCTTGGCAGATTTCGATCGTGACATGGGTATCTCGTTGACCATCAATGAAGTTGACCAAAGAGGCGGGCAGACGCTGTGAATTCGCATACGTGACCGTCGTCACTGGACAGACTGGCAGTTCAAGAAACCTTGCGACCGAGGCAACGGAAAACACGAGGACCTGGTGCCTGCGTGCCTTAGAACGAGATGAGGTCTGGAGATGGTAATTAGCTTATGGATGGAGTGGCTGATAAGGTTGACAGAACTCAGAAGGCAGTTGACAAAGGCCAGAACCCCCCGACCAAGGAGGGTCAGGATGCTTATCGCAGATGGCAGATGCGGCCCCGCTCGGCCACGGCCGCTCGCCCCGAGAAGAGCCTAGCTTCGGAGGTGGATCACAGCCACGGCCAATGGCTTCGGATTCAGCAAGAGCCCCGCTTCCGAAGCTGACAATCGGGCGACCGGTTTAGGTAGTTTGGTCGAATCGAGTGAGAGGACAGGTATCTTGCCTTAATTAGCTTTTCCGTCTTTCTAGACCTTTAGAAGGTTGGGTATACCTAGGTACCGTGCTGCAGTAATACGGCGCAGGTATCTGACTCCATGGCCACGGGAGGAGGGAACTCAATGGAAGGCAAGCTTGTGGGGCAGAGCAGGAGCAGGAGCAAAACTGAACATGTTTGAATACCTAGGTATTCGAACCTCGACACCCGGTACTTTGTTTTTTGTTTTCTGTCTTTTCAATGTGTGTGAGGAAAAGGCGGGGCTGGTTGCCTCGATCACGCACGACGTGCATGTTCTTTCCCATTGTCCCATTGTCTCCCGCCGAGGAAGGAAGAAGAAGAAGAAGAAGAAGAAGAGGGAATGAACAGCGGCAAGGGAAAGGGACGACAGCATTGACAGCGGGAAAGAGCAAACCCCGGGAAAGACCTATACATAGACACCTACATACCTCTCGGGCAACTGCCAACGTGTGCAACACCGCCAACACGTAGTATTCGTAACTTATGGTCCGGAGTACCCTTGGTAAGCTACTCCGTATGTATGTGTAAGTGCTAAGGCAGCTGAGATGGAATAAGAAAGGAACCTGTAACGTTGAGCGGCTTCCGCCTTTGCCTGGGTGCAGTAGCACCGGAGCACACTTGCCCGGATAGTATGCAGTCAGGATCTAAGCCAGCTAGGTAGCTGAGGCAAGGTCGCAAGGTCGCATGGATCGGTAAGGCGCAAGTCAGCAGCATGTTCCATTGAGTTTAATCCTGACCTGACCTGACTGACACGCCCGGCGACGTGATGTTGTTGCAACTTGCCACGACTTCCTGTGGTGTTTGTACAGACTCTACAGAGTCCGGAGCACAGGCACAACACATACCTTAATTGAGGTGTGCCACCCTTCACTGGTTCTGAGTCCTGGCAATAGGCAGCGACTGTACTCCGTGCTAAGGTACGAGTATCACAACCAGCGTCAACACTCTGGAGCAGTCACGTAGTAAAGGCGGCTCACTCACCGACCAAAAAGGCCAGTTCCTTGCCTTAGCTCCACAGGTTCGGCCTGTTGAAGCAGGCGGGGTGTATCCGCAATTCATTTAGGCACACTTACACTGCCTTAGCCTCTTCTGATGTAGTGCGCCACTGCCGTCTCTTTATGCTCTTTTGCCGCAGTACCTGTCCGACCTTTCTTGCCAGTTGATTGGGCTGGTCGCGTTGCGCAACTCTCTTCTCTGGGGATCTGGTCGGGTCACTTTATTAAGGCTACTCCGGAAGGTACTTTAAGAAAAAAGTTAGGGCAGGCCCGCCGGGGGGGGG